>JAAIXJ010000071.1:614233-632277 GCA_013403705.1 Heliconius hermathena
TATATTTTAACATTGTCAAATATCGACATTGGTCATATTTTTTAGTTCGAAACAATCAAAAATTCTTACAGAAGTTACGATAATGTCGTAAAAAAATCATAATAGAATATTACAGATTAAAGTAACAAAAAAATCATATTAGAAGTCATTAGAGTTGTCAATCAATTCTGCTTATTAAATCAATAATCATGTATTTTAAGCGGGCGAAGCCGTGGGCGGGCCGCTAGTACGAAATAAAATGAATAAAAGTTTGTTTTCTTTTTAAAGAATATTATTTTATTTTATTTAAAAAAATCATAGTGCTAGGTCACCCCGTTCTTTATATTTCGCATATTTTAGAGATATTACGTACTTAATGGTGGAATAATGCCACGCTTTGTCTTGTTACATTTGGGAAATATGGAAATCGCACTTATAAGTGTTATGGATACATTTAGTCACTCTGCAATTTCATCACAATAGCGTCAATATAATAGAAAACATGATTCAATATAAGATAATTCAGCTTCACGCTGTTTCCGGCGCACAGCAGGGTAGGTAAAGGGAACCTAGTTTACACTCCGTTCTCAATTTTCCCGCCGAATTCTAGAGGCATTGCATGTAGACTGGTGGAACTCAACGCCGCGGCTTACCTCGATACCAGAGCGATAAAAATAAAATGTAAATTAAAATTGATATTTCATTTCCTCGAGCGGGACCGAACCCACTCAATATCCATACAAATATGATTTATTCCATACAAATACGAGTTTAATATTACCCTAGTGCAGAGAGGTGATGTGTGGCAATGAACACGTAATCATGGGGTCCTAAAGGATTTTTTGGGTAAGTATAATGTAAGTTGTTTGTAAGCATAATATATTGTGTTGAAATTACAGTTCTTCTTACTTTAAAGACAATATTACACTTTATCATAATTTCTGTAAGTACCGTTACTATAGTAATGTAATAAGGATGAAAAGTGGAGGGTTATTATAACTTTTATCATATTATTGGAGTAAGCCGCTTTTATAACGTAAACGTGACTCAATATGTTTGTGAGGCATCGATTTTGTACACAGATGCTAAACTACAGTATAATAGCTTTACTCATGTAAATAAAAAAGTCTTTTATTTTTAATTTTACAATGATCGTACATAACAATTAACTACATGTATAAAACAATAAGGGATATAATATATATAGGTATATAAAATTTTTTATAAGGGTACAAAATATATATTTGTGATAAATAGTATATGTAGATACTACATATTTAATATTCCACTGGAATCCCTCTCAGGTAAGGTCTTGCTCCAAAGCTTTTCATTTTTCTCGGTCCTGGACTATTATTTGCCATTGTGGAACTGTGATATTTTTAAGTCATAAATAGAATAAAATAAAAAAAATGTTCCCTTGCTACTTACGACGCTATATAAATTTATTATTATAGAAGATTTATGTAATATACATAAATATTTATTTATTTATTTATTATGGAAAAAACAAGGCAAACGAGCGTTCGGGTCACCTGATGGTAAGTGAACATCGCTGCCCTCGACTCCGCGCAACATCAGGGGAGCTACAGGTGCATTGCCGGCCTTTAGGTGGAGGTGGAGATAGACGCGCTTTTTGAAGGTACCCACGTCATATCTACCTGGAAACACTGCCGCGGGTAGGCCATCCCACTGTTCCGTGGTGTGTGGAAGGAAGTTCCTACGAAACCGCACAGTAGTGGAGTGCCACGTATCCAGCTGGTGTGGATGATATTTAAGCTTATGATATACTGTGGGGTTAGAAAATTCGGCGGCAGGTAACAGGTCAAACAGTTCTTCAGAACACTCCCCATGATAAATGCAGTATAGAACGCATAGCGAGGAGACGTCTCTACGCAAAGCCAAAGTGCCAAGCCTTTCACAGATAATTGGGTCCTCAAGGATTCGAACGGCTCTACGTTGTATGCGATCAAAAGGTTCAAGCTGATACTGGGATGCACCAGCCCAGAGATAGGCACAGTACTCCATATGAGGCCGAACCTGGGCCCTATATAGGTCCAATCGATGTTTTGGCGTGAAGTACCGTCTCACTCTGCTGATGACCTCCAGCTTCTTCGAGGCCAACATGGCCTTGCTTTCTAGATGATTGCGATACTGTCACTCGAAACATTAAGGCCCAATATATATAATATATACAGAGGCCAGTCGTGGCGCAGAGGCACAAAGTGTTACTGTAAACGAGACTGGTTGTGAATTACTAGAATTTTTTTCGATCTTTTTGTTGAAAGATTCCTACGTTCAGTACCTTCAGCTGTTCACCTTTAGGTGCTTGTCGTTGCGTTTGTTTTACAAATATAATTTACGTCATTTAACTATTGATATTATCTATTTTTGACAGTCTATATTAATGATTTGATTCAGGAAAAAATATAATAAAGGTGAAAGGATAATTGTGATATTCAAATCTCGTTCAAGGTTTTTTGTGGAAGATTGAGGTCCCACAGGTCGAGCTTAGATTGCAGAGGAGGACGAGGATAATAATTCTATAGTAAATGTATATAAATATCTAAGTAGTAAATGTATATAAATACATTCTATACATTCATATAATAATATATGCTATTCATTTATAATAGCGATGATATTGTTGTGTTTTTTATCTTTAAATATGTGCATATTATTAATCAAAGATAGAGTAGTTAAAAGGAAGTAGTTTGATAAGAAAACAGTCATTGATGGACAACGATATACATTTTTAAGGTTCCATACCTAAAAAGGTAACGAAAGCCTTAAAGGATAACTTTGTTGTCTATCTGTCCGTCTGTCAAGACCATTTATCTCGAGATTATGTGAATGTATCAAGCTAAAATTAATATCATATATTTAGGTCCACGGCCCCATAAAACAAAGTAAAAATCAAGCTGCTTAGTCAACGTAAGCAAAAGATACGGACATTTCTGCATCAATTTTGCATCATTTTGTATGAAATATGCCGTGTAATAAGAAACTATAGAGTAGATACTTCCCGTAGCCCTACAGTTATGAAATTCGGTACGAAGTGCGAAGTTACAAAACAATTTAAAAAAAACCGAATAGTAAAAATTTATAGGTAAAAAAAACTAATTAGAAGCTTATAATAAATAATAAAAAATAATTATAAATTATAATGAGGCAGTCGTGGCGCAGGGGCACAAGGGTGTGAGTGTAACGCGACGCTTGTTATCAATCCCCACTCGTGGGCATTTATTAATAATTTCATTTTCTTTCTTTTAACTATACAACGCGAGAAAGTTACACAGTGCTATACAACTATAACGATGTCCATGCATAAAAAACACTAACACATTTTTTTTGTATTAAAAAGAAAGACAATAAACTAAAGTAAATTGATTTATAAATTAATACATGTATAACTAATATTTTGAATTAATATTATGGAAAATAATTGATATAATAATGATGTGTAAATGTGAATATTAAGTGTAACATGGTATGTAATGGCGTTGTTTTTATAAAAAAAACATTTTGATAAAGTATTTAAATACCCTAAAAAGTTATTACGATCTTAAAAAAATAAAAAATAATGAGATTTTATTAAATTACTAGTGACCCGTGCGGCTTCCGCTTGTACTATACGAATATTTATTAAATATATTTATGAAATTATTTTCAATTTTCAATAGGGTTAGTAAGAAAATATAAGACTAAGTAATCAAAATAGGTCGAAAAATGAATAATAAGTAGAGAAAATTCTTATTATTAGAAGAACCTGAACGTGAGTAATTGAAATGAACAAAAATAATAAGTAAACGTAACCAAAGAAAAATATAAATAAAAAAAACTTTATAATTTTTGTCTCTGTCTGTCTTTCTATTTTCTATTTTCTCGAGCTAATGTCCAGAATAGCTGAAGTCGTTTTTATAGGACTTTCAGTGACCGATAAAAGGAGTTATGGTGCAACACTACTTTTTATCCTGGAATTTCCATGGTATAGGGATGGGACTCGGGAAAAACTTTTTTATACGTTTTCCGTGCGCGCGTGCATAGATACTATTTATGTAATAACTAAACATTTTTCTATATTAATGCGATAGTTTATGCAAGATGTATCAAATAAAAACCGAAAAGATTAAAATGATGATTTATTATGTGTATGACAACAATATAGATTATCTAACTGAAATAACCAACCATTCTTTCCACACACTTAAATAACGTTAAATAAAAAGTAGCGGGCGATGCCGCGCATGGCCAAACTTTACACCACAGCAAGAAATAAAAAAAATCTGGTTAATCTACTATTCGAATAAGCGAAGAGAATCAAAGAAAAGTATATATAAATGTATAATAGCAAATAACCACATAAAAATTAACAGTTGATTGAAAATGTATGAAAATTTACAAAACCGTCAACGTCGTTTGCCCGTTCGGGTTGGTCATACCGTGCGGCTCATAGGCTAGTTCATTTTGAATCAGTAATATCTCCTAAAGAATTTATTATAGAGATGTACAGTAAAGTATAATTTCGATCTAGACGAAAGGCTAAATATGAGTATTATATTTATTTTGATAAGGATGAATACCAAATTATAGAAAATACATTAACAATTGTCCGATAAATTTAAATTAAATATATAAAAATAGTTATTGTGGCTCAATCTGCAGAGATATACCATATTAATAACATATACCATCGCAGACTTTTTAATAGATTTTTTGAAGGTATTTTTTTTGGAAAATATTGTTTTTATGTGACTCATAAGGTTGAGGCTGCGCACGCTATGTATGCGTTCAGAAAGTTCATTTTGGCCGACCTTTTTTTAAAACAACAAATCTCCTTGTTGCTTAGCAACGGTTGCTTAGCGACAGTTTTTATTAATGTGGCAGAATAAATAGCATGTCAAATTGAAATTTATTTTAATATATTGTTATATATCGAAAATATTACAAATATGAGAAAAAGTAACCTATGTCCATCCCAAGACCCTCAAGTATCTCTATACATTTTTTGCACAATCAGATCAGCGATTTGGCCCTGATTGCGTCACAGACGATATATTTCGAATTTATAATATAGGTATGGGTAATATAAGTATTGTGAATTATAATTGCTTTCATAATTACTGTTCTTTGAAATGTATACAAATAGATAATATACTAATTGTATTATATCTAAGACCGTCTGCTATAAGTCAGTTATTATTTAAAGACACCCAATGAATAAGAACATTATACAGATGTTCATTTAATTATGATATTCTATAGCGAAGGTACAACGTTGTTGAATATTATTTTATCAAATGTTATTTGGAATAACATTTGTGAATTTATTTGTATTAAAAATAAGGATTTGAAAATAACAAGGTTTTTTTTATACTATTAACTCGTCGCAGTGCAGTGACATAAGTGTATGATTCAAACGCGACGGTTGTGGGATTCCCACTCGGGGGTATGAACTATTATTTATGAATATTTTCAGATTTTAGCTCAGGTACCAAGAGGTAAAAGGCCTTCAAAATTCAGCACAAAGTGGGGTACGGAGTATCCTAATAGTGGGTTCCCTTCACCTATCCTGCTATATACAGCGGATACAGCGGGAAATATCATAAAATAACAAATATTAAACATCCTAAATATTTCGTTTAAATATGAATATTGTTAACTTTTCGTGTAACTACGTTGTTAACAGGACGGGGCGGATGTTGCTATAGCGTGTAGCGTCAGTAGGTATATTGAGTTTACGAGCTTTTTACTATCGGACGTTTTCACATACACACATGCATGTTATACATAGCAACTATTTTTGTACATAGTAAAGAATGACCCGCCGACGACTAGCTCTCCCCGTATCTAGATTTCTTTTGCTTTTCATTAAGTTTATTAATTAATCATATATTAAATACTTTTGAGGTCGGTAGTGGCGCAGGGCACAAGCTTTTCCTTACACGGCATGGGAGACACAGGGAACCTAATTGTAAGTTCCCCACTATCCGCCGAATTACAAGACATCGCGTGTTGAGTTGCGAAAGCAGCTGGATGCGGGCATCGCAGGACCGATCGACATGGAGATCCTTCAGGGAGAGGCCTAGCAGTGAACGTAAAAATGGCTGTGGTTGATAACTTGATTGATTGTTAACTTGATATACCCATAATAATATGCTGTCTTACTTATTTGTAATATACAAGCACGTATGATATGACAACATTGTTCTTTGATAGGCAGCCATGTTTGCAAATAAATCTATAAAAGGCGTTACTTAATTTCTTAGAGGTAATTTGTTATATTGGGCTTGAGCAGTGAAAATTACGATAATTGCAATGGAAAGAGGCCCCTGAACCTACGTCTGTTATAATTGTTATAATAGTTCATTTAATAAAATACATTATAGGAACTATTTTAGTACTCATATAATATGATTACACACATAAAGTTAAAAAGTAATTAGTTTCTAGATAAATTGATATCCATTTATTTTGACAATATAAAATATTCTTGTCTAAGTTATTGTGCTGGAGATGTAGACATTCAATTGGGTTAAAATGTGAATAAACAACAATGTCAAAAGGCTCAGCTTAAAATATTTATGTTGTGGCCTTTCAGATTTCAATAGATTTGGTTTTGAAATAAAATTCATTTTATTCAAAGTCGATCAGTTCACTCGTATTCTGTTTCATTGTTGATTGGTTTTCCATTGATATTTGAGTAAATTTTACAAAAAACTCTCATTTTAATTTAATTTAGTGAGAGCCTAGAGCTTCACCGAAATTCGAGACATTGTGTTTCGACTGGAGTGTAAGAACTTAAATTACCAATTTTAAGAGAAAGCTCTTACTACAACGGAAAAATAAAATGTTATTATTTTCCAAATGAGGTTTCAAACTAAATTATGTAAGTTACATACACTATTGATTATTTTAAATTAAGATTTAAAAGATAATAACGAGTCCAGTCGTGGGTCAGGGGAACGAAGTGTGACTGTAAACTCAATTGGTTGTGGGTTCCCCACTCGCGAAAATGAAATATATATTTAAATTTATATTTTCATTTATTACTTCGCTCTGGTGTCGAGGCATATCACGGGGTTGAGTTCCGCAGTTCCTCCAGAATTCCACGAAAAGTGGGGAATGGAGTGTCTTAACACTAGGTTCCCTCTGCCTATCCTGCAGTGTGCGAGGTATAGCATAAAGCAAATTTTTAAAAGATAACAAATGTGATTCTCATTTTGGATAATATTCATACTATCTTCTTGTAAGAGATTAAATTAACACGTAGTTTTTCAATCTTAGTCATCATAATAATCCATCTTATGGAATATTCTGTAATCTTTTGTTTTTAATGATATAGGAATTCTCTATTTAATTTAATTAATCAAATTATTTCTTCAACAATATAACGGTTGCTCTAGACATCTGTCAGTGGTAGATACATACTATTTTAATTAATTTCTGTCTTTTCATTTTGCTAAGTATTAACAAGAAAGTTACGATGTGATGTATTTATTGTAGACTAGTTATATGAAATTACTAACTAACCATTATTTAGTTATATGGTTATTAGGATAACGAGGGAGGGGAGGGTGTTCGTAACAATTTGTTAATCAATCAATTTAAGCATCAAATTAACTAAAAAATTGTTCTTTTCCTTAAAATCCTTCGTATACAGTCAGTGTCACGTGTGGGGTACTATATGTTATTAATTTTTAATCCACTTTACACCTTCCTGAGCTTATAAAATTAATTGAATAGGTACATAAAATAGCTTTTCCTTACGTAGTACACTCACGCGTGTTATCGTTGACTTGGATACAATATTTTAGAAAATTTTGTATTCGGTTAAAGCTGTGCAGAAAATATGCGATCGTAACAGCTGCCGTAAAGTACAAAAGTTGGAGTATTCACAAGTTTATGACAGAAATCTCTTACACTTACGACCACAGACCAACGTGCATATATTTTTAGTAAGCAAAAAATAAAGATTTACTTTGACTTTGATTTTCGTTTCGTGAGGCTGTTGAGGTGCTAATAAAAACAATAAACATGATGGTTGTGGGTTCGATTGCCACTCAAGGGAATGAAATATTTAATGTTTTCATTTCCTCGTGGTAAAAGGCAAAGTGCGGCGTTTAGTTCCGCCACTTAATTGAAGTTGAACTGTTGAACTCAATTGAAAGAATTCAGAGGAGGGAGTATCGTAGCATTAAAAAAATATATTATTAATTATAATAGATAAAAAATATATATATATTTATCATAAAAGCGCATAGACGTCATACATAAATAGAAACAAAAAATAATCAACCTTTTATACATTTTACTATTTTAGAGCCTTTTTAAATTTTTATTCAGCATTTGCATTTAGTAATTCGATTTAATTCTTAGCATATTGGGGCGTCTGAATAGCTTTAATAGTATTATATAATATTTATATCTTTTATTTTTATTGTATTATATAATATTGCCTGCTTTAAAGAAAAATCTTCCCAATATACTTTTTTTAATTTTTTTTATAGAATCATCCATAAAGTTTTGCTATGCATACACTTCTCTAAATCAACCAAGTTTAATCTCCCAAGACTGTACTATCTATCTCAATTCCGCTTGTCCTCTGTTCGATCTGTTTTTAATGAATTTCTGTAGTAAACTTTCATATTCTTAAAGAGCGGGTGATCTTAAAATATTAAATGATAATGCATTTTTAATACAACATTTAAGTTCAATATAAGGTATCTATAATAATTGATTGACAAATTAAATGAACATTATTAGTTTAATAAGTATAATATTTTTAATGTCAATAAGAGGCCGGTCATGGCGCAGCGGCACGAGGTGTGACTGCAAAACCGACTGGTTGTGGGTTCGATCCCCACTCGAAGAGATGAAATATTTACTTAAAATTTATATTTCCATTTCTTCTCTCTGGTGTCGAGGTTAAGCCCGGCGTTGAGTTCTGCCACTCAACACGCAATGCCTCCAAAATTCGGCAGAAAGTGGGGAACGGAGTGTCTTTACACTAGGTTCCCTCTGCCTACCTTGCTGTGTGCGGGATACAGCGTGAGGCTAATAAAAAATAAAAAAAATCAAAAGCTTATGTGCATTTACCTCCTATTGAAATTAGTTGCTTCTCAATACTTTTATTGCGTTGATTTTATAAGTTTTCCTATTACACCGGACTACATATTATTAAATTATTTAACCCTTGTTCATATATTATTGGGCCCATTAACAAAGAAAAAAAAATAAGTTTCATTCAACTGAATTCAATAGCTTGGAAGATTTGCTTGCACAAGCAGTTGAAAAATCTGAAAAACTGACGAGAAAATGTTATTTTTAGCTTCACTCTGTGTGTTGTATAAAAAGCAGGATGGGCACGGGGTACCTGGAAACCTAGGCTTAAGACATTAGGTTTCCATTAGGACAATTTCGTTCCTCAATTTTCGCTGAATTCTGGAGGCATTGCGTGATGAGTGGCAGAACTCAACACCGCACTTTGCCTCGACACCAGAGCAAGGAAATGAAAATATTAATATTTCATTTGAAAATATAAAATACTAGTGGGCGCGCGCAGCTTCGCCCGCTTATTTGCACCCTTAGGGGTGAATTCTAAAAAAACCACGAAACACGTGTTCAATAAAATATTTTTAACAGTCTGAATTTAATTTTTTATAAAAATCGATGGCGATTTAAAGATTTTTCCATATAAACTTTTAAGCCCTTATTTGAACTACTAAAAAAAAAATAAACATGCGTTCAACGAAATATTTTTAAGAGTCTAAATTTCAAATTTTATATAAATCAGTGCCGAAAAAAATCCATACAAACTTTCAACCCTTATTTCACCTTTAAGGTGGTGTTAATATTTATGTGTGTAAGTCGCATTTAAATAATTACAAATATTTAAATGCAAAACAGTACAGTCTACGTATTGTCTGAATTATTTTCTTCCTTTTTTATTTCATAAATTTAGAAACTGCTTGCTGGATGGTAGAACAAAACAAGAATATTTCGTTACTAGGCACAACATCACAATGGACGGTCTTATAAATTATGGAATTCAATAAGACCTTCAAGATATTTACATCGCTATTTTAATAAGGAAATGCTATGATATTGTTTTTTAGATGAAGATTTATCTCTATTATCTTCGGTTGTTGCTTTAATGAAATAGGTATAGATGTCGAAGATAATTAAATTAGTATTTAATTAAAAAATAACTAGAAAAGCGTAATTAGCGAGAAGCGCAAAAGAAGCGTGCATTCGCCGTCGCGGTATGAACTCGGACTAGTGCACCGGCGCGTACGCAGAGCTCGCCGCGCGACCGGTGCAATAAAAAATAGGTCAAAAGGTCAAGCGCGACTACTTGCGCGTCCGGTTCTACTCATGCTATTATCTTGATATTAAATTATATAAAATAAAAATAAATTTGCATAAAAATAAAATGTAAACTACTAAAGTTTGTTACTATTGTTAACCACTACAATTTCCTCAATAAAAAATAAATAAAATTAGTAGAATTATATGAAAAAAATCAAACCCAATGTATTATATATTTTTACGTTTTTTAGGATTTTATTTTTCAGAAGGAAAAAAAAGGAACTCGCACATGATTGAATTTACTTTTTTTAGCTCCACGCTCTACTCACACAGCAAGATTGACAGGGGGAACTTCAGCACGTAGTATTAAGACACTCCGTTCCCATTAAAACACTTTCGTTCCCCATTATCCGCCGGATTCTCCAGGCATTGCTTGCTGAGAGACGGAACTCAACGTCGCGTTTTGCCTCGTCACCAGACTGAGGAAATGAAAACATTAAATATTTCGCTTCCCCCGAGCGGAAATCGAACCCACAAACATCGGGTTTATAGTCACACGCTCGTGCCCCAGCGCCACGATCTTAGCGGTTTTTATTATTACAATACAGTAGCAGTAATCAGTTTTAACATTACAAAGATTGAAAACATAGAAATAAGATTACACTTTCGTAATAATACCTTAAATATTATACCTACCTAATACCTAATATTATACCTTAATTATTATATCCGAGGCTCGGATAAAATTTACTAGGCATATTTATTTCAATAATTAATTGCAAATCAATAAAATCGATTACAGTACTAATATTTGGTACTAGCGACTCGCCAGCGGCTTCGCCCGCTTAAACTACATGATTATTGATTTAATAAGCAGAATTGATTGACAACTAAAATGACTTCTAATATGATTTTTTATTACTTTAATCTGTAATATTCTAATATGATTTTTTTACGACATTATCGTAATTTCTATAAGAATTTTTGATTGTTTCGAACTAAAAAATACGACCAATGTTGATATTTGATATTCATAAAATATACATAAAGCTAATTATTTATTATATGTATATATTTTTGTAACATTACGTTCTTTTTACCTATGTTATGTTTTTTAAAGCTCTGTTAAATGTGCTGATGTCACTTAATAATTTAATGTACTGCTTCAGAAACAGCCTTAAATGTTAAATTATTGATTTGGGTAAGGATTCATAATATTCTTTGTAAAATAACTGTAATGTTTGCATATTAACTCCTGTACAGTTTTTAAATTAGTTACACATATTATTAGCTAAATGTACAATTGGTAAATATGTAGTTATTACAGAGTACACGTAGAAAGGATGTTTTTAGGCATTTTTATATAGATTTATTTCAAACGAACGAACGAACCAAAAAATCTATGTATTTGCTTGATATCTCTTTGAAGATCAAATCGTTCTTTATCTCTGTGTTGAATTAATTACGATTTAAACTTAACTGTTATGATTTATGAAGGTAATCTCCACTAACAATTCAATTTTGTTTACTTTATTGTATAAAATATTGTATAATAGTGCTTCAAAAATATATATTTTTGTCAACAGTCATATTACCAAGACGTTTCGAATGTCACTCTTTAGCCAGGAATCTTACCAGCGCGATTGCTATATAACATTCGCAGGCAAACTAATGCCTTGAGTTCATTCAAATGACGATAACTTTTTTCATGAACCGATTTTGATGAAACAAACTTTAATTGTTAAGTTGAGTTAAAATAAAGCAATTGGTGAAACTTTCAAGTAAATCGGTTCAGTACTTTCAGAGAAAAATGTGACCATACGTATAGACAGACAGACAGATAAGAAATTCAAAAAATCTTTTTGCTTTCTATTATTCTTTTTAAGTGTCCCTCTATCCATTTCAGTCAAAATTACTAAATGCACAGACAAAATATTTTTACTGTCTTATTATATATAGAGGTAGAGATAAAAATAACATCAATTAACTTACTTAAATTGTTTACTCATCCATTTATCTCATCAGAGATAAATATCATTTGAGATTGTGTGAGTTTTTATAAAAAAAGAAGAGGAACAAGTGATTTTAGACACGACTGTTGTGGGTTCGATTCCCACCCGGGCGAATGATATATTTAATTTAGTTATTTCGAATAGGTAACAATGTTCCACTCAACACGCAAAGCCTCGATGGGTGGACAGTGGAAAACGGAGTGTCTTATCACTAGATTCCCTCTGCCTACCCTGCTATATGCGGGATACAGCGTGAAGCTCAAGAAAAAGAAATGCTATAGGGTCAGTACGTTATGGATATAATTTTGTCTTTCTTTCTTTTTCGTGTATTGGTTTACTCCATTAGAAGTATATAGGTACTTGTTAGTAAGCAAAGATAAAGTATATCTTAACGAACAAGTAGCTATTTTAGTTGTAAGCAGTACAGTTATTTAAAAAAAAACCGGTTAACTGTGAATCGGGCTCCCTTGTTCTGTACCAATTTCAGGATGGTAAGTCAAAGGGAACACTGTACAACTTCTATAAATTTACACTTTTCGGATTATTTTCTTTTTTTTTCTGTATACAAATAGTATTGTAAGATCTCACTTCGTGCAAAATTTCATATCTGTAGACCCACAGCGTGTACTACGTGTGTACGTTTTGATTACGCGGCGAATTTCATACAATATGTAGCAAAATCGATAAGTAAATGCTTGTAATTTTTTCATTGGTTATAGATAGACCGGAGTATTTGATATTAATATCAGATTGATTTCATGCGATCCCGAGATAAATGGTCTTGTCAAACGGACAGGCGGATTCGGATTGATCTTATAAGTGTTCCATTTTTACCGTTTGGTACGGAACCCTAATAACATAAATATATAGTAAGTAAAGGGAGGAACTTACTACTTATAAAATAGACACAGATAATATAAATGCGTTGCTAATAAATTGTATGTATTACTGTGACTGATAAAAAAACAAATGAAAACCGCAATTACAGATTCATGAGTATAGTTAAGATAGCGTTGTTCGATCTTTCGGTAGCTAGTTAAAATGTCGTTAGGACGTAGAATGTATAGCGTCTCGTTACAGCCATCGGCAGCTTGTAGATGTGTTACGATTGCTCAGTCGATCGGGCTGTCTGTGATTTCAACCATTAGATACCTCAAATATAAGAAAATATAAATATTTTAAATTTTACATCAATAAGTTAGTTAGTCAGTGAGACCAGTCACGGCTCTGGGGCACGAAGTGTGATTGTAAACGCGACAGGTTGTGGGTTCGATTCCCAACTAGAAAATGAAATATATAATATTTTCATTTCTTAACACGCAATGCCTCCAAAATTCGGCGGAAAATGGGGGACGGAGTGTCTTAACACTGAGTTTCCTCTGTACACCCTGCTGTGTGCGGGATAGAACCTGAATCTTATTTATTTTATGTTTTTAAGTTAATTCGTAGCTTAGGTATAATATATTCACTTAATGTTAAGTAAAGAAGGATATTATTATAATAACTTTATTTGAATTGGATTAGCTTTCGTCACGGTTCGCGATAACCAATATCAAATTACATCTTGAGATTAATATCATCAGGAACTAGATTATTACAGATAACACGTCAAAATCACTTAATAATTTCTTCTATACATATATGTACACAGATCGTACTAATTTGAAACGACGTTAATTCCGTTTTTGCTTTCGTATAAGTAATTATGTTTTATGAAAAAATAATAAAAGTATATAACATGCTCTTTATATAAAAAACCGTATGTATCGTTTTCAAGATTTTAGGATTGTAGGTCAATGGGAATTACAAGTAATAAAACTTGATAAACTCAAGTTTCATTATTGTAGTTCATTAAACTATATTTATAAGGTTGTAATGGTTTTTATCTAAAATAAAATAAATAAATCAGCTTCACGCTGTATCCCGCACACTGCAGGGTAGGCAGAGGAAACCTAGTGTTAAGACACTCCGTTCCCCACTTTCTGCCGAATTCTGGAGGCATTGCGTGTTGAGTGGCAGAACTCAACGCCGCGCTTTGCCTCGACACCAGAGCGAAGAAATAGAAATATAAATTTAAGTAAATATTTCATCTCCTCGAGTGGGGATCGAACCCACAACCAGTCGGTTTTACAGTCACACTTTGTGCCACTGGGCCACACCTGGCCTCCTGGCCTCGTTTTTATCTGTTATATAAATTAAGATTTCCATAATTATCTACTGGTCTACGGGAATAATCCGACAACCTTGTAACAGTATGTATCTTGGATATAAGTTGTAAAATAAATAAATAAAAAAAGAATAATAATAAAATATGCGTAGTGATATAAATAAATAATATAGTTAATTATGAATAATACAATCTACATATATTTAATATTAATCTTAACTAGTTCATATATTGCCGTCCCGAGTGTCGCAACCGTCGTTCGTTCGTTCGTTCTATATAGTGGATAGTGATAGTTGGAAATTTATATTTAATTTCCTCGAGTGGGGATCGGACCCAAAATCACCATTTGCAGTGCACCAATTACATTCACCATTAGCGCCTCTGCGCCACAACTGGCCTCAAATATTTAAGAAATATTTAACAAAAGAACATTTATTTCAGTTCTCAAACTTATCTGCATAATTATAATAAAATACGACAGCTAAGACTAATAAAACAGCTTAGGCAATATTTATTTTGTTGTGATTTAATATTTGTGTTCAGTATATTTCATTGAATCATATTCAATCAAGTAAGCTAAATTAATGTGTATTGATTAATGTCAGTGAAGAGGCGGAAAGGGAATTGCCGCTTAGTCTCATCTGCATAAATACAATATATGACCAACTATACACCTGAACCTGAGACTCTGAGCTTCTAATGTGTTTGTGTTTTACCAAATACCTACAATAAAATGTGAGGATAACATTCTCAATAAAATACATGAAATATTTGAATATGTGTGTTTTTTTATCTTCGCCAAATCAAACATTTACAACAAAGCACTATGTTATGTTCATCGTTCTTTTCAGCTGATACAGTAGTGTGTTTTGTAGCTACGTCTAAATATATGGTTTGAATTTGTTAAGATTGATTGTATAATTTGGAATTGACGTAAGAATTTCAAATATACTTGAGTTTATTAATTATATCTTAAATATTTTTAATTATAATCTATACTATTATACCCAAATACAGGCTAGTCATGGCGCAGGCGTGCCACTGTAAATGAAACAGTTTGCTGGTTCGATTCCCACTCGAGGAAATGGAATATTTATTGTTGTAATTTTCTCCCTCTGGTATCGAGAAGCTAAAAAAAATGATAACGGATAGTAAATGGAAATTAATTGAAAAAAATCATAGAGTCCACGCAAACTAAGTGGTAGGCGGGCCACTAGTGTAATATAAATATTAAAGATCAACCTAATATGTGAATACTAAATACTGATCGATAAACAGGCGCTTTACTAACTTACTTAGTATTTATATAAAAGCAATTCATCTTGTACACTAAATGATTGTCTGGCAAATGACAAAGATTGATAGTATCAATTAAAACAACATTCAGCCTGACGTGGCTCATTCGATTTGAGTATTGTAGCATGTGCTCGTGGAGTGTAGTGGAATAGGAAAATAATTGATTCTTAGTTATACATATTATTATATATTGTGTCTATCAAATCTTATAAAAAAGTATTTAAATAAATATCGCGTCCAACATATCAAAATATCAACATATTGCGTCAAAGTATTATTTTGGTTAGGTGTGAAGTAATAAATAAATACAATCGTGAGTAAGGTCATTGTTTGAGTACAGGAACAGTACAATATCAGGAATTAAAAAAATAACTAGTAATTATAATACTATGGTAAGTGTATACATACTATAAACATACCAATAGTAGGTTAGCACACACAGACGGATAAAATTGCTTCAGTAATTTTGTAAAATGATGATAGTCAATTATTAATGAATTTTAAGAGTGAAATTAAAATGATGCGATTTTATATACATTTTATTAAGTAACATTTCTAAACACTGTTACTTCATAGATTTATAAATAAATAACAATAACAGGTAAAGTAGGAAATGAAATTATTAGAACTTTGTTTCAGTTCGCTGAGAAAACTTTACCAACAATTTGGCAACCCATTTCTACTCTACAAGAGACGTATGGAATTTCGTTTGTGGGTTTTGTGAGAGTAGTTCACGACAACAGCTTTATTATGTCTATACTAGGGACCCGCTCGCGGCTTCACCCGCTTGAACTACACAATTATTTATTTACTAATCCGAATTACTACTGTGTTTTTATAACAATATAATTTTAAACACAATATCTACACATTGAAAATTAAAGTTTCATGTGATACGTGTGAAACGCAATGGATAGAGGACACCGGCGCCGGCGGCACGTTCCGTAGAAATGCGGAGTGAATGGAACGCTCTACATGCTTGTTGAATGCATGCCTTTTCAGGACAATATAAAGGGGTACAGTGAGTTGCATATTAATGGAATAAAATAAAAAATATATATTTGTGTGTTCCGTTGTTTTTATATTATGTATACATCGAAACAATAAATTTACAAGAAATGTAAATACACAAAATAAAGCTTAATAAATATTAACTCTAGTCTCAACATTCAGATAAGAATACTTGTTTTGACTATTAACTTTGCTTATCACTTCTTTGTAGAATAACTCTTCTAAAATGATTTCTTCTAAAGTAAATCTGGAAAACAATTGAACTTAATTCAGTTGTTTTTCCAGACTTACTAATTATTTGCTGCTGCAAAGTATTGGCTTCAAGAGTCAACTAACAAATTAGATATCGCTTCACTTGGTGTTCGTCTAGCAGTATTTGTATCGACTTCCGGTACTCAATTGTACTACGTATCAAGCATAAAGACGTCAACACGACCGGACGTTCTATTTTGCTGACTGTAAATTGTACTTATTTATATGATTTTCTGATATACCTACATGATTTTCTGAAAAATATACGTTTATCGATGTGGACAATGAAACGGACCCCTTAATAATTGAAAGTCTCCATTACTTCAAATATTATTTTTGAGTAATTTTATATTTACATAGCGTACAAGTATAGATTACCGCCCATGTAAAAAGCAACATAATTGGAAAATTATTATCATAAAAAAATCAGCGTCACATAATTGCATTTTGTAAATTATTAATTTTTAATGGCATTTAAGCACTTGTAGAGTGTAATATTTTTTTACTAACAAATTAAGATGTCTCAAATAAACAATAATTGCATCATTGGATAGTTTCACTATAATATGTCAGATTACTATCGCCAACTATTTTATAATTTTTTGTATTATTAAAAATAAAATAAAATCAGCTTCACGCTGTATCCCGCACACAGCAGGGTAGGCAGAGGGAACCTAGTGTTAAGACACCCCGTTCCCCACTTTTGTTTGTATTATTACTTTTAGAAATTTCAATAAAGTGTATAAGTAATGGTTGGAGGATTGAATTCCATATTAAGAAATATTGACAGGTACTGGCTCCATAGGTATTTTCAATATCAATTTTGTAGTTATATAAATAAAAATTCAATTTTATATAATATTTCATTCACGCGTTGTTTGTAGATGTTGTCAATGTAGCAAACAATTGAAATTCAATTTTTGTTTCGATCTTTTCTATTACTTTGTGGCGAGAATATACTTTTGAAGAAGAAATAATTTTTAGAAAACCAGCGTGAAGAAAAACTTTTTTTTTTTTTT
>JAAIXJ010000096.1:0-48620 GCA_013403705.1 Heliconius hermathena
TGTATTGTCTAATTTGCGTACCCTCGAGCAAGACAGTATGTCGGTGTCCTGTATTGGATAAGATACGATACTACCTAGTTGGCACATGGTGTTGTAGAGGTTCTTCGATTTATTCTCAGGAATACCGTTTATTTCGAGGTTGGTCTCACGAGAGTGTTGTTCTATGAGATGAAGTCTTGTAGTTAGAGATTGTATACTTTGCTTAAGCTCGGTGTTATCCGTCGTTAGAACTTGTATAACTTCTTCAGAGTGCTTAATGCTGGAGTGAAGGCGGTCATATTCACCGCTAAGAAATTCTACAGACTCCTTACACTTACCATCACGTGACCCGAAGCTCGTTTCCCTTGTCCTTTTCCATAAAAAAAAATCAACAAGCAATATATAATGTGACTCTGAAATGGGCTGGAAGTATAGACAGAAATATCTGAAATTAGATTTTCTTGACTAACCCGTTAAACGCGGAAAATTTCTTTAAAAAATTTGCCATGTGTAATATATTTCTGTGACATACTTTACACTAAAATATTTAATATTACAAATACATAAAAATTTTAAAAAATATATGATATATACCTAATTTATTGATTGAATATCAATAAAATTCCCCGTGTTTTCATTGTGACAAATAATTTATTAAATGTAGCAATACTACTTTACTTTAGTTTATATTTGTGCCTTTTGTCTATGGTTCGTTATGGCTTCCTCTTATTCATATCCTGAATTATTTTTGGCGGGTTTTATATTTACCTTGCCGTTTTTATATGAAAAAAGCAATGTTTTTCGATATTACTTGAAGTTTTCTCTTTATTATGCCTATGTGTTGATAACATGTACAGTATTACTGCCTGTGGTCCTATTATATCCTCGTGACGTTACGAATCTAATGTAAGATATTGATTATTTAAAGGTATGTGATATAAAACCGAAAAAAAATTAAATTATTTATTTTAATTTTAGAGTAGCCTCTCGTTTTTGTCGTTATGCATCTTATATTGTTGGAATAGAATGGGAGTTGCGGGGCTTGGAACACTGGGATAACGAACAATGTTACATAGTAATTTCAAATCATCAAAGCTCACTGGATATATTGGGTTTGTATAATTAAATTAAAGTTATATACTTACCGGTATGAAATAATTTTTTGATAATTGGTTTCCAGGTATGTTCGAAATGTGGCCCCGCATGAAGCGATGCACTGTTGTCGCTAAAAGACCATTAATGTTTGCGGGCGCATTTGGTTTCGGTGCTTGGCTATCAGGCCTTGTATTTATTGATCGTTTAAAAACTGAAAAAGCTCGTCAACTTATGAGAGAAGCAACAGCTAGGGTGGTTGAAGAGAAGGTACTACAAAACTCTTCTTTTATTATCATAACTTTGTGATAATACATAATTTCCATTAATAATTATAGTACTAAATAAAAAAAAATATTGTGGCGTTTAACATGTTCATATAATTATTATAGAATTATTTTGAATTTTCAGACAAAATTGTGGGTCTTCCCTGAAGGAGCTCGTTTTAACAAAGGCAGCATACAACCATTTAAAAAGGGAGCATTTTATTTAGCCATTGATGCACAGATTCCTATTATGCCTGTTGTATTTAGTCAATATTATTTTCTTGATAATGAAACAAAAACATTTGAGCCAGGTAATGAAAAAAAATACATATTATTATTAAATTACTAAATAAACTTAAGTGACAGTGCAAACAGTAATTTCCTAATTTTAAAAACAATTCGTTTGTCCTGTGTGAACTGAACCCATGGCCATCACATTTACAATCAGACAATGTGCACGACAAGATACTTATATGATTAAATTATAGTATATATACTTTTTTTTAGGAAAAGTAGTAATTACTACTTTACCACCTATACCAACAAAAGGAATGACAAGAAACGATTTAGAAGTTCTCTCCGATATGGCTCGCCAACAGATGATTGAAGTTTTTAACGAAAGCTCAAAAGATCTCGTGAAGCAAAAGAAGATAGCTATTTAAGTACTTTATTCCATAAATAGGGTAGATATTTTAATTATTTGCTCCATATCATAGAAAGGATATTATTAAATGTGAGTTTTTGCCAAAGATATTAAAATGTTGTTAAGTTTGTAATGCACTGTATATTTATTAATTATACTGTTTTCTAGTCAAAAGTATTAAGTTTTATTTTTATTTATATACTTGACAAGTTGTTTACTGTTTTTACTCCATAACGCATTTATTTAAAAAAGCTAGTAATGTAGAGACATTACTTATATTTGTTATTATTTTATTAAGTATTGTATTGTATTAGATATTTAAGAAAATACTCCAAGCAATTAAAGATAAATAAAAGCATGATTTGGTGACATTGTCATTTATTTGACTAATCATACTGTATCCATATCATAAAAAATTGTGCATAAACTATGGTCATTTACAAACAGACAAACTTATTGGTAAAGAGGAAATATTTTATATCTTAATTATGGAAACTTAAAAAAACACAACCATTTAAATTAACATATTCACTATGTATTCAAAATATAATTCTGTTTCTATACACATATAAAAATTTACAATATTATTTAGATTTATAAATTAGTTTCAATAATATGGTAATCAATTTAAAACACAAAACTTAAATGCTAAAAAAAGAAAATATATTTTTAAAAAACATAGACAATTGGATCTGAACCTGAACCTCTTGTTGAATATCATCCAAGAAGCATGGGTTCAATTCCTGCTATTTACAATATTTTATGTTTTTTTTTATTATTTTTCTTTTTTAAGTGTGGAATGACACTTTAAAATGTTAATACCTCAATTATTTGATGTAACAATGATATTTGCAATTTTTGATATATTGCAGCAGACATAATCATAGTTTGTTTTTTTAAATAAACATGCACTTACGTCATTGTTGTACCAAATGAGCAACTTGTGAAAGCTCAATCATTCCAGTTTTCTCCCCAATCTTCAGCTTCATCAGCCTCAACTGGGACAAAATCTAGTTTATTGAAGTTTTGCTCCTCATTAACAGTTATGACTTTTGGTTTCTCTATAACAGGCATCATATCTGCAAAAAAGTCAATATCATCTTTCTTCTTATTCACATCAATCTTTTGATTTTTTATATCCAGTTCTGAGATATCCACAATATTTTTCTTAGCTTCTAGTGCAGCTTTTTGTAATAATGTTAACCTCATTGTTGGTTCGTTGCACTGATCATTCTCAATGATGATATTGGATAATGTTTTTGTTAAATCAGTTTCTAAGGGTATTTCATCTATATGGTAGCCTTCTGAATGTTTTAAATCAATTGTCACTAGTTGTCTGTTGGTGTTCTCCCAGTCATCCCAATCTTCTTCGGAATCAATGTTAGTATTTTTTTGTGAATCTTCAACTGTTGCATCAAATTCTGTGGACTCCCCTCCTACTGGAGATGGTCTTTCTTTCAATGTTATAGTTTGTTCATATGAATCTGAATTTTGATTATCACGATGGGCAGATTCTGAACAGTAGAACTCTTCAAGTGCTTTATTCACTACATATGCATTGTTGACTTGCCTTGGATTGGAGTTTGTTAAATTTGCTTGCGTTTTTGGCCTTCCATCAGTAAAAAGTCTTGATCTTTTACCTCCTACTACTGTATCTGCTCCAAGAATAGGCACCAATTCACTGAGACATATTAATGTTGATGCCACCAGTTCATCATCAGTATCTTTAATACCCAGAAGCAACTGAAAATAAAAAAAATAATAGTTATTTAGAATTTTTAATAGTGGTATACTACACTAAAATAATAAAAATATTTAGAAGAATGATGAAGATGTTAGAGAATTTGGAAAATCTAATCTCCCTACAGAAATGACAAAACAAAAATAAATTGTTTAATAAATATATAAAGTGTTAACACATGTACAAAAAATGTGTTATTTCTATATTAAAACAACATAATATCATTACCTCTGGTAAAATATGCTGAGAAAGTTCTTCATGAGTAAAAACATGAACAAATTTAGTAAAATGAGTAAGCAATAGCATTCTGATTTGGCTGTCCCTAACTCCAAATAATTGTAGGAGTCTAGGCTTGACATGTTCTTTGAATACGCTAAGATGAAAAAATCCACTTGTTTCACCATTTTGTATTCTATCTGTAATACATTAAAAATACATAATTTTAATGTTAAAAAATAACAATAATCTATATATTAAAAATAAAATCAAATCAAATCAGCGTGAAGCTGATCTATATATTAAAATAGTCAAATATACCATTTCTCGGTTTTAAAATAAATGGTAAAACATCCCTTCTCGCTGTTGTATCAAGTAGTGTAAGTCTTGATAATAATAGACCTCCCAATTGTTTAGCAACAGTTTCTTCATCAAAACATTTAAGGTTATCTAAAATACTTGAGAAAAAATTGCTTCTTTCATCTTCACTCTTAAGCGGCAGGAAATTCAAGAATTTATATATAGATATAAATTCATGATTAAAAAAATTATCTTTCAGGACTTCAGACAAATTGGGTCTTTTACTTGGATCTGAATTTTGTAAACAATTCCTGCAATATTTTCTGAACTCTTTTAAGTGTGGAACATCATCTGAAATTATATTATAACATTTTATTATGTGAACTTTATTTGTGAAATGTATATTTTTTATCTTTTTATACATGTAGTTTACCATCACTATGTCCTTTAAATACATCATCAACTAGTACTGCAAATGCGTATTGATCAACTTTGGAAGTATTCTCATATGACTCTTCATTGGGGTCAATTGCTTTATCATACCTAAAAATAATAGAATATAATATTGTTCACAAATTGATCTTAAATAATCTAATATTTTATTCATTTCAGAATTAGCTATAAATTTTCACAATAAGTGAAATTTGTATAATTTATAATATAAAAAAATAACCAACTAAATCATAATAATGATAGCCATTTACCTATGTATCCTTGCATGTTTTAAATATGCTGTGTTGAGCTCTGAAAATGTGCATAAGTATTGCAAACCTCCAAATTTCCATTGTCCATCACCAGATACATAAATTGATGATACACAAACATTATTATGTGACATACCTGCCTAAAAACATAAATATATAATTAAAAATTTATTGTATTTCTTTTATTCCTATAGTCTTCTAAATATTAAAAATAATTTCTTAAAGAGACTGTCATGGAAAAGTGTCTAGTCAGACACTCCCAAAAGTGAAAGGAGTCCCTCAGCATAATGGTTGTGAATTTGACTCCTAAATGGGGAATGAATTTATTTTATTTTCTTGCTCTAGTTACAGTTCTACCACTCAATGTCTCAAAAAATAGATGGATCACCAGGAACGGAATGTATACAATATGTTTCCTCTGCCTCTTCTACTATATGGGGAATAGTGTGAAACTAAAAAAAACTTTTCTTTCTTTACAAGCAAGTTTACCTGTTCATGAAGAAAAACTAAGGCTTGCAAAATATTGTTAAGGCCTATACATATTTGTAGAGGTGTTTGTGAACTTAAGACATGTGCCAATGGTTGAACATATTCTGTTGCTAGATGAAATGTTGATCTTTGTTGCCAAGCAGAAATATATCTGACAATATATGGATGTCGATATTTCAAAAGATTCTGAAAAATATATTAAACATTCAATTTACATTTTATTGAATATGAAATAATTTAAAATTAGATAATTGATTGATGTACTCACATTAGAAAACTTCTCCAACGGTGTGGATACAGTCCACAAAGGACCTAAAGCTGACTCCCCCTTAAAAACAGAGACAGAACCATCACTTTTGAGGCTGAAATATCTGCAACTGTCATTTATTGTAGCCTGGTAGTGTGACCAAAAATCAGTTAGCTCAATTGGCTTTTCTTCAATTTCCAAACCATTCAATTGAGAAGTATCATTCCCCATTGTATAAAACCTTTGTTATTATATAGTACTATTAATCATTTTTAATTTCAGTGATATATACTCGTAAGATCACAACTTTTTAAGAACTTCCATCGGATGACGTTCACACCAATTTAATTATTTCTTTTTATTAAAAAGTCATTTTCCAATTACACTTAGGAGTATGTTTTAGAAACTAGAAAATAATTTATAAAGCAAGATTCAGAAATGAAAAATAACTACCAAGAAATAAGAATAAAGAAACTATCCTATTTTCGCTAAGACTAGATATCTGATATGTCAAATCACATCCACAACTGTCAAGTCGCAACATAACATTAGCACAGAACACATATACCCAAAGGGTACACTACAGGGAACATTAGCGTTCTTGAACGACTCCAACTATAGACTCTTAGTCCTGTTATAATTTTACCAGTAAACTGGGGTGAATAGATATTACAGCGTAAATAACAAAAAGCAAAATTCGAGAAAGTTTTTTAAGTATATAATTATGCAGTGATGTTCATTGATAAGTCAACTATTTTTTTGTTTTTATTAAAAGAACAAAATTATTACATATCCTGGTATTGACGTAAAGTAAGAGGAAGTTGGAATTTTTCAAATTAATTATTTGAGTGGATTTGAAAATGTAAATTGAATTATTTTTCATTTTAAGATTCATTTAAAAAAATATGAAAACTTAACTTTTTCCTTAACTGTAGTAAGTAATATCTAACAGGCCACGCATATGCAAAGATCATTAATGGCACAAAGATAACTAAATATCTATACTTTATATTTATACTTACTTTATAAAGTGGAAGAGTTTGATGGGTCGAATGCGCTAATCTCAAAATGACTGGTACGATATTTCTTGTATTGTCCAGATAAAATTTTAATAAAAGATTATATTACATCACATTATGATAAATCGAGTGGAATAACAATAAAATTGTTGCGAAAACTGGGGAGCTTGTAAGCTTCCATTGTATTTTATTTTAGAAGTCATAAGTGCGCCGCATATATTTATTAGAATTCAAATTAAGTTCGGTTTATTAAATTAATAATCGTGTAATTTAACATGGTATATATCTGTATTTTAAAATTTATAATGATTATAAAAACACTTCACACACAGAACATAGGCCAGTCGTGGCGCAGCGGCACGAGGTGTGACTGTAAAACCCCGAGGTGTGACTCCAGGATTCGGCAGAAAGTGGGGAACGGAGTGNATGAAATATTTACTTAAATTTATATTTCCATTTCTTCACAACAACACACAAGCGGGGCGTTGAGTGCTGCCACTCAATACGCAATGCCTCCAGGATTCGGCAGAAAGTGGGGAACGGAGTGTCTTAATATTAGGTTCCCTCTGCCTATCCTGCAGTGTGTGGTATACAGCGTGAAGCTGATTTTTTTTTGATTGATAAAAACACTCTGTATGGTAAATGTAAAACCAGTATTAGTTCATACTTCAATATAGATTTTTTCATATTTAAAGTCAGCAGCATTGTTGATACGTATTTTGAAGTATAAAAATGCTTTTCCACCCCATTTTACGGAAGCTTTAGTTAAATATTTATTTAGTCGTAGAATATAAATGTGGGTTTTTATAATGCTTAAATAATTCAAAATCTTTAAGATTAGAGTTAACAGTGTATACATGCAACATAATAAAATACCATAGATACATAACTAAATATTAGTCTTTACTCTATAATCAAAGGAACTTCAAATTTCTGAAACGTCAAATATATGAGAATTGGTTAAGATTTTATTATAGGAAAAATGGCCTTAGCGCTGCTAAAAAGAGCTGTTATATCCAATCCAAATTCAGTACGCAAATCGGTGGCGATAGTTTGCAATGCTGCCAGAAACCGTAGGTTTTAGATTAATAATTTATTTTTTAACTACCTTACGCTTTAATGTTTTGATCATTACGTCATATAATTTTCAGACTGGAATTATCAATATAAGCCTGGTCCGTTTCCTAAGACACAAGAGGAACGGGTAGCTGCAGCCAAAAAGTATGGATTAACCTTGGAGGAATATCAACCATATCCTGAGGATATGGGCTATGGAGACTATCCTAAGCTACCAGATATTGGTGCCGATTCGAAGGATCCAAATTATCCTTATGATTATCCTGAATTGAAAAGAAATTTCAATGAACCAGTAAATATTTTCAGTTATGATATTTTAACATCCATTTTTTAAAATAATTACTTGAAAGATTTCTAATACAATCATTATTCTTTCAGATGCATGTAGATACAGAAATAATTGGTGAAGATCGTTATGATATCAGTATGAGACCTAGATTTCCCTTATTACGCCAATGGACATGGCTTTTAGGAGTGCTAGGGGGAAGTTTCTGGCTTTATTTATTTTTGGAAGATTATAAATTTGGCCGGCCAGTGACTGCTAAGCAGTTGCCTCATGAGGGCCCACATTATTTATTTTGCCCAAAATAAGTGAAATTACATAGAGATCATTGAATTTGTAGTATTTACTTTTGTTTTGTCAATAAAGATATTGTTAAATTATCTTATTTGTGTCTATATTTAATTTAGAGGACATTACAAAATGTGATAATAAAGCACATGATGTTACTTATAATAATTTTAATATTTTCCTTATCAACACTTTATGATTTACTTATATATACTAGTAAAATATTCATCTTCTAAATCATAAAGATCAGCAGCAATATCGTCTCGAAGTGACATTAGTTTTTGATCACACTCTTGTTGTTTAGTTCTGAACAATTTCGAATTCTGTGTAATAGCCTCGTTTACTGAAGGGAAATCATTTAAGATCAAGTACTGTTTAATATCTGAAACCAGTTTCATTAATGATTCTCCAGCTCTTACTGAAAAGGAAAAAGATATTAAATCACACAAACATCACTATTAGTAATTATTAAACTATATGTTTTTGTTACACTACAACCATTATACATTTGTAAAGGACAGTAGGTCAATTGCAATTTTTCTAATTAATTATTTTAATAAATTTTAAAATTTATAACTTTATTATTCATTTATTTTCTTATTTTATATCATTTTAATTAAATTGATTTTCATTTAAGGATTTTTGTCATTTTAAAAAAATATATGAAAACTAAATTTTTTACTTAACTGTAGGTAAGCAATATCTAACAGGTATATACAAAAATCATCCATGGGAAAAAGTTAATTAAATATCTATACTTCTATACTTACTCTATAAAATGGAAAAATTAAGTAATGTTATTCATTTTGTAATTAGTGTGATAAGGGGCCGTTCAAGTATTACGTAAGCACTGTAGGGGGTGGGGGGGTCTTGGGTTTGCTTACTTTTGATGACATAGGGGGTGGGGGTGTCTAGCTAGTAATTACGTAAGCAGAAGTTATTTATTTTTTCATATATATTATGGCTATATTTGGTAGACGTATGTAAGGTAGACGATATAAATATTAGTTTTATAATATAATATATAAGTTTGTTATATCTATTTAGCGGGAATGGCACATTGTCAAGAGTCTAAATTTCAAATTTTATAAAAATCAGTGGCGATTTAAGGATTTTCCCATACAAACTAACCCCTATTTCATCCCTTTAGGGTAATTTTTTTTTTATCCTCATTTTTTTTAACCCTTTAGGATTACGGTTTTGCGTGCGTCTTACCTCAGTCAGTGGGAACATGTCCTTTTATATTATGTAGATAGAAATAAAATATCTTAAAAAAATGTATATGCCAATAATTACGTAAGCATTGGGGGCGGGGATAAGAGGATTGCTTATTTTTGATGACATAGGGGAGGGGGGGGTCAATAATTGCAAAAAAACTGCTTACATAATACTTGAACGGCCCCTAATAAGCTTTTGAATACAAAAAAGAATACAGTTTAACTGCAAAATAGTAAATATCTATTGAAAAATGCAATAAAACACATCCATTCTAAAGAAAATGTGATTCATTAAAAATATCATATGACACTAAGTTTACTATTTATTCTTCAATGTTTTTTAAAATATTGTTTTACATGTAATCCTACACGTATTAGTGTCTTGACAGGTTTTGAAGTTGTAGTTTTCTATTTATCTGGCCAAAATATTTGCCCATATCACTGAATGCTATTCAGAATCATAGATGGATAAGTGGATCATAAGTATATAAATGAATAAGTCAATTTAATTAGTTAGTTGATAGTCTGAGAGATGTATGGGAGGTAGTTAGGGGTTTAATTTATAAATGCAATGATATATTTACCTATATTAGCTGCACGGACTTGCATTTCAAATGTATCTTGCTCTATTTGTGTCATTCTATTTAGTTGAGATTCATTTTCACCTTTAGCCAGTTTTATAATTTCTAAAATAAAAATTTAATTAAGAGTAGGTTTATTTATAAGAAAAATATAAAAAATGGGCTATTAACATTATTATATACTATACTCAAAGCATAAGTATACCTTCAAAATTTTCCAACATACTCTTAACATCTTCTTTAAGTCTTGTTGTGTAGGATTTTAATAAGGCTTCTTTGTTTTGTGGTAAATTTCGATGCATTTTAAAACAAAATATAAACGTTTAAAGATCAGTCTATGTTTTGAATGTATTTTCTAATACAGATTTTTTATAATACAACATACAAAAATGGCACGAAATTTTAGTGTTCTAATTTATTAGGCGATTAAAAATAACTTGTTTACAATTCAGTACAGTTCTTTAAATTGTTTATAATTCTCGCGATTTCATAAAATATGATCGAGAAGCGAGAAGTTATCAATTGATGTTTGTCAAATTGTCACTGTTACTGATAGAAACATTAAAATATCATATTATTAACATAGAGTAGAGGATATGAAGTTGTACCGTATTTAAAAAAAAAATAGTCTACCGTATAATAGGGGTGGATAGAAATGGTTTTAGAATTTATCTTGCATTTGACAATGCTCGTATTTTGAATACAGAACTATCTAAATTTAAGTATGAGTTAATACTGGTTTTATATAAACTGCACAGTAAAAAATGTTTTGATTCTCATTATATACGACACAATACAAAAATATTGATTATTTCTATTTAGATATGATATGAGGTCAATAGATACGCGGCATGCCGGTATACAAAAAATGTCTACTGTTTAGACGTCAGATTATGTTTGTGAATATTATGGTTCGTAACATAGAAACTAAATATTATTTTAGCCTTTATGGAAAAGATACAGCCTACATATGGACTTCTATTATAACACTCATTACGAACTATTTTTTTTTTATTTTAAATCAGCAATACTCTAAAATTTTTATTATTTTTATTTTACAATATAATTTAATCTCAATCAATAATTAAGTGTTGATTAATGGGACTTGACTAGTTGTGAGGCCCCACTCACTAATTCCGACAACTGGAGATTTCCTCTATTTATGACCAATAAAACTTAAAGCAATTTGTGAACATATTTTCAGGTCTCCAAAAAAGTTTTTTTAACTTTTTGCTTGTAATTATTGCTTTAAACTTTTTTTATGTCACTAATGAAAATCCTGTATTATCATAAGACGTCGATTATTTTAAAAAATCCGATAGGATATATTACTAAATTCTTCTTATTTGTAATCTATACATATAATAAATTGAATCCAGTCGTGAGCAGAGGCAAGCGTGTGTCTGTAAGCGCGACTGATTGTCAGTTCGATTCCCACTTGGGGAAATAAAATATTCATTTAAAATTTATATTTTCATTTCTTTACTCTGGTATCGCGGCAAAGCACGACGTTGAGTTCTGTCACTCAAAACGCAATGCCTATAGAATTCGACGGAAAATGGGGAACGGAACGGAGTCTTAACACTAGATAGCCTCTGCCTTTCTGTGTGCGGGGTACAGCGTGAAGCTAAATACATATAATAAAAATGTAACTGATCGCTATCTGTACATGGAATATTTCTGTATATGAGAAAATCTATAATATTATTATTGGCACCAAAGCACCATTAACCCCACACAATGATTTTTAAAATATTTGACTGTTTGTCGATTTGTCTGTTCGTTTGTACACACTAATCTCAGAAACGACTTATCCGATTTAAATAATAAAATCAGATTGGAACATTTAGTTATGGGTTCGATCCCCACTCGAGGAGATGAAATATTTACTTAAATTTATATTTCCATTTCTTCGCTCTGGTGTCGAGGACGCGTTGCGTTGCGAGGCGTTGAGTTCTGCCACTCAACATGCATTGCCTCCACAATTCGGCAGAAAGTGGGGAACGTAGTATCTTAACACTAGGTTCCCTCTGCCTACCCTGCAGTGTCCGGAATACAGCGTGAAGCTGATTTATTTTTTATTTTATAAAAAAAAAATGATATCACTTTCAAACGGAATAAGTCAGTGTATTAGCGGGTCGCTAGTCACAAATAAAGTCAACTAAGCTGAGACATTTTAATGTTACATATAAATTTACATTATTCTTTTTCACTAAAACGCGCATACTCTTTAAGTCTAACCGCGTTAATATTTATGAATCCAGTGCTATCTTCTGGTGAGAATCCACCGGCGACATCCATCGAAACCAATTCTTTATTGTATAAACTTTTGCTGCTTGTTCTTGCTAATATAATCGCTGTAAGAAGATACCAAAGACTTTAGTAAATCACCATTAACATTTGATTATATAACATTTTTGTGTGGTTGTGAGTTCGATCCCCTCGAATTTACTTAAATTTAACTTATCTTTCTACTTATCTATTCTACTTATCGCTCTGGTATCGAGGCAAAGCGCGATGTTGAGTTCTGCCACTCTGCAACACGCAATGTCTCCAGAATTCGGCAGAAAGTGAGAAACGGAGTGTCTTAATACTAGGTTCCTTCTGCCTACCCTGGTGTGTGTTGAAATTGAAGAAAATGTGCGTAATGTAGAAGAAAAGAAACAAAACAAATATAGAATACAAAAATAATGGCTTACCATTTCCTTTAAATAATTGCAACGTAACAGTTCCGGATACAGATTCTTGAGAAAGTTCCAGACATTTTCGTGTATATTCTCCTTCAGGCGAAAACCAAAATCCATTATAAACAAAGTCGGCCATTTTGTCTTGTAAATATTTTTTAAGTCTACAATAAACAAATTAAATATGACTATAGAGATAATAAAACAATATATAAGCCAAAGTATTCATAATAATTCAATACCTTAGTACTTCCTTGTCAAGCGCATAAGCTTCTAAGTCAAGATGTGCAACATGTAGGATAGTGCCGGCTGGTGTTTCATACAGGCCCCTGGACTAAAAATCAATTAAATAAGAAATTATTAATAAAGTGAAAAAAAAATGGTGTGAGAATTCTAATATTGTAATCATAACTTGTTTTTTTTAAGGCCAGCCGTGGCGCAGGGGCACAAAGTGTAACTATAAAACCGACTGGTAGTGGGTTCGATCCCCACTCGAGGAGATGAAATATTTGCTTAAATTTATATTTCCATTTCTTCGCTCTGGTATCGAGGCAAAGCGCGGTGTTGAGTTCTGCTACTCAATACGCCTCCAGAATTCGGCAGAACGTGGGGGACGGAGTGTATTTACACTAGGTTCCCTCTACCTACCCTGCTGTGTGCGGAATACAGCGTGAAGTTGATTGGTTTTTTTTAAATATTATAATTAGCTTACTTTCAGTCCTAGGAATCGATTTTCCACAATATCTATGCGACCAATTCCATGTAGTCCACCTAATTTGTTTAGTGTCTCCACTATAGCCAATGGATCAGTTAGAATTAGAGCTTTTTCCTGTCCACTCGGAATTTTGACAGAAATCGGTAAACCTAAAAATAAATATTCAAGTATTATCATAGTCAATAAATTCTAACTAGGCATTTCATAACATATACATGGGACTAATATTTTTATTTTTCTTTTTTTACTTAAAAAGTCCCTAAATAAATTAGATAAATATATACTGCTGACCTTTTTCAAAGGAAATATCAATTGTACAAGAATAGTCGTCGCTTTGTTGGAGGTCTCGCGTCATTTTATATATTCCACCAGGAGGAATTGCAGCGGGATCCTCTAGTACTCCAGATTCATAGCTGTTCGTAGAATAGAAATTTAAATAAGACTGTTGATAATCTATTTTTTGGTCGAGGCTAGTCGTGGCGCAGGAGTACAACTGTGCAGCAAGTTTTGAGTTCGATTCTTACTCGAGGAAATGAAATATTTTCTCGCTCTGCTAACGAGGTAAAGCGCGGCGTTGAGTTTAGACATTTAACGTGAAATTCCTACAAAATTCGGCGGAAAGTGAAGAACGGTAGTGTTTTAATGAGAATGGGAATCTTGAGACTAAATTCTCAAGTTCACTTTGCCTACCCTTTTCTGTGCATCTAAAAATATTTATAGATTTATAAAAATATTTTTAGTAAAAAAAGATTTATATAGAAAGGTACATGTGGTTTGATTTATGATGATTTTCTAAATGATTTACCTTATATGCATTATGTTTTCATCGGTAGACCATGGGGCCTTAGGCGTGGCTGTAACTGGTATATTTTCTTCTTTAGCGTACTTAATGAGATCGATCCGTCCTTGGAATCTGTTGAAAAATTCAGGTAGACGCCATGGTGCTATTATCTGTTAAAGAAAAATACTTTGAAAATTATATACTGTACGGTTTTTCCCGACTGCTAAGGAAGGGTTATGTTTTTCGCGCGTATCTTGTATGTATGTAATACTCTTTATTACCTCATATCTCCAGAACCGCTGAACGGATTTACACAATTAAGGTATCGTTAGATTCATATTAGCAGCCAGCAGAGGATTTCAAAAAGGTTTATCATGATTATCTTTACTATAATGAATCCTAACAAAAAAGTGAAAAATAAAAAAATATTTGTAAAAACAAAAACCCCGACTGCATAAAACTAAAACGAAAATAAACAAGTCTAATAGTTTATTAGGATTGACAGTCGGAACCTATAAGTAATTCTTCAATCAATAAATCTTTACCAGGAACCCCGCATAATTTAAGGAGGTCCCGACTGTTAATCCTAATAAACTATTAGACTTGTTTATTTTCGTTTTAGTTTTATGCAGTCGGGGTTTTTGTTTTTACAGTTTTTGTTTTTACAAATATTTTTTTGGAAAACAGTAGATAGAAATATTGATTGCGGTACCTTTCCTTCTGGCCAAAGCGAGTAAACACTAAGCTCAAATCGCACTTGATCGTTTCCTTTGCCAGTGGCACCGTGCGAAATGTATCTGAAACAGGAATTTACAGTCAAATAAAATATCTACAACAACACAAACACCATATTTAACACTAAATTTGTAAAAATCACCCTACAGAGATGCTAACAACATAAATAAGTTGTAACAAGCGTATAAAAATTTCAACGTAGCTTAATGAGAACATATGGCTCAGTGGTCAGAGAACCTGGTCGGTTTCCAGGAGGCACAGATTCGAGTCCCGGTACGTTAAAATTTTTATACGTTTGCTTAAAAGTACTAGTAAAAAAAAACTTCAACTAAATTTAGAAATGATGGGGCCATTTGCTTAGTTTAAAAATGCAATCTTGTGTATGAAAGTGTGTAGGTATATCTATTCATACATTTTACAGTGCCATTCTCCTATCCAACCAGTCCAATACAGTGGGCGTATGGATATACTATCTACTTATAGCAAGCTAGTTTTTTTATTTAATCAAAAAACTGTTAATATAATATCTTACAACTAAAAAATTTGCTATCTTACAGTGGATAGCTTTATTTCAAAAATACATTACTTAGCTCCAAGTTTCTTAGCGGCGTTTACGAGTCCAACGGAAATACAAGGTCGCGCTAAAGAAGTGCCCAAATAATATCTGCTCTCGTAAATTAAACCCATTTGAATACCGGGCAGCATATAGTTGGTAACAAACTCCTTCCGCAAGTCTTCTACAATTACCTAAAGAAAAATTAGAAAAAGAAAAAAAATATAAAATTTTAGTTAGCAAATATTAAAAATCTATATGATTTTTAATGTGATTAAGAAATGCTTACATCTTTTGCTCCAATGATTTTTGCTTTCTGTTTGGCTTTTGTGAAATCTTCATTTTGTCCTATATCGGCTATATAGCACACGACATCGTAATTCTTTTGGATTAACCTATGAAAAAGGTATTAAATCTACATATATAAAAGGACATGTACCTGACTGACTGAGGTAAGACGCACGCACAGCCGTAACCGCTGTGAGTAGAAACGTGAAATTTGGACAGATGTTTATTTTCATAATCTGGACATTCACTAAGAAGAGATTTTGAAAAAATTTTACGCTAAAAGGATGAAATAGGGATTGAAAGTTTGTATGGTTTTTTTTTAAATCGACACCGATTTTTATAAAATTTGAAATTCAGACTCTTAAAAACATTTCATTGAACACGTATTTCATGGTTTTTAGAAGTCACCCCCTAAGTGTGCAAATAAGGGGTTGAAAGTTTGTATGGAAAAATCTTCAAATCGCCACCGATTTTTATAAAAAAATAAATTCAGACTATTAAAAATATTTTATTGAACACATGTTTCGTGATTTTTTTGGAATTCACCCCTAAGGGTGCAAATAAGCGGGCGAAGCCGCGCGCGCCCTCTAGTAATAAAATAAAAGGCTTTTTTTAGCCGACTTCTTTAAGAGAAGGGGGTTATCAATTCGAACGTATTTTTTTATTAAGTTTTTTACCTCAGAACTTTAACTGGGTGACCCGATTTTGATGATTTTTTTATTTAAAAGCTGCTGCTTTCTGTGTTCCCATTTTAATTTGGTCAATGTTATCAGTGAGAAAATTACATAAATCTTAAATTTGCATTAAGTAAGTACGTGCGCCAAGAATAACTCAACATCACGGTAACCGATTCTGATGATTTCTTTTCTTTTTTTACCGGAAAGGAAACACTTCAAGGGTAGTTTGATGAGAGTTTACTTAGGTTCTGATCATGAGATCCGATTGAACTCGGTTTTTTTTATTAAAAAATTATACCTAATTATTTAATCTAAACTTTAAAATTTGGTTTATATTATGTCAGAAAATAAACATCAGTAATTCAGTTACACCTTTTAACTATTAAGGACACGTTAAAAATATTAGGAATCATATGTATGAAATTAAATGAACATACACAATATTATTTTTTCCATGAAATTCTTATTTAATAATTATAAAGCAAAAACAACAATTTTTGCGGATTATGATCTACGCATATTATTATCATACAAATGGGGGCAAAATAAATATTAAGAACAGGTACTTATACATTGATTATTATAAGAATATTTTTACCATTTCAAAATGCAACTGGTATCTAAGCCCCCGGAGTAAGCCAATATTATAAGATCCTTTCCCATCTTGTCGGTCAGCACTTGTTCGTTAAACAAACCTCACAAAACTGTAGCTGAACTTTGTTGATTTACTTATTTGTACTGTTATAGATAGCCTTTGGGGTCACAAAACAGGAGATAATATTAAAATATAATGAGCAATGACTGCAGTTATTTTAGAGAAAATAGTAAGATTTACATTTATTAGAGGCCGTCGTAGTCCAGGGGCACAAGGGTGCGACTGTAACGGGTTCGATCCCCACTCGAGGAAATGAAACATTTATTTAAATTTATTTTTCCATTTCTTCGCTCTGGTGTCAAGGTAAAGAGCGGCGTTGAGTTCCGCCACTCAACACGCAATACCTCCCAAATTCGGCGGAAAGTGGGCAACGGAGTGTCTTAACACTAGGTTCCCTCTGCCTACCCTGCTGTGTGCGGGATACAGCGTGAAGCTGATTTTAATTGGATTTTACATTTATTAACAAAATTTGTTGTTAGGTATTTTTAGTAACGATTACACCTTACATCTTTCCTGTAGAAAACTAGCAAAGGTGCAATTTTCTTAAAAAAATATATACTCTATACATCTATAGAATTCAAATAAAACAAAAATTAGACGATTAAATATTTAATTAATGAATAACAGTTGAATACTGACAATCGAGTAGGTATTACTTAGATAAAATAAAATGCATACGTTACTACATAATTGCACAAATTGGGCATTCATAAATTAAATCTATGACGACAATAATCGATATTGAACCTAACAATAATAATCGATTTATTAATTGCCTAATAAACATATCATTTGTGATATGTTAAAATTTATTTTTCCAATAATAGTAATGACAATATCTTACATACATACAAGTACAAGCCCCTATTATCACTAAGATACCTTTTTGGCTTTTTTTAGGGCAACTCTGAAAAGAAACTAATCAAAAAATCAAATCAACTTCACGCAGTATCCCGCACACAGCAGGTAGGCAGAGAGAACCAGTGTTAAGACACTCCGTTCCTCACTTTCTGGCGAATTCTGGAGCCATTACGTGTTGAGTGGCAGAACTTAACGCCACACTTAACCTCGACACCAGAGCGAAGAAATGGAAATATAAATTTAAGTAAATATTTCATTTCCTCGAGTGGGGATCGAACCCACAACCAGTCGGTTTTACATTCACACTTCGTGCCGTTGCGCCACGACTGGCCTCAAATGAAAAGAAATTAAAATAAAAAGAAATTAAAATAAACAATTTATAATTGAAGTTATATACTTTAATAGTTAGATTAGTTTTATTATTAAAATGGTTGGTGGTCACATGACAATGACGTCACTAACACACTGGCACGTGACATCTTGTTATCGGAATGTTTATATGATAATTAAACTGACTCCTACATATAAATAAATGAATTATATCACTTTCTACAACATCGATAACTATTGTTACTACATCACATTTATTAATATCTGCAAGTATTTGAATTTGAGACATTTAAATCTGTTCCTATTCTATAATTTAGCCCATTTATCCTTAAAAATATATATATCAAAGCACTTCTCGTTACCCCAAAATTATATTAGATGTACCAATTAATTGTACTTATATTAGAAATAACGAGGGTACATAACAGTAATAGTCCCTTTAAATTTTATGTGAATAAAATAAATAACTGTCAATTAAAATTAGTAAGAGATTTCGTAAAGCATGAAATTTATCTTAAATTAAAACTAAAATTAACAATTACAATGAGAAGTTGCCGAAAACTTCTAATAATTAACAATATAAATACTCTGATTTAAAGTAACGCAAATAACAATGAATTGTTATAAAAAGAGAAAGCAGAAATAATATACAAAAAAATAAAATAACAACAAGTTAAAAAAATAATACATAGGCTATTCGTAGTGGCTAAAAAATCCAAATAAGTTTGCAAAATAATTAAATTAAATATTCCATATTACGATTATTTCTTAATATAACAAAACATTGCAAACAATATCACAAAAACAGTAGATATATTCTATAATACTATAAAAAAATATATAAATTTTTTTAAATTATTCAAGTATTACAATAAAATTAATACACCCAAAGTAAAATTAAAATTTAAGATGGAACCTCATTCCAAAATAAAGCTCAAGACAAATAGGTACGTTCTATTTTTTCTTTACATCTATGGCTAGATTTAACATTTAGACAAGAGATTATATAGGGGAACTGTCAAATAAAACGAATATGAACTAAAGTATATATAAATATTAAAATTCAAGCAACAATCAATGTTGGGTAAAGTCTAACAATGTAACAATGAGAATGTTTAAGCGGTAAGAGAGCTGAGGTCCGAGAGGAAGTTGTCCGGAGTCAGGATGTGAGAAGAGCCGATGATCACCTCCCAGTTCTTGAGTGCAGCTGTCACTTCGTAAGCGCAACGTATTTCGGAGAAGCACACACCTGTGACACATTATTACTGATTATTAAACCATTAAACAAAAATTGTGTCTCTTTTCTGTTAAACCCTTCTATATTCTAAATTCTTTCTTTAATTTTGTAATTTAGTAATTTAAACACTATATATGTATATTTGACGTTAGAAATATTCTAAGAGCTCACCTCCTACGATGAAAACAAGCAAACGCGGCACATTCTTAACAGTTTGTTGCGCCTTATCTTTATGCCAGTGACCGTAGCGAACGCTGAAAATTGAGAAATATTGACATAACTTAATAGAATCTGTTGTGAGGCAAAGTATTTATTCCATTTCGTAGCTCCGATAAAAACAAAGCGCGACTAGAACTCCACCAATCAATACACAATGGCTCAAAAATTGAGCGAAAAATGGGGATGTTTTAAACAGGTTCCTCCCGTCTACCCTCCTATACAGCATGAAGTAAAAAGAAATCATCGAGAATGTAAATGAGATAAAAAAAATGCATGGGCTCAAATTTCACTTTCACTGGTGTATAATATTCAGAATTAAAGGAGGCTTCTGATTAGATAGTGTATTGGTAGCTGTTACACTAGTCTCATTTTAAAATAGGTGAATATTTGAGCGATTTTAGAGATAATTAAGCTACATCTCTTTTTAGTAGGGTATATATATTTAATATGTAGGATTTTAACTTAAAACTGTGCAAACCGGACAATCTATTTATTGTGACCTAACCACTACCACACTAGAAGTAAAGTGGTTGATACTAGAAAAGTAGTAGTAAAGTTTTTTGTTTATGAAATTTTTGAGTGTGCCACTCAACACACAACTTCCAGGAAATTAAGTGGAAAGTAGAGTGTCTTAACACTAGGTTCCTTCTGCCTTCTCCAATATGGTAGAAAAAGTGTGATTCTGTTTTTATTATAAAAAACTAGTATATAAAATTACCTCGTGGGTGCCTGATATCCAGAGGACTGGGCGCGGCCGGCGAGGAACGGGAAATGGCGTTGGTCCAGCTTGTCTTCGATCGAGTCTTCAATGATGTCCTAAAAAAAACAATTGAATAAAACTAATAATGTAGAATACATACAATTTAATTTAAAATAGGATTTTAAAATATGCTACAAATATTTTTTTTAACAACTGTTATCTTATTAAATTGAAACTTGTAAGATTCTTGTATATGTTCTTTGAAATAACTGTACTTTTCGTCCATGTGAACTATATGTCCAAACGTATCGACTACATAACTCTCCCTTTCACTTCTATTTAAACCCGCTTATAGGATAAATTTAAAATGCTAGTTCCGGTGTCACAAGGCACAGGAACACAATGGTGCTATAAGCGCGACAGGTTCTGGGTTTGATTACCACTCGAGAAAAATGAAATATTTAATATTTTCATTACCTCATTCTAATCGGTAATGGAATGTTTTAACAATTTATTCCTTTCAAAAGTTTCCTCTGCCTGCCCTGCTAAGATAAGTGGGATGCAAAATTTTTTTTTTCCAATTGTGGAATAACACTTTAAAATTATAAAATAAAATGGGTATCCTCTTCAAACTCATACCTTAATCACTGGTGTCCATCGCGACATCTGATAGGTCTGTTCAGTGATTCGCTCTTTACGTGGAACCTGGTATTGTTTCTTTCTGTTACCCTGAAAAAGTAAAATATTTGTATAAACTGATCATAACAAAAATAATTTATATAAAATATATATTTTTATTGGAAGTCTGAAGTCTGCAAATTTCAATTATAAATAGTGTTGTAGTCATTAATTTCAAAACAAGAAATATGATTCTATATCACAGATTTTAAAAAAATGTTCTCTAATATATATAAATATATACATATATATTTTTGCAGAAAATATAGGTATATTATTAAAAAAATATTAATTTTAATTTATAAGTTTAAAAATCGACCAAAACGCATAAAGATTATTGCGTCGCTGGTGACATCAAGTCTGAGTAGCCTGTCAATACCATTGTAAACAATATAAAATCTCAAATTGTTTGTTTACCAAGGCGTGACGAACATCGCTTTGATTGGCGTTCAACATACCACGGCGGCTTGTCGTATTACTCTCTCATCATGCCTATTATTATTTGTTTTTTTTTAGCTTCACACTGTATCCCACACACTGCAAGTGATGCAGAGGGAACCTGGGAGCCAAGTGTTAAGACTCTCCATTACTTTAAGACTCATCTGTTCTTCACTTTCCGCCGAATACTGGAGGCATTACCTGTTGAATGGTTGTGAGTTCAATATAAAAATGATTCAATGATATTCAGGGAATGTTTCATTTTCGTTTTTCTGCTCTGGTAAGACAGGGTGGGGCGTTGAGTTTCGGCTTTTATTAACGGCTATATAAAACTTACATCCATAACAACATTAAGACCGAGATTGGCGAGGTTAAGAAGCGCTTGCTTATCGGAGGGTTCCAGCTGAGCGTGTGTCACCAGCTTGTTGAGGTTCTCCTCCGAAATGCCATTCTTGGACATGATGTATAGTGCGATGATGCGCATCTTGTCATAGTTCTTTACTGCCTGGAAAAAAATCATAAATAATACAGTGTTTTATCATCACCACTTTAAATGAAACTCACACTCACGATTTTTTAAATTATTAATTAAATTAAAACGAAAGAAATTTTGTTAAAAATTAAAAAGTATTTTTTTTCAAACAAAATAATTAATAAAATTATCGTTGTAAAATAAAACACCATTTGTTAAGAATGACGTAAACTGACACAAAACTATCAAGCGACAACATCGCACCCGCCTCATTCACGAAATCGAGTCGTAGGTATTGGCGGTTATGTTGAACGTTGGTTACGTTTATTATAAAAAAAGAATAGGTAATTGAGTAAAATAGAACAAGAGATATTACTTTCTCCTTCTGGTATATTTTATGAGAATGAAAATTGGCAGATCGGCAATGTTTAGTAGTATTTTTGTAGTAGTAGATGCTTACGTTGTTGGTATTTATTCATAACTGCGTCACACGTTATAAAGTATGAATAAAAATCGTGAAATGAAAATAAAAATATTACGTGTAAATTGTTTAGTAATCTAGATAATTTTTCTAGGTGTGCGTTTGAAATAAAATGAAATATTTTATACTCTTGAATTGCGCAGTTGCTTCCATCTTGCATATATATTTTTTAAAAATAAATATACCTGTTCTTAAACAATTAAAAGTTAGTATTGAAATAGAAATAATTTTTGAATGATTAATTTAATAATTGAAATGAATTATGAGTTTTTAGAAATATATTATATAAAAAAAACGTACTTGATCCAGCAGCACCGGTACAATACTCCTCATGTGATCTTTTATTTTTTCACCTTCAGCATCAGTGCCCATTGCAAGGTCCTAAAACAAAACCAAATATATGATAAATTTGGGCAGCATGTCAGAAATCTAGACGTACGAGTTTATCAAGTAATAAATATCTAATGAAAAATAATCCATTTTTTTCCCTATCATTATATCTATCCACTTTAGATAGATCAGGTCTTTTTATTAGCTACACGCTATATCTCGCATTAAGCTGTATAGGCAAACTATAGGCAAGTATGCAATATATCAAATTTGGCGTCCATTCAACCTCTGCTGAATTTTCGATATGGAGCATATCGACTTGCAGCACTGAACGCGCTTTGTCTTTTTGTCAAAGCAAAAAAATGAAAATATTAAATAATTAATTTTTCCGAGTAAAAATAGAACCCACAACCGTCGCGTTTACAGGCACACCCGATACCACAGAGTTACGAGAGCCGCTAAATGTTTGAATGATATAATATCTATGGTAGATGTACCTGTTCAACTTTGCACAGCTTGTCGACATATCCCTGGTACGCCTTCATGCAGTCTTCGGCGAGGCGCAGATGGGTGGCATACTTGGACAGTTCCTTTTGATACTGTGGCATCTTCTTGATCATTTGCGATAGATCTCGCATAGATTGCTTGTCACCTGTATTTGTTCATACTAGTAATTTAGATATTGATTATTATATCTTAAAGAGATGCAAAAATTTTCTATATACCAATATAAAAACAGATAAAGTATGCATTTAAAAATGCTAAACGTAAAAAACAATAATTTTGTCAAATATGTACTTCAAAAACATGACATCTCCAATATTCTAAAGATGTCAATTAGTATGTAACTGGCATTATACCAACACAAATACATATAAATAATATTATCAATTTAATAACAGTATACAATTGATTTATGTTCTTATGTTTGTTTGTCAATATATTTTTTTATTTTAAAATAAAATCAAATTCAGACCATCTGAAAATTGAAATCAGTGATAATAATATAACATATAATAAAAAAACGAACATACCACCACCCATACGCTTAGAGTCAGTGAACTTCTTCAGGTTCTTAGTGACTGAAGTGGAAACTACGGCAATGTGCTGGTGACGTAACTCCAGCCATAGCTCGTCGTTTTCATCCAACAGTACTTCTTTCATGTTGCCTTGTTGTGCGTCATATCTATTATAAATAATATAATACGTATTTAATTTATACTTAATGATTGTTTTTGAGGTAAATATAAAGGAAAACTTACTGCTTAGTTCTTTTCTTTCTGCTTATTTAGAGACATAAAGAGGACTTATCAAAATAGCTTTATACATTTATTAATGAGTAAATTTTAAGCGGTTTCAATTCAATATTCTATTACACGCAAGTTTAATCCTTATTTAACATTAAATAAGCATTGTATTACCTATTTAGTATTTTTTTATATATAAATACAATATAACAAATTTGTAAGTAGTAAGTAAATGTAATTTACAATACGTTTCCCTTTACCACAGGCGTCGAAACATACCTATAAACGTCATTTTCAATAGGTAGCAGGTCATAGGCCATGGCCTGTAGAGTGAGCTCGTGGAGCAACGGCGATACGCAATCGAACCCGCGGTCCAGGACCAGCAGCTGGGAACGTGCCTTTTCTGGACCCTCACCCATTGTCGGTTCGTCTGCCTGGTGGGTTGTAATATGAGAATTAGACATTGTTTTTTTTAATAAAAATTTTGTCAACAAAGCGTGGCGTTGAGTTTCGTCACACAATACGCATTATGTCGAAAATTCAGAGGAAAGTGGGAAACAGATTGTGTTACTCTCCTGTCTGCCTACGCTACTATATTCGGGATACACCGTGAAACTAAAACTGTTTGCATCCTGAAGTTAGGCTTTCTGAACTTTTGTAAATTGTTCACTCGGGAAGATAGTAATAAAAAAAACTTCAGTGCAGCCACGACACGTCGGCCGTACTATAACATAGATGATATATTTATGTGTGGAGCAATCGATACACAACTCTTAGTTATATCCAATTGACAATGGGTACACCCACACAGTCAGTCACAGATAAAAACTAATGGTACTTTTAATAATCACATACTTAATTAAAACCTTTTTAAAATCCAACAATTATACTTGCCCTTCGTTTTTTCATATTTAGTTTTATATTTATAAAACTGTTAATAAATAAATTATTATTTATTTTTTAAGCTTTGTTCATTCTGTATCCTTCACAAAATAAGGTAGTCAGAGATAGTATTAACATACTTCCATTTTCGCCGAAATCTGGATGCATTGTGTGTTCAGTAACGGAACTCAACACCGCGCTTTGTCTTGATGCCAGAGTGCAGAATTATATTAAGAATATTAAGTTTTTCATTTCATCACACGCTTGTGTCCCTGCGCCACAAATGGCCCATAAAATATATCTATAATATAATATTTAGTTAAAATATAATTGTTTTAAATATCAAACCTTATAAGCATCAAGTTTCTGCTGGATGAGCTGTGCGAGCTCCACGTTGCGCTCCCAATCACTGTTATAATATATAAAGTAATTATTATATACAACAAACTACATTTGAAAAAAATTTTTTTAACATTCAATTAAAGCTTATCATAAAATGAAACATTTTACTGATTCAAGTTTTACACATATTTACGTAATTTTTTTTGTCTATTGTCAGTACGTTTGTACTAATCTCAGAAACGTTTTAACTGACTTAGAACAGTTAAAAACAGAATTCAGATAAGTGAATAAGCAATAGTGTAGTAGTAGTTCAAGCAGGAGAAGCCGCGAGGTGGTCGCTAGTTAATAAAATATACTGACCTGCGATAACGAACCGACGGATATTCGCCAAGTGTAGCGCAGAGAGTGGCAATTTGTTCAGCAATGCGCTCCATATTGGCGTTGCGGGTCTGCGTCAGCGCCGGGTTGTACATGCACTGGAACGTGTCGGGGGAGTCCAGGGAAAATACCTTGAAATATCAAAATACATTAAAGTATATATTTTGTACATTTTAGTGCTTATTTTCTATTTTTAAAATGCTGTTCAAATATTGAGTAATATAAACTCTCGTTATATAACAAAGTTCCATAATCACAGAATTTTTTTATGTTTATTATGGTAATGAGATTTTAATGCAATTTTTTTTTGTATATGAGTAATAGTCTAATAGTTGTTTAATTAATTTTGTGGTGTCTGTCAATCAAAGCGATAAAAAAAAAGTAAATAATTAAGAGTCGTCAGTATTTAAAAAAAATACATTATACCTGGCTCTCATATGGCAAGAAAGCAATGTTGACTTCCTTCAATGTTTTGATCTTTCTACCCGCTGAAGACTTGCACAACTCATTGAACAATTCCTCAGGGCATACTTTATATAGCAGCGTGAACAAAAATTATTTATTCAACAAATAGTTCAAAATAAATTTTATAGTCCTTTTCAAAGATATAAAACTGTAAACACGAAGATTGTTAATTCGAATCCCATCAAGGGAAATAAATTATTTAACATTTCCATTTCCATTTCTCGCTCTAGTCATAAGACATAGCGTTTTGGCGTTGAGTTCCGTCACTGAATAAGCAATGTCTTAAAAAAATTGCAGTAAGTATGGATCGGCGTGCCTCAAAACTTGGACTGTCCTATAATAATACAAAATGAGAAATATTATGGACGAACCTGTTGTTCATACGGTATAAAAGCTATGTTGATTTCCTTTAATGTTTTTATGTATTTAGCTACTTTACTACGTGACAATTCATCAAAGAGTGCATCAGGACATGCTGCAAATAAAAATTACAATGCAAATAAAAAACAAACAATCTAGCATTTTAAAATAAAAATAATTCTTTATAATAATTTGTAAATAGCTAAATATAAAATAAAATATTTATAGTAAAATAATACCTACTAAAGGTATGTTGTGCGAAACATTTCTAATATGATAATATTTGTTTTTACACAAATTTTGTTTATCTAGTCCCAAAAAGTGGGCAGGGCTTACATGTAAATTAAAAAGAAAAATATATATGGAAAATAAAAAATAAAAAAAACAATTATGATCTAATGTCATACAATAGTATTTTCTTAAGCTTATTGCATTATATGATTATATATTTTTTATTCAATTCTAAAATAAAGTTAGCATACAATAAATGACTATTACCTTCAGTGAAGAAAACATGTGCAGCTTTATACATGATACGATTTCCAACAGAGAAGTCATTGATTAAAGCATGAACAGACTTCTCTGTCGGAGTGATCAGGTATATACCATCCATGGTGTACAGTGGCTCCCTCTTCTTGTGAATATCTTCCACCACTAGTAGAAAAAATATTTTATGGTAACTTACTAATAATCATAATCATAATAATGATTATAAGAATAAATACATAACAATAATTGTTTTAATGTAACCCACTGCTGGACCTCGCTAACCACACATCTAAATAAACAAGGTAACTCTGAAGTTACCTCAGCCACTTAGAATGTATCACACACAATTTAGTTTTTTTTTAGTTGTTTTAGGACAAAGCTAATGGTGCTGCTATGATAGTGTGTATTCTTCAGGTGAAACTATGAATTTAAGTGTGACATACAAGTTGTCAACCATTAATTATTTTTTCAGAATTTTACAACCCTGTATATATTTATACTATCTTCTAAAGTCTCTATGATAAAATTTTAATTGTTTCCTTATTCCAGGAATTATTTTCATAGTGCTATACTTTCCGGAACCCCACATACTAAATTAGAGTTTTCTTTATTAAATTGCATTGTCTAATTAATGCACTAGGTTATATTCCGAAAAAAAACAAGGTAAAATCAAGTTGTATCAGATTTCAATATAGTTTAGATAAGGTATCATATTCAAGCAAACATATTAGTATTCAGAATTAGAAATTAATGCTATTGAAAACTTTCAAGTGTCACTTCACATAGATTATTTATCAACAGATGTAGGTGGAAAGCCTAGTCAGAATAAACATTTAATTATGTTTTTTAGCTTCCTGATAAATGATGTCACTAAAATATTAAGAACTAATTTAATTTCCCATACAATCCTGCTAATATTATAATTCTGAAAGTTTGAGAGGATGGATGGATGTTTGTTCCACTTTCATGCAAAAACTACTGAATAGATTTAGAAGTTAAAGCAATATTCCTTATACATCAGATTAACCCAGAGTACACAATTTACATAAAGATTTTGTATAATTTGGCTATAATATAACAACAAGTTTAAAATGAAATATAAGAGGGTATCTTATTTTGGTTGTAAAAAAAAGTATAAAAGGCTTATTGGTTATATAACTATAAGTAACTAATAATAATATTTATTTGTTGGTACTAACTTGCTAAGTAAATACAATTAATTTGTTGTGTACAAAAAAATGATCTAAACATGAATGTTTAGGTCATTTAACTAATGGAGGTCAAAAGGATATTTAGTTTTTAGGAACTCCAGGCACCATGCCTAATTATAAAAATAGACCTTGTTAAATTATCAATAATTTCATGTACAAATTTAGTGCATGCATATGCATTTGTGTGAAATTTAAATGAAATAAATTTTAATGTAAGAGTTGTTTGCATAAACTTGGCAATGTAACTGAATATATTACTTTTTATTTCCTAACATATTTAATTGTTAATTTTAAACTTACAAGTAATTCCTTCTGCTGAGATATCATGCATTTTGCAGCATGCAGAAACCATGCGCATTGAGAGCTGATCCACTATAAGAATGCGCCATTCTATACGCTGAGACTCCTTGCCTTTGGGTCCGCGGTAGCGGATCACCTCATTCATAATCTCTATAAATAAATATTCCATTTTATGAATATGATAATTTAGTTATGTGACAATTTTATAGTTGTTATTTACCAGGGGAGGTATTAACTACAGTATTGACCTAGTTATGTGTTTTTACATGATCAGAATCAGTGAGCTACAGTATAATAATTTTTGTCATAAGTCTAAAATGAGTCATTTTGCATAAAAATTATATTTTGTTTCATATGAATTTTCTTTAAGTTCATATAAAACAACATTTCTCTTATAGGGGGAGGTTGGGCGGAGCCGTATGACGTACATTCATCCCCAGCCCCCACCCCTACTATGAAGTGTCATAAGAAAAATCAATAACTAACACAAGTCACTTATGTAGGTCTTTCGATTAAACAAAGGATATATACACAAAATTCAATGTATCAGAATTTATGTACCCTTATTTTTCTCAAATTAATGAATCTATCCAAAATGGTCTTATACAAAATATTGTTTACATCATAAAATATGAAATACGAAGATACATTAGTTTAACAATTCACATAGTAAATAAACGAACATGAAACGAAATTTAGCTTAATATTGTGTAAAGCGCATGAAATATATATATTTTTTTTATAAAATTAGTCATCGATAAGACATAGTTAACTATGTTAACAAGACTTTTGTTGATCCGTTTGCTTAAATATACGGAAATTAACTTCAAAATATAAAATTGGTATAAATTTGTAGATGTTTAAAAAGATATTAAATGCGACTACAAAAATAATATGTATAAAAAATTATTATTTAACTTACTTTGCCCGACAAGTGCTTTAAGAGCCATCTTGCACCACAGACTAATAATTTTATCCGCTGTTTGACAATTTAGGAGTTACAAGCTGTCAAATGTCAAATTTTGTTTTTTTTTTATTGGCTTCCTATTTACGCAAGTACTTCAATAATACTACCAATATCTTAAGATGATAATAGTTAATATAAGAATTATAAATTATATTATTTATATAAGCAATAATGTGATGCACAATTATTTCTAAAGACACTATTTCGTCGAAATATTTTTACACACCTATAAGTAAAAGTACATTGCACAAATTTGCGCGCGCATTGAGAACGAAACGTCAGTATTGGGTCAATACTGATAGAAAGAGATGCGAACTAAACCTATTTCGTTCAGATATCACTGGAGTTTACAAATGTTTGAGCAAAATAGAACCGATGAACTGATTTCACGATTTAGTTCTTTACATACCTCTGTCGTTGGTGGATGTAACGCAGGGTATTTTTTTATTGTAATCACGTGTACGTAAATTGTGTGGTATTTATTAAAATTGTCTCTTATGGTAATTTAAAATATTATAGAAATAATTGTAACTTTCTTACAAAATAGAAAGACTTTAATTAAATTGGACATAAATCATAATTAATTAAATAGTAATAATATTTTATATATTAGATATTATATTAAAAATCTGAAATAGTTATTTAAAAAAATAGAGTGCATAATCCCTAAGTAATTATTTATTTATCTTACATATAATTAACAGTACCTGTTAATTACATAATTAAAAATATTTTAAAATCTCGGTAATTGGTATCAAAACACTTATTTTCATAGAACAACATAGTTGTCTTTTTATCGGCAGCTGGTGAAAGTGAGGTGCGGCGCCAAAGTATGACTATTCCACCAGTTGATTAGTTGCACTGGCAGCAAGTGACGCGTGTTGTAGTGACTGTAGCGAAACGAAATGTAGTGATGAATTAGTGATGTACCAGTTTTGTCAGTGTTTGTTTTCACACAGTGACTAAGTGTTCAAGATGAATGGTGAAAAACCTATTGTGATCCCTTACCCTTGTCGAGCTGAAGGGTGGCTGGATAGATGTGGTAAGTTGGTATTATGAATTTATTATTTACTTTTAAATTCTTTAATTATAAATAAAAAAATGTTGTTTTACTACATTAATAAATTTAATATTATTGAAATTTTATAATCTGTAAAAAAAAAAATATTTAACCGTGTATGTAGAATGTTAATAAAAAATACAATTGGCTTTGTAATTATTTATTAATTACATATTTATAAGTTACACCACAAGATTCTGCTTTATAAAATTATACAATAAAATTATGCAGATAGACAATCAGGTATAACATTTGATTGTTATTTTAATCATTCAATAACATTCTATACTGCGAACGTGCCAAAGTGCATAACTAAAGAAAATAACTAAGGTCATTGAGATTAAAATATTTTGTGGACGTGCGCATTTCGATTGACATAAAAAATAATAAGTGAAATGTAATGGTAATTTGCTACTGATTTATACGTACACGCATTGGTTTTTATTTAAAATTTTGATTTTAGAATAGATTATAAATTGTTTGTAGAACAGATTAGTAGTAAATTTAGAATTTGATTATGGATCGTAATCTATATTTTTCGTTTTCTTCGAGTAGACTTACTCACTGACAAATCTAAAGGTATTCTTTAAATAAGGCACTATCGATAATAAGTCTCAGGCATGTCTAAAGATTGTTTGATAAATGTCCATGAATTTTTGTAATATGTAAAAATATTTAATTAATTTTTTTATTACCTTGCTTATCTAAGCTACGGCCTAAGGCTGGTAAAGAAAATTTAGTGTCAATTTATTCTCGACTCTACATCCTTTCTAAAGACATTATGAGTTAATGTAAGTGGTGCCATCTCACTAGATTTAGAAAGGAACATAATTTAAATACATAATATATTAATTTATATGTATATATTTTTGTTCACAAATTTATCAGCAACTAAAAATCGTATCTAGATGGTTCGGCGGAAAGTGGAGAAAGAAGTGTCTAACCAATAGGTTCCCTCTGCCTACCCTGCTGTATGTGGGATAAGGTGTGAAGCTAATTTTGTTTAAATGATATTTTTAACTTCATGCTGTATCCCGCACATAACAGGGTAGACAGAACGGTCCTGGGAACATATTGTTAAGAGGCTCAGGCCCCACTTCCCGTCGAATTTTTGAGGATTGCGTGTTGAGTGGTGGCTTGTATTCCTGCACCAAGACAGCCTTAAATATAATATTTTTTTCAGATTGAGAATAGAACCCGCGATATATCGCTTGTCAGGATACTGTTCCACTGTGTAACGATGGTTTCGATTAATTATTATGATTATATTTGAATTTACAAATTTCTTAAATTGTGACTTTTTATATTCAACTTTCAAGTATAAAATTAAGAAGTAACAATAAATTTAATAAAGCCCACTACGTTATATAAGAGATACACGAATTATAGACATTACTACACTATGAAAATTTTAATAGGGATTTACGTCTTCATGATGCACGAGAAATTGATATCATCAATTTAAATGTATTTATTGTAAAAAAGGATGTAAAAAAAGGTAAATTCAATTTCAAGTCAATTTTTAAGTAGAATAGGTAAGAATAACATTTATTTAAAAAAAAACATTTGATTAAAATGTATTTCACTATGACATCATATTTAATTACAAATTAGCATTATCTATTTAAGGTCTAATAAAATAAAGTAAAAAGAAGAAAATAATAATAAATAATAATTAAAGTAAATAAAATAAAGATAATATTTACTTATAAAAACTGTTAATAAATTTCTTCTGTATACTTTGTCTCTACAGTAGCAGGTTGTCGGTTTACGCCCTACATAGGGAGAAAACTGTATTATGGAGATTTCTACCGCGTTTCGGTTCATCAGCCTAGAGCTGACCGACGCTGGCTACTTTCTAGTTTTTTCCTAGGCCTTGAATATTTCTCATATATAACTAATTTGAGAACTAAATATCACTCACAAGGCTTTGTAATTTTTAAAAACAAAAAAAGATATTAAAATTTCAATATACTAAAACTATTCCAGTCAGATCAGTCGTGGCGCAGAGGCACAAGTGTGCATCTGTAACCTGGACTGGATATAGTTTCGATCTCCACTCAAGAAAATGAAATATTTATTTTATTTATTTATTTATTTATTTCTTTATTTGTACACCACTTATATAAAATACACAAAAAAAAACAGAAAAGAAAACAAATGTACAAAAAGGTGGCCTTATGGCTAAGTAGCCATCTCTTCCAGACAACCTTTAGGGCGAAAAGAAACTGTTATAATATTAAGAAGGTGGGTGGTGGACGTAGTTAAAAAGTATATTAATAAAAAATAAATGAATTTAGATATAAACAAAACAATATACTGATATATAGATATTTCTAATATAATACAATACATAGACTAATAAACAATATACATACATACATACAGTAAAATATATATAATACATACATATAAATATATACACACATAATAGATACATAAAACATATATAATATTTATTTTAATGTATATTTCTATTTCTTCACTCTGGTGTCGAAGCAAAGCGCGGCGTTGAGTTCCGCCACTCAGCACGCAATGCCTCCAGAATTCGGCGGTAAATGGGAATCGGAGTGCTTTAATTCTAGGTTCCTTCTGCCTATCTTGCCGTGTGCGAGATACAGCGTGAAGCTGACTTTTAAACTAAATATACATATTACGAACAATCACATTAAGATCGAAGAGATTCGTATAAGAATTATAGCTTTTATTATCTGCTATTTTACATGTTTACTGGAATTAATAATTGAATTATTTAGTTCAATGAATATCTAGCAATGGCTTGCCTGTTCGAGCAGTTCGTTGTAGTGTGTTACATACCTATATTTTGCATTCTTGTTAAACGTAAATGTAGGTGCGCGATGTTATCCATGTGGATGGTAAAAGTGGAACTTTTTCCTCGCTTTTTCTCCCTAGTCGAGATTTGAGGCTGCAATACATGTCATTCGACCTTGTTTATGTTTGAATTATGAATGATGATTTGAGGCCAGTCGTGGCTCAGGGGCACAAAGTGTGACTGTAAAACGACTGGTTGTGGGTTCGATGCCCACTCGAGGAGATGAAATATTTACTTAAATTTATAATTCCATTTCTTCGCTCTGGTATGGCCACTCAACACGCAATGCCTCCAGAATTCGGCAGAAAGTGAGGAACGGAGTGTCTTAACACTAGGTTTCCTCTGCCTATCGTGTGCGGGATACAGCGAGATGTTGAAGAAATATAGTATACAGATGTAGAATATATATAGATAGGTCATTTATTTTAAAATTCTTTCCTTAAAATGGTATTGTATATAATTTTCGACACTTAAAAAAACCTAACGATTCATATCCGACAAATATTGACATAACCGGTGAAGAACAACAAAGGCATGTGGATATTTAATCGCTCCACACCTAGCCACGCCTGCTATTCTAAACTTAAATAACGTTTTCGAAATTTAACCGTCTCTAGGAGCAGTTGAGGCCAGTCGTGACGCAGAGGTATAAAGTGTGACTGTAAGCGCGACTGGTTGTGGATTCGATTCCTCGAGGAAATTAAATATTTATTTAAATTAATATTTCCATTTCTTCGCTCTCGTGTCGAGACAAAGCGCGATATATTGAGTTCCGCCACTAGACTCAACTCAGAATTCGGCGGAAAGCGGGGAACGGAGTGTCTTAACACTAACCTCCCTCTGTCTACCCTGCTATGTGCGGGATACAGCGTGAAGCTGTTTCTTTTTAATACTAGGAGCAATTTGTAATTTTGTATCATGGTAGTGTATTCAATTTACTCGATTTACTTACAACGCGCTCAGAAACGTTCAAGACACGACTTTCATTGGGCTGATGTCATTCTTGTGTCAGGTGGAAGCTTAGCTTAGGTCGGTGAGCACGGCTGGACTTAAGAAGAAATCAAATAAGGAAAAGTGTTTAGTATTCTAAAAGCGTACACTCGACTCGTAGTATCGTACACATCCGTATGATAATATTTGCGGACGCGAAGCTAAAAGTACCTATAACCGACTTTAAAATGTATGTAGGTTAAAAATCAAAATCAGCTTCACGCTGTATCCCAGTCGTGGCGCACGCGCACAGCAGGGTAGGCAGAGGGAACCTTGTGTTAAGATACTCCGTTACCCACTTTCCGCCAAGTTCTGGAGGCATTGCGTGTTAAGTGGCAGAACTCAACGCCGCGCTTTGCCTCGACACCAGAGCGAAGAAATGGAAATATAAATTTAAGTAAATATTTCATCTCCTCGAGTGGAAATCGAACCCACAACCAGTCGGTTTTACAGTCACACTTTGTGCCGCTGCACCACGACTGGCCTCAATTATCGGTATTTTATGTAAAATAAATGAAAAGGATATACGCATGCTGTACTAACATTCTCTTCATGTAGGTACTCGTACATGTGCACATGTTTATTGTGATGAATAACGAAGAAATAGTCCTAAGAGTAGTGACCTCCTAAGAGTGAGTGAGTAGACTCCGTTGGATGTGATAGTTTAATCAGAAAAAAATACTCTCTCGATCTGTACCGATTATAATTCATTCATAGGACGTTATATTGTGATTTAAGCTGCCAATAAAAATTAAAGCTGCAAAGAAACTTAAAAGAAAGTCATAATCTGCCTTTTAAATATTATCTGACCTTGTTAACTATAATAGGTCCTTAAAGTAATGTAATATATGTCGAAGTAATTTTGAGTCAGTATTATTAAATTTCCTAAGTGGACAATAAATCATCCCCTGATTTTCAACTTATGTAGAACAAATTATCAGGTATTAGAGACTCAAATGTAGCTTCGCTCGCTTTTAGTTATTTTTATATTATACCCAAAGAATAACATATTTATTTAAAACGTATTGGTATATTTCTTAATATAAAATGTCCTATCCTTTTTAATTATTCTAAGAATATATAGGTATACAAAGTTTCATTATAATCGGTTGAGTTCTTTGGCGTAAAAGCCAAACAAATACATACGTATATAAAAACAAACACATATTTATATTCACATTTATAATATTAGTATGTTTATATCTTATCCAAAATATAATTATATTGAAATTAGATGATATTTATTGACAAAATAAAAATATCGTTTATTTCGAAAGCACCTACAGATTTTCTAATTAAGACATTTAAAAGTAGGGTAGGTGTAAAGAGAATAGTGAACTAATAAATAGGGGGTGGCTGTCCGGTTGTTATTGGACATTTGAGAGCAACTAATTGTGTGCCACTTGGGGACAGCACAAAGAGGGTGTAAGCTATAAATCAAGATAACTACCTTGCGCTACTCCACGTTTCCGAAAAATATTTTCATTTTTTTTTAACCAAGTTGGTTTCCAAGAGGCGTGCTTTCAAATCCAGATAAGTTATTAGTAATGTATATAAGATTTCTACTTCTTAAATTAGTATTTTTCTTTCATAAGCGTGGAGTAACACTTTAAAAATATAAAAAAATATATTTTATTATTATAATATGACATTTTCTCTTGCCAAACGATAATTCTTAGCAATTATTCTTGGGCAGCGGAAATTTGTAAAAAATAAATAGATTGTAAAAAGCGTATAAGAATTTCAACGTAGCTTGATGAGAACGTATGGCCTAGTGGTCATAGCGCTTGGACAGTTTCTAAGAGGCGCGGGTACAAAACGCGCTATGTTAAATTTTTAATATAATACGTTTCCTAAATAAGTAATATCTTCATCTGTTGAAAGCTGATATTTTACAATCGTGGTAACAAATAAACTTTTGTTTTACCAAGAAATATAAGCGAGCGCACTTGCATCATATATTATGTGGTACTAATGCCGTGTTGCAACTCCGAAGGGAAACAGAATTGTGTAAATATCTTGGTATCATATAACCTATTATTTTTAATAGACTCCAAAGCTTTGTTGTGCATTTTTATTTATCTTAAACAAATAATTTAAAAGTAATTTTAACTTTAAAAGCAGGAAGTTAAGTATAATTGCTTAAAAATTGTTTTTTGGTTTTATTTAACCAATAGGGGTAGACCTCGGGGGGAGACCTCGGTTGATCTTCGAAAACACAGTATCAAAGATACTGGAGGAAGGTCACGTAAAAAGCATGAGGACCCCCCGAAGGGCATGTATGAAGAGGTTGATGACAGTGGACGAGGCGAAAGAGGTATGTAGAGACCGTAGCGTTTGGCGCTCCGTTCTCTCTGACTACCCCGCAAGGGATAATGCGTGAAGCTAAGTTAAGATTAAGTTAAGTTAAGTTATTTAACCAATATAATCTTATTTATATCAGCTTCTCGCTGTGTTCCAGGGCAGGCAGAGGGAACCTAGTGTTCCCCACTTTCCGCCGAATTTATCGAGGCATTGCGAGTTTTGACTGGCGGAACACAACGTTGGACTTTTTGCTTTGGAGTCAGAGTGAAGAAATGAAAATATTAATAAATGTTAATTAATTAACACGAGTGAGGATCGAACCCATAACCATCGCGTTATTCACATTCTTGTGCCCCTCCGCCACAACGGCCTCAAATCATCAAAAACCTTAAATTATTAATATATATTTATTATGTTCTACGTGGGATTTGAACGGGAACTATCCTTAAAAATGTTATAACTGAACCACTATATATTTTTGGGTATCGTTTATTTCGATATATTCATATAATGCACTTAGTAACAGTATCTATCTATATGCATATGTTAATAATAATTGTAACTTAACGAAATAGCATACCATTTGATATTTACCTTTACCTATGTTATAGTTTACCCAAGTGTAATTTCTTTGCGGGTATTATTGCACAATACTCTTGTGGATATGTTTAATAAGAAATATTATTTTGTCCAGAATAGAGATAAATGTACAATATTTTTTGTTTGAGGCCAGTCGTGGCGCAGGGGCACAAGCGCGTGACTATTATCGTGGCAGATTGTGGGTTCGATTCCCAGTCTTGAAGAAATAAAACATTTACAAACGAAATGAAAAAAAAAACGATGAACGGAGTGTCTTAACACTAGATGACCTCTGCCTGACTGTTATCTTTGGCATAAAGCGTGAAACTAAAAAAAAATGCATTTTTAGAAAATAAATTGTTTGAGGCACAAAGTGTGACTTTAAAACCGACTGGTTGTGGGTTCGATCCCCACTCGAGGAGATGAAATATTTACTTAAATTTATATTTCCATTTCTTCGCTCTGGTGTCGAGGACAAGCGCGGCGTTGAATTCTGCCACTCAACACGCAATGCCTCCAGAATTCGGCAGACAGTGGGGAACGGAGTGTCTTAACACTAGGTTCCCTCTGCCTACCCTGCAGTGTGCGGGATATAGCGTGAAGCTGATTTTTTTTAAAATAACGGTAAACCGTAGACGTGAGTAAAATATACTATTGTATCTATGAATAGCTGCAATGCAGCTGAAGTATCATCTACATCATATCGGCTATGTTTAGTTATTTTCCATAATGAGTAGTGACCTAGTTTTGAGTTTTTTTCATTTTTCATTCTATTCGTTACAAAAATAGCACAGCATTGTGCTATTAATAAATTTTACTATAAATAAAAAAACAAATTAAATCAGCTTCACGCTGTATCCCGCATACAGCAGGGTAGGCTGAGGGAAATCAATGTTAAAACACTCCGTTTCTCGTTTTCGCCGAATTCGGGAGGCATCGCGTGTTGACTGGCGGAACTCAACGCCGCTCTTTGCATTTACACGAGTGGAAATATAAATTTAAATAAATATTTAATTTTCTCGAGTAGGAACCGAACCTACAACCAGTCGCGTTTACAGTCACACTTCGTGTCCTGCGCCACGACTGGTCCAAATTTTAATATTTTTAAATATTATAAACATTAAGCTTAACTTATCATGCCGTTGTAGTCTTCCGCTTCGTTATGCATTTCTGGTTACAAACAAACCGCAATAAATGCAAATAATCTTAAACAAAAAAAAACATATTGTTGTTGTATAATCGTCAATATGTATACTTTTTTATTATATTAAAATGTTGAGGTCGGCTGTGGCGGGGCGAGATAAGCGTGCGACTTTAAACGCGATAGATTGTGGGTTCGATTCCCATTCGAGGAATTGATATATATAATATATTTTTATTTCTTTGCTCTTGTGTCGAGGCAAAGCGCAGCGTGGAGTTACGCTACTCAATTAACACGCAATGCCTCTAAAATTCGGTGGTAAGTGGGAAACGGAACAGTATTAACACTAGGTTCTCAGGTTCCCTTTGTCTACCCGACTTTGTGCGAGATATAGCGTGAAGCTAAAAAAAAATTTAACACTTAAAGTTATCTCGTAATATTTATAATGTGTTTTACAATATTAAAAATTGTAGAAAAATATAAATAAGTACAAATTCTACGAAAAAATTGTAGCACACATTTTATAGTCAAAAATGTTATTTCTACGAATATTCGATAGACAGTTCGAAGGTCTATTACAGATTGTGTTAACTTCGCATATAGTGAGGTCGATCACTCATAATTATCATATATTTTCGTTTATACTAGTGTACTTAATTGTACGAGCAAAACAAAATAAATCATGAGAAATGTATATAAAACATATAGTTTCACGCTGTATCCCGCACACAGCAGGGTAGGCAAAGGGGATCTAGTGTTAAGACAACCCCGTTCCCAATTTACCGCCGAATTCTGAAAGCATGGTGTTTTGAGTGAGTGGCGGAACTCACGCTTTGCCTCGACAGCAGAGCGAAGAAATAAAAAATGTACATTTAAATAACTATTTCATTTCCTCGAGTGGGGATCGAACCCACAACAAAATGCGTTTACAATCACATCTTTGTGCCGCTGCGGTGTGCTAAAGAGGTAATGAGGCCACTTCCTCAGAAATGAAGATTTCACCTAATTATACCTATTTAACATAGCACCTTCTAAGTAGAAGTAAATTGTTTATCAACTGAGAGATCGACTTGAGAGGCCGTCGTGGCGCAGGGGCCCAAGGGACTGTAACGTGGTTGTGGATTGGATCCCCATCGGAGAGAATGAATTATTATTAATTAAACATTTTATTTCTTCGCTCTGGTATCAAGGCAAATGTCCGGCGTTGAGTTCCGCCACTCAACACGCGATACCTCGAAAAATTCGGCAGTAAGTGGGAAACGGAGTGTCTTAACATTATGTTCCATGGTTCTCACCGGCTGTTGTGTGGATACAGTGTAAATGTGAATTGATTTAATATAATTTATTTTAACTGTTCGGTCCATCGACATCGTTCATAACGTGTATAGCTAGTAAGTCAGTCAGCGTAACTAATATTTAGTGGTCCATCATTCAATTAGATGCTCCGAGAGGTCATGGAAGCGTTCCTCCCACGGTCAACGGTTTATCGGCCAAACTGGAGCGGCCTCGAGCTCCCGCATTGCTGGCCATTGTTTTATTTAGTACAGTTAAAAATTTAATTGAACCTAATAATTGTAAATCAAATCGGGTTGCAGTGTTTTTGGGTAACCTTTTTGACGTAAAATCAAAAAGAATCAATATTTTTTATTTGGATCTTGATTATCTATTTAAACTCTTTTCATGGTTGTTTATATGGTTCCGTACCTTTTAAGGCAAAAACGAACACTTATAAGATCATTTTGTTGTCTGTCTGTCTGTCAAGAGCCTTTATCTCAGGAACGCTTGGAGATGTCGAGTTGAAATTCAAACCATATACCTATATCTACGGCTCCATGATTTCCTAAAAAAAAACGTATTTCTACATTTCATAAAAAAAAGATATGGTCGTTTATATCGCAAAAAACGCGTATTTCGAGACTATAAAGAGAATCAAAATTACTAGATTACTAGGCACTTTTGGTTAACCTAGAATTTTAAAATTTGGCAACCAGCATCTATAAGTAGTACTAGTTCAGGAAAAAATCTGAAAACTATACATTTGTGGTTAAATCGTAAAAAATAATAGCCTTAAAAGGAGTGCAAAAATTGGTATTAAAGCCGCTAGTTCAAGTGAGGTATCACATGAATTGGCTTTGGCTAAGCTAAGTTTGAAATTCGGAAAAAGCCCGGGTACCTCCAATATTTGTACGGAACCCTCAGTGGGTGAGCCTGACTCGCGCTTGCCCGTTTTTTTATTGATTGTTATCGTGGATGCTGACTGAACGATGCGCCGAGCTTTGTTCAAAAATAGGTCAGGACTAATTATTATATCAGAAAGCAGCATTTTTGCATATTTTTTAAATTATTCAGCTTCACGCTCTATCCCGCACACAGGGTAGGCAGAGGGAACCTAGTGTTAAGACACTCCGTTAATTAAATTAATTATAAATTTAAAATATATCACCTACTGCGAGCTAGTATTATGTAATGACAGTATGTTAACTTCGAAGTTGTAACTTTTCATTTGTGACTTTTTCCGTTTCGTAACGTGGTAGAACAAGTGTTTTTGTGTCAACTTGGCCCTACATATTATTTATCTAGACGTAGTTTATTTGTGGCTTTCTTTAAGTACTAAATATTTCCTAAAGCAATCATTATTTTAATTATTTAACTTTGCGTTGAGTTCTGCCACTTAACACGCAATGTCTCCAGAATTCAGCAGGAAGTGGGGAACGGAGTGTCTTACACTAGGTTCCCTCTGCCTACCCTACTGTGTGCGGGATACAGCGTGAAGCTGATTTTATTTAACTTTTTCATATATGTACATGTAATGTATGTATATATTCATATTATTGTCGCATATGAGAAATTATAGTATCTAATATTTTGGAGTCAATAAGATTTTAAAGTACTTGCTTCAAAATAAGAAAATAAGAGGCCGTCGTGGTGCAGTGGCAAAAGCGTGTGATGTGTAAACGCGACGATTTTAGGTTCGATTAGGTGCGGCGTTGAGTTTCACTGCTCAACACGCAATCCCTCGAAAATTCGGTAGAAAGTGGGGAACGGAGGGTCTTAACACTAGGTTGCATCTGCCAACCCTGCTGTACGCGGAAATCAGCGTGAAGCTGAAAGAAAATTGAAACGCCTTCAAATTTCATACTGTACCCAAACCGTTGTGTACCTAGTCATCGTGTGTGCAATTTATTTATAATTTGAATAATAGGCAAAATCTGATTTTAATGATTATAAAGTCTATTTATCTTTATATACAAACAACTGGCAGTACATTTAGAAAGTACAACAAAGTTAAGTTAACCTTATCAAATCGTATAGCGGCGTAATCTCCTAAATGATTTGTTTCCGCCACGTAACTAATTGAATTGAAATGGGAATCTATTGCCGATATTGTACGATGAACCTCAAATATAGATTTTATAATATATTTTTAATTTTAACTACTCGAGTGGGTGCCCGAGGCTTCGCCCGCTTGAACTACACAATCATTGATTAATAATTTGAATTACTTTTGCATTCCAATAAAATTATAATATCCGTATGTTAAAAAATAAAGTTTCAGCCAATTCAATGAAACAATTAGTAGATATATTATATAACTTTTTTAGTAGATATATTATATAATTTATAAACCGATTCAAACAAAACAAACACTAAATGCTAATACAACAGTGAAAAGTACATTTAAATCGGCTAATCCGTTTCTGAGATTAGTGTGCACAACCGCACAGACAAAGCAATAAAAAAATTAAAAAATTATTGTTTTCAGTTTTTTTTAATTTGTACATGTACATATTGGGGGCAATAAAGGATTTTCTTACATATGTATTATATCTTCCATGTACAGACAGCGAGCAGTTACAATTTTATTAAATGTATAGATTTAATGAATTAAACAGATAAAAAAACATATTTTATTAAATGTTATTGAATGAATGTTATAAATAATTTATAACGTACAGTAGAAACTTGATTAACCGGACTAATTGTTGTGTTCACTGTTCAGGCCTTCGGATAATTGGATATATGGATAAAGTATGAAAAAAAATGGGTCGTGGCGCAGCGGCACGAGGTGTGACTGTAAAACCGACTGGTTGTGGGTTCGATCCCCACTCGAGGATATGAAATATTTACTTAAATTTATATTTCTTCGCTCTGGTGTTGAGGTTAAGCGCGGCGTTGAGTTCTGCCACTCAACACACAATGCCTCCAGAATTTGGCAGAAAGTGAGGAACGGAGTGTCTTAACACTAGGTTCCCTCTGCCTACCCTGCTGTGTGCGGGATACAGCGTGAAGCTAAAAAAAAATTGGGTTATGTGTTTTTAAGAACAATGAATCTATTTCAACGAAAGTCATTGTTTATTAAATGATTGATTTTTAAATATACCCGCGAATTCATATAACTGAGGGCCGAAAGGCTGAATCTGTATAGATAATTTTAAACTCATGAGATGCGTTCAATATATGTAAATTAACTTCTTCTCCTACTGCGTGAGTAATAGATAACGCAGAACCACAAATATTAGAAAGTTAAAATTTACGCACTAAGAAAAAATGTTGAAAAACAATCAAAGATTTTACATTTTTTCTGTCGAAACTATGAACTATTAAATTCAAAGTTGTGGGTGAAAAGTCCGACTACTATTAAATTAAGTACCTATATTATAATGTCATGCATCTTTGATAATTATTTTATATTGAGAATTGGTGGTATTAAATAATTACAAGAATAAAAAAATGTTTAGATAACGAATAAAACTTGAAATTATCTCAGAAGATGAGATCCAACAGAGCGTGACCCGTTGTGGGTGATGGGTGAAACTTCTCACATTACTGTGAGAAAATCTTATATTATTTTACGTGAGATTCCTTTAATTGAAATTGTTAGAAATGTACACAACGGTTATATGCATTTGCAAAATTGTTACTAAAATTATAAATATTTTTTTAATGTATCATTAACGAAGTTCATGAAGACTTACGTGTTTATAAATCGCTCTCAAGTCTGAGATGTATAATATCTCAAGATGCCATTTTCATTTATAGATATACTATTTAGAATGGAATTTATACATATATTATTTATTTATTTTTTTATTTAGAATGGCAGCTAGAAAGATCAAATTGAACTAAGCATATCTTAAAGTTCAGTCGTGGGACAGCGGCACAAAGTGTGACTGTAAAACCGACTGGTCGTGGGTTCGATCCCCACTCGAGGAGATGAAATATTTACTTAAATTTATATTTCCATTTCTTCGCTCTGGTGTCAAGGCAAAGCCCGGCGTTGAGTTCTGCCACTCAACACGCAATGCCTCCAGAATTCGGCAGAAAGTGGGGAACACTAGATTCCCTCTGCCTACCCTGCTGTGTGCGGGATACAGCGTGAAGTTGATAATATCTTAAAGTTATATAAAACATGCATAAATCTTAAATTAGCTTCGTTAATTATGTACGTACTTACTCTCACAACGTCAGTTTTATCTTTATGTATATCAAGAGACACATTTTGAATTTTTTACTTCTTAATTCTGTATCTAACTTACGGCCAAGTTCCCACAGCATGACAACACGTCATCTTATTACGTGACAAAAATTATGATTAAATATTTTTTGGTGTTTTTTTTTCTTTAAACTATTTAAGAAAGGTTAGTTTTGCTTGAATGGTTAAAATATTAGTTAGATTCTTGCATTTTGTCGTCAATTTTTAGAGTTCTGTATCTCGAAAGGAAAAACAGATCTCTTATAGGATTATTTTGTGGTCCGTCTATCAAGACCATTTATTCCGAGATCGCGTAGAAATATTAAGCTGAAATTAATGTTAAACATCCATGTGTACAATCTCTTGAGGCATGGAAAAAATTCTAGATTCTAAGGCAACACAATCAAAAGATACGAACATTTATTAATCGTTTTTGCTGCATTTTGTAGGAAATTGGCCGCGGAATCAGGTCTACAATTATGCAATTTCGCACGAACTGAGAACTTACGATACAAATAAAGGAAAAAGTGCCAAGTCAAAGTATTTTATAGAAAAAAAAAACATTACAAACTTATATTTGTAGTTCATTTCATATAAAATAATTGCACACGACTGCAAGCTTAAGTTTGTCGATTTTTATAAGTTGTACTTCACCTAGCGATCATTAGTACCTGAAATTTGTACGGAACCCTCGGTGAACGTGTCCGACTCGCACTTGACCGTTTTTTTAACAGCACACGATTTGCACGACTGACCAAAAAACGGTCAATACTCTCGCTCTGATCAGGCGCTGAGTAGCTACTTGTCAAGTTGGTACACTTGGTACAATCATTTACTGTTATTGTGGCAGTAACGACAGTTAAATAGGGTGAGTTTCCAGAGTGGGGCCTTTTATAATTTTGATATTATTGATTACGTATACTATCGTTAATATACGCACAGTTTTTTGACAGAGAGAACTCGGTATTAAGACACTCCGTTCCGCTGAACTTTTGAAGCATTGCGTGTTGAGTGGTGGAACTCAACGTCGCGTTTTGCATTGTTACCAGAGCAAAGAAATGAAAACATTAATAAATAATAATTAATTTACCCCAAGTGTCGCGTTTACAGTCACACAGTTTTTACTATAATATAATACAAAAATAATATTCGAAATAAGATACTTGCATAAGAATAAATTAAAAATCGTAACCTAAGCTGTCAATAAGCTAACAGAACAGTAACGCGTTTGCTGACGTTGTATATTTATAGCACATTACCGTACAATGCAGTGCAATTTACTCCGCTCCCTTGCATAAAGCCCTAGACAACAGTACCTCTTTTACTTTCGCCCTCCGTCCCTTTTCGATGCATTGTACGTGGAGGGCACCGACCGGAACGAGAGTGCACCCTCGTTACCATGACAACGCCTTTTCCCGCGAAAATATTGACGACGGTCCAGACGGGGAAGCAGCCCTCGCTGATATGGGAATGTCTTGATATATTTTACGATTCTATCTTAATTCACAAAATAATGGCCGTTGCAACGACGTTGTACGATAAATTAAATCAGATTTAGTACGCTGTTTATTACTTGCCACAGTGATATTATGCATATTTTTTGGATTAGTATTATTTGCACAAAGTAGAATATATTCTATGTGAGGCCCGTCGTGGCGCAGGGGCACAAAATGTGACTGTGAAATCGACTGGTTGTGGGTTCGATTTTATTTATTTTTTATGCTTACTATTTATTTATTTTTTATGCTTACAAATAATCCGAATCTGGTGAGACAAAAAAAAAATAAATCAACGGAACTCAATTTGAACTCAATTTAGTTAGTGAAGGCTTTCGAGCGTGCTAGTTACTATAGTAATTTTCGGGTTTTATACTGATTTCAGGATTATAGGTCAACTCGAAGTCCAACTTATAAAAGTTGACAAACTTATCTTTACGGCCGTTTGCATTCATATCGTATGAAATAAACAAATAAGTGTGTAACAAATCTTTACTATGAAACATCTATAATGTTTTATCTCTCGGATTTTTTTCTTTTTTTGTATTGTAACTTCTCACTTTTCAATTGTAGGTCCTCGAGAAGTACCCTACAGGAGTTAATTACGCGGCAATTTTTATACAAAATACAGCAATATCGATGCATAAACTTTAGATTGCTTTGGATGCTAAATTTTTGCTCTGCTCTAAGGGACCGTAGTACCTGGATATTTTATATTAGTTTGATACCTTCAAGCGTTCTTGAGATAAATAGTCTTGACAGACGAACAGTACAGACACGAAAATTATCCTATAAGGGTTCCATTTTTCTTTTGAGGTACAGAACCCTAAAAATACGCAAGGTCGAAAAGATCAAACTGAAAAAAATCAAAAATACATATTATTATGTATGGTACGTTGACTCGGAAAAAAATATATTTCTACTATTTTTTTTATTTAGGCACGAGAAGTTAATATATCTGTCGAAATGTTTTAAAAGTTATCAGTTTATTTTTGAATTTGGTTAAATTAAAAATATTTAACTAAATTATTTCTTTAAATAGTTAAAAATAATACTTACCTACTTAAAAAATAATATTTAAAATTGTATTGTTCCGCATTCAGATATCAATACTTCCTGTTTGAATTATAATTAGACCGTACAGTACGTTTGACATAATATGGTCTATGGTCTATGATCGTATATGAGACATACCTATACATACCTACTACAAAGTAGTCTTACTAAATTAATGAGATACTTTAAAAATTAAATATTTCTTTCAATACTGCGAGACAAGTTGTATTTAAAATTAGATAAAAGTTCATCACTCTGTCTATATACTATATAATATCAACAACTATAATATTGAGGCCAGTCGTGGCGCAGGGGCACTAAGTGTGACTGTAAAATCGACTGGTTGTGAGTTGGATACCGACTCGAGGAAATGAAATATTTACTTACATTTATATTTTCATTTCTTCGCTCTGGTGTCGAGGCAAAGCACGGCGTTAAGTTCCACCATTCAACACGCAATGCCTCCAGAACTCAGTGGAAAGTGGGGAACGGAGTGTCTTAACATTAGGTTCCCTCTGCCTAACCTGCTGTGTGTGGGATACAGGGTGAAGCTGATTTGATTTTGATTTTAATTATATTATAATTAACATGGACCATATCTTTGGACAATTTACGTACATATCAACCGACCACAAAACTAGGCCTTGCATGTATATGAATCAAACACCGATAAGTATGCATGCATAATTTTAACTAAGCAAATAAAATTAGATAATTTGCCCTAACATAATATAATATTTGATGGTTATAGTATTTGATGTACCTACCTAGATGTTCCCGGTAGAAATTTAATGATAAAATAATAATTATAATTGTTTTACTAAATAAAATTGAGGCAAGACGCGGTGCAAAATCACAAGTGTGTGACTGTAAAGACGACTGGTTGTGGGTTCGATCCCCACCCGAGGAAATGAAATATTTGTTTAAATTTATATTTCCATTTCAACACTGCAATGCCTCCTTCTCTGTTTTCACACTGGGTTCTCTCTGCCTACACTGCGAGCGTAAAACTGATAGAATAAAAAAATAATTAAATAAAACCGTTATAATTAACGTAAAACTGAAATTAGCTAGTCCAGAACGCTGTTGACGCAATATTTTATTTCATACTTACTTATTACCAAATTATGGCATGTGTAAATCTTCTGAGCAATACAAAAAAACTTATATATTATATTAATTTCTAACTGCATTGCTTTATCATCTGTCTCCTCCTTAAGGAGGGTTCTTGGATGGTCTGAAATATTATTAAATCCGATATGTGGCGTTCTGTAATAGATGAATTATACTATTAATAAATCAAGATATAAATCTGAGGCCAGTCGTGGCGCAGGGGCACATAGTGTGACTGTAAAACCGATTGGTTGTGGGTCCGATCCCCAGTCGAGGAGATGAAATATTTTTCTAAATTTATATTTCCATTTCTTCCCTCTAGTGTCGACCAAAGCGCGGCGTTGAATTCTGCCACTCAACAAGCAATGCCTCCAGAATTCGGTAGAAAGTGGAGAACGCAGTGCCCTAACATTAGGTTCCCTCTGCCTACTCTGCTGTGTACGGGATACAAAGACTGAAACTGATTTATTTATTAATTTTAAGATATAAATTAAATAATAATGTTAAAAATATAAAAAAATCTATTTCCGTTAGCATTTATATAACAAAACAACAGGCTAAATGAGTCTCCCAATGAATGTACGGTGGTCTAATTCTAATCTGAGAATAGACACGGTATAAGGCGTATATATCTCTAATGCGAGTTAAAAAGGTAGCGTTACCTGTAATTTAATTTTTATCTTCATTGACTATATTATGACGTTACTTTTTAAATTATTTATTGAGATTTTTTCAGTTTATTAAAATACACTTTAAACAAATACTTACCCTATAGAATATTTATTATGTTTTTTTTTTTATCTTTGAAAGTAATTATTTAATAAAAATAAATAATAAAATCAGTTTCACGCTTTATCCTCAGCAGGGTAGGCAGAGGGAACCTAGTGTTAAGACACTCCGTTCCCCACTTTCTACCGAGTTCTGGAGGCATTGCATGTTGAGTGGCGGAACTCAACGC
>JAAIXJ010000096.1:48877-75764 GCA_013403705.1 Heliconius hermathena
TGTATCCCGCACACAGCAGGGTAGGCAGAGGGAACCTAGTGTTAAGACACTCCGTTCCCCACTTTCTGCCGAATTCTGGAGGCATTGCGTGTTGAGTGGCAGAACTCAACGCCGCGCTTAGTCTCGACACCAGAGCGAAGAAATGGAAATATAAATTTAAGTAAATATTTCATCTCCTCGAATGGGATAAAATTGTTAATTTTCGTTTTTGTATTTGTTTAAGAACTTATATGAATTGATTTGAAATATAAATGGTTATATACTTTAAGGTCGTTAAATTGCAGTTCTATATATGGACGTGACTGATTTTCTGGATTGAAAACATTTTTCCAAAGTAAGTTGCCAAAATAATCGTTAAAAATACCTATCCTAGTAAATAGTTTTCGTAATACTTTATAAAAACTGTGATTCATAATGTAATTTGTATATATGTATAATATGTATTACAAAGAAACTATAAACGAAGACTTACGTGTCTTCAAATGAATTCTAGTACAGACTCGCTTGCCAATGTTTTTTTTAAAGAGATGTAAAATAAAATCATTGTTTAACATTTACTTCTTCGAATGCTCGACATCTGATGTAATAGCATACAGTTCATTTGATTTGTATCATTTGTCTTCATATGCATTTAACATGCATTTAGTGAATTACTATGCATTTAGTAAATTTTAATTTTTTTAACTTTTGAGAAGTCCAGTCGCGGCGCACGGGTACAAAGTGACTGTAAACGCGACAGTATGTGAGTTTGAATCCCATTCGAGGGGACGAAAATATATTTAATCTATCCATTTTCTTCGCTCTAGTATCAAGGCAAAGTTCCAACACCCAACACGCTATATCTGCAGAATTCGGCGGTAAATGGGAAACAAAATTGGGAATCTAATACTAGGTTCCCTCTGCCTACCACTACTAACATTTTTTTTTTTTTAGACAAAATAAAAGATATTAAAGTAACTTTGTATTTTCGCTAGTTGTGGCGCAGGAGCACAAAGTGTGACTGTAAAACCGACGGGTTGTGGGTTCGATCCCCACTCGAGGAGATGAAATATTTACTTAAATTTATATTTCCATTTCTTCGCTCTGGTGTAGAGGCAAAGCGCGGCGTTGAGTTCTACCACTCAACATGCAATGCCTCTATTATAGAATTCGGCAGAAAGTGGAGAACGGGGGGTCTTAACACTAGGTTCCCTCTGCCTACCCTAATGTGTGCGGGATATAGCGTGAAGCTGACATTTTCGTATTGTAACATTCTGATAATCAAGCCTTGGTCACTATTTAATTCCCCAATTTATGAGTATATAAATCATGGTCCATCATCACAGAGACTGGAAGATACAAGCGGTGTAGCGTCCGGCGCGTCGGCGGCGTCGCTATTTCCCGGAGGCGACTGCGACGCCCCCATAATTTAATTTTCTCCCTCAACCCTCGCTATACTGCCAATTGCAGTTATATTAAATTATCCTAAAATGTCTATGTGTACGAAATATTTATAGTACGTATTTACTATGTTTATTATGTTTGTTTAAATATAGATAAATTTGGTACTTCAAAAGAACCTGTCATAGGTTCCGTTTTTTTCCTTTTCATTATGTTTTCGTCTGTCAAGATCGTTTAACTCGAGACTGTGAATGAAATCAAGCTGAAATAAAATCTAATATTCAGGTGTACGTTCCCTTGGAACACAATAAAAATTATGCTTTTAAGTCAACGCAATGAAAAAAATCGATGTACCGCTCAGATATGATTTCATTTGCGAAAAATTTGTGAACAAACATATATTTACTTTAATTCAACGCAAGAGTTTGCCTTAATACTCAAATGTTATCCAGGGTGTCACATACTTTATATTAAACTGATAACCCCTTATTTTTGAAGTTGTTTAAAATTTGGATTTCCACCATTCCTTAAAATTGAAATTAAAATTTGCAACCAAAAAAAATAAGACGAACATGCCAGTCCATTACGAATTCCAAATATTATCTACTATTAATTATTTTCACCGTAAAAGTTAATTACTTATCATGACGAATATCAAACAATTTAATGTAAACATATTTATTTTATAAAGAAAAATTTTAAATGAAAAATCAGGCTGTATCTCACACACAGGCAAAGGGAACCTAGTGTTAAGACACTCCGTTCCCCACTTTCCACTGAATTCTGGAGACATAGCGTATTGAGTGGCGAAACTCAACTGCGTGCTTTGCCTCGACACCAGAACAAAAAATTATAAATTTAAATAAACATTTAATTTCTTCAACTGGATATCGAACTCATAAGCCACGTTTACAATCACACACTGAGCCCCTGCGCCACGACTGGCCTAAATACATACATAATAAAGCAAATAGCGTGGGCGGTCTCCGATTAGTAGGTTGGCTGTCTCTTACATAACAACTGTTTTGTAATTAATCTAATTACCATAATTATGAGGAAAGAGAACTAATGTGAATAAAAACTGTGCTATTTGTGGTTTATTAAGTTGGATTTTGTAACAGCACATGCACAGGTACAGCGGCCGTATTGATAAATTGTATCGAGTTAGTAATTCGCAATTATTATTGTATGAATTTCACGTTTTTATTTAGGAAATATATTGAGTTGACTGTACTTTGTATAACTGGAATAAAGTGTGGTTTATTTGTTTTCTTTATGTTTTTTTTTGCGCTGTTATATGTTATGATGGTAGGTTAACATTTTATTAAAATTAATATTTATATTTCAAATTTGAATACATATTTGGAATATTAACGATGAGTATCCCAAAATTAGGTAACAGAAGGAACCCAGTGTTAAGACACTTCGTTCTAATTTAGACACTTCAGTTTCCCCCAAAATTCTGAAGTCATTGCGTGTTGAGTGGTGGAACTCAACGCCTCGTTTTGCCACGTTACCAGAGTCCGAGTGGGAATCGACCCCACAACCGTCGTGTTTACAATTGCACGCTCGTTCCCCTCCTTCCATACGAATCTATTTTTTGTTAATATTATATGACAATACATAACCTAATTCAATCAAATAAATGTATGTCGTCAATTTAAAACAGTCAGTCGTCCATAAGAGAAGAACGTTTGCCGATGAAATATAAACACGAAACGTAATTAAATTACATTTATTCCAAGTAATCTTATTTATAAACCAAATATAGGCAAGTCACCTAGACGCCAGTCGTGGCACAGGGGCACAAAGCGTGACTGTAAAGCCGACTGGTTGTAGGTTCGATCCCCACTAGAGGAGATAAATATTTACTTAAATTTATATTTCCATTTCTTCGCTCTGGTGTCAAGACAAAGCGCCGTGTTAAGTTCTGCCACTCAACACGCAATGCCTTCAAAATTCCGTCAGAAAGTGGGGAATGGAGTGTCTTAACACTAGGTTCCCTCTGTCTACTCTGCTGTGTGCTGGATACAGCGTGAAGCTGAGCGAGTTTTTCATGCTTCGTAGGTGGTCTGATGATATAGTACTAGCGAAGTTACTACTTATCTGGTATTGTATATCTAAACATCATTCGAATATTGTAAAAAAAACACATACATCGTGATTATATTTAGTGTCTATGAAAGGTCAAAGAAATTAATTCTAATTACAGTACAGTAACTATTGGAAAAAAAATTATGTTTTCAAAGAATATGTTAAATAGAAAATTTAAAATAATCCATTTTTAAAGTATATTTAAAGTTTTAAAACACCGAGCAGTAAATAACTCGTTCGCTTTTATATAAAAGCAATATTTATTACCATAAACAAAAAAAATAGAAAAAGTCGAAAATAGAAAAAAAAAACAAAACGGTAGCACTAAAACGGACGAATAGACACAGACAAAACAGGTTCAATGTACGAAATGTATTCAAAAGTGGAAAGCCATCGCTACCGAAATGATTCTAGCGCGATGTGCAAATACGCTAACGGTACTATTATCGTAAAGCCTGCGGTCCCATTGTACCGGATGAGTGAGGAAGGACGGTCTGTCCTGTCCCGCCGGACGTGAGGGCCTTCGCCAAAATAGTGATGTCATTGTTAATCAAGGCACATCACTATTCCGCCTTGAATATATTTGACTATTAATTAATATAATGTTGGACTAAAGTTGATTTGTGTGATAGAAATTGTTGTTATTCGAGGTTTATTGAGGCTGTGGTGTTGCAGTGGTATAAGATAGTGACTGTTAACGTGACGGTTGTGGCTTCGATTCCTACTCGGGGAAAGTGAAGTATTGTTTATTAATATTTGAAAATATTAATAAACAATACTTCACAATACAATACTTCATTCTTCGCTCTGGCAACAAGCCAGCAATGCCTTGGAATTCGGCGGAAAATGAGGAACGGAATGTCTTTACTCTAGATACTCTCTGCCTACCCTGATATATGCTGGATACACTGTATACATGAAAAAAAAGAAAAAAATAATATAAAGTAGCTAAAAAATAATCTGAACTTTAAAAGTAAATAAAAAGTAATATAATAACCTGATATTCGATATATTTTCATGTTTCAGTCTTACAACAGTACAATTACTGTATTTTTCGTATAAGATAAATATGGCGAGTGGCAGCGGTTCATTGTAACAATAAACAATGCCTGTTCGGCTCCAATGTTTTTGAAGTACCGTCGTTTGTTAATCATGTATCGAGAGTTCGATTTAGTAGGTAGTACATTAGGGTTGCCAACCGTTTTGTTTTCCCGGGACATGTCCTGCTTTTAGGGGTATCCTGGGATGTCCTGGATAGTTCTTAAGCGTCGTCCTGAGATTTTGAAGCTTAAAGTTTCTTTATACCGGGATACAATGTTAATTTAGAGTTGGTTTTTTCACTTATGAAAACACAATAGTCAAAAGAGACAAGTAGATTATTTCCAGCAACAGTTGGTGTAATAATCAAACTTAAACTTCAAAACAACATGAATATGAACTGATGTTTCAAACATTATATAATTATTTGTTAACTCAATCACAAATGTTGTTTTATTGTTGTTGTTTTCAGTGTAGTATTATTATATCAATTAGGCCCTTATACATATACTCCTGTCCTGTCTTCAAACTGAAATGTCCTAGTATTTCTACGTTCGTCCTATATTTCAAAATTTGGCGATGACAACCCTAGAGTAGATGATTATTTACTGGATGGAGTGAAATTTGAAAGCACACGTAGCTACGTAAATATATGTTAAAATAAGCGTAAACTTGAGGTCCTTGTGGCGCAGATGACCAGCATTTGAATAGGTAAGCGTGGGTCGCGAGTTGGATTGCAACTCCGGCGAGTGATTATATTATTTTGCCCTCTCTAGTAACGCAAGAACGTGGAAAAAAGGAGTGTCTTGACAGTAGTGTGTCTTCTCTCTTTTAATAGAACGATGTGATAAAAAAAACGTAAACTAATACTAAAATTCATTAAAATTAAAAATTCTATCAAAATCAGCTTCACGCTGAATTCCGCACAACAGCAGGGTAGGCAGAGGGAACCTAGTGTTAAGATACTCCGTGTTAAGTGGGGGGACTCAACGCTGCGCTTTGCCTGGACACCAGAACGAAGAAATGAAAATATAAATGTAAATAAATATTTCATTTCCTCGAGTGGGGATCGAACCCACAACTAGTCTATTTTACAGTCACATTTTGTGCCCTTGCGCCACGACTGGCCTCGATGGCCCCTAAGTTTCATAAAACGTGAATTATAAATATAATTTTTAAATGTATCCTCTATCTTTACTTAATACAGATATATTGTTACATAAGCAAGAGGCATTACCAGAACTAAACTGGCTTGTCAACAATTAAAATTTGAGTCATCCGCAGATTGTATCTCACAACGCACTATATTAATTAATTTAAACAAGAGAACTTCTCGAAATATATCCAAGTAAGTGAACATCTGACTCACACCGTTGACTTAGAGGCCAATGAACATTGTCATTGATTATATTTAATTATAATATTGTTATACGGGCAAGTTATTTATTTTTTTATAATCATTTTGGTATTTATTGTTAAAATAAATAAATCAGCTTCACGCTGTATCCCGCACACAGCAGGGTAGGCAGAGGGAACCTAGTGGTAAGACACTCCGTTCTCCACTTTCTGCCGAATTCTGGAGGCATTGCGTGTTGAGTGGCAGAATTCAACGCCGCGCTTAACCTGGACGCCAGAGCGAAGAAATGGAAATACAAATTTAAGTAAATATTTCATCTCCTCGAGTGGGGATCGAACCCACAACCAGTCGGTTTTACAGTCACACATCGTGCTGCTGCGCCACGACTGGCCGGGACTGGTCAGGTATTTATTGTTAGTAATCATAAAGTGTCTAGTGCGTTAGCTATTTTAAATGTTTAAATTGTATGTACTTACCTAACTATGTATCTAAGCCTAAAATAAAAAAAAATGGATTTTTCAATTTTAGATCAAGTTAAAGATCGATTATCTTAGCTTGCATTTTAACGAAATAGTAAAAAAGTCACTTCACGGAAGTACGAGACAGAAATTCAATTAAAGGAAATTGATTGGCTTAACTTCTTTTGTAACAAAAAAACAAACACTTAATAAACCGTTACTTATAATTCAGTTTAATTTTAAACTTACAACGCCATCTTGTAGTTATCTCTTGTACTATCTGCTCACATTTGGTACTGTAGATAGTTCATTAATGATTCTCCTATCCGATACTAGATAGCGCCACTAGATGCAAAGTAGATTTTATTTTCTTTCACTGTACATTATGTTATAATCCATTTTCATAATATTATAATAGGAATTGCTCTCAAACAATATGTTGTTTAAATATACTTAGTATTTAAGTTTTTAGTATATATTTATTTAACTTACGATTGGATAATAATTTTGTCGGGTTCAATAACTTGAAGGCAGTCGAGCCGGTGTAGGTGTCATTGTTAGTTAATTGCTATAGGGTTAAAGAACTTAAACAACGATTTGCGTTACATTTGCGGATGCTGGCTCCTACGCAATATTTATATGAAATTTCTCCTCAGCAACATCTATTGTATTATATTACGAGATAATTAAAGAGTACTTAATTAGAAAGGCTAATACTCTACAAGAATAGACTTGAGTGATTTAAAATTTACATTTGTTATATTATATTTAAAAATTATATAACAAATAAACCTATTTAGTTTTCTAATACCTTTAACTAATCCGAAACATGTTCTACAAATTCGTTACTGTTAGAGCAACCAAAAATGTACGGTCTGTAATGTGGTTTTTCGCCAAAAAATACTTAGTTCGGAGAAGAATATATTATCAAAAATTTGAATTTATATTTTAAATTTCAGTACAAAAATGAAATAATAATATGTAATAATATCAAGAGTTACCTACTTCTATATGACATACAATGATGTCATTTCCTTATACTGCATTGTTAGGAAAACAAGCAACATTGTCAGTCCTGTAACAAAACTAATAAATATATTGCTCTACTATTAGTTTACATAATATATTATTATTAAAATAAAAATTTAAATTTTGCTGACCAAAAAAAGAATTTTAAATTGAATATTTCCTGTCACAACCTAACGATGGCTTTTTATTAGTAATAAATAAATAACAGATACATTCTCTTTCGAATATAAAGTATTTAGGTAATGTTTAAAAGTATTCGTGATGCTTTATAGTTCATATTTCTCTAGGTCCTCATAATACATAATAAACTATGAATAAAAAAAATTAAATCATCACACACAGCGGAGAAAGCAAAGGGAACCTACTGTTAAGGCACTCCGTTCCCCATTTAGCGCCGAATTCTAGAGGCATTCCGTAAACGATGAATGACACCAAACATTTAACAATATATGTAGAGTACGTATGTGTAAAATTTAAAACAGTTTTAATCTCTTAAATATACAAAAAACTTCCCAAAGAATTTTCGATCGTTTAATATAATAACAAAATACAAGGTCGATACTACGTGTAGCAATATATTCTTTCATACCGAAATCCAATGGCGTAAGATGAATTAATAGGACCTTTGGCTCATCAATTAAGCTCTATCGCAAGTTTTGTGTTCTGTTAATTATAAGTTAAACTTCTTTGCATATGAAATTTAAAAAGTGTACGTCACGTCGTCGAGATAAGATTTGTTTTTTTTTTAACATTAGGTATGCTTACGTTGTTATAAAATAGTTAAAACGTCTAAAACCACAATGAAGAAATGCTAGATGGTGATGTAAGCGAATATTTTGTTTTTTTTTTTATTTTTTTTAGTAGGGTAGACCGAGATATTCTAGTGTTAAGGCAGTCAGTCTTCCTCTTTCTGCCAAATTTTCGAGGTATTATGTCTTGAGTGGCGGAACTCAACGCCTTCGCCTTGGTACCAGAGCGTTTTTTTCTTTACCCTGAATGGGATTCAAATCCACTACAGTCGCGTTATAGTAACACGATTGAACTTGTGCCACAACGGCTGCCAAAAATATTTGTTTAAAGTAATATATTTAAATTATAAAAAAATAAGGCAAAGGTGTCGAAGCAAATCGCGGCCTTGAGTTCCGCCACTCAACACGCAATGCCTCCAGAACTCGGCGGAATATGGGGAACGGAGTGTCTTAATACTAGGTGCCCTCTACCCACCCTGCTGTGTGCGGGATACAGCGTGAAGCTAATTTAATTTAATTTAAAATTTTTAAGGCGCTCTTAATACTATTGACAAAAAATCAAATTTATTATATTTTTATTAGATACCAATTAACTTGAATTATTCGTCCTATTTGTGATACGAAAAAAAAAACTTTTAGTTATAGTGTTGTTTTAGTATCCATGAATATTATTATAAGCAAGTTTAAATATTTTAATAATTATTTATGATTTACGGATAATACTTTTACCACTGCTTGTCTTATGGTATAGACAGTATGAGGCCAGTCGTGGCGCAGCGGCACAAAGTGTGACTGTAAAACCGACTGGTTGTGGGTTCGATCCCCACTCGAGGAGATGAAATATTTACTTACATTTATATTTCCAAGAATTTTGGTGTCGAGGTGAATTTTGGTGAAAGCGCGGCGTTGAGTTCTGCCACTCAATACGCAATGCCTCCAGAATTCGGCAGAAAGTGGGGAACGGAGTGTCTTAACACTAGGTTCCCTCTGCCTACCCTGCTGTGTGCGGGATACAGCGTGAAGCTGATTTGACATATATCTGGTTATATCTAAGCTAAATTCATTATCGGCTCTCACTCGAATGACTGATGGACTCAATGAGAGTTTAATATTCCGTTATTAGGTTTAACATATCTGTACTGTACCTACAGTAAACATGCTAACTTTGTCTCAAGTGGTGTTTAGAACTAGGACCTTATAGACTGAGATCCCAGGGCCCCCAGACCTATCTCATTTTAGCAAAGCTGAAATTTTGAGGATTATTAGTCTAATATGTAGGTAAGATGGTATCCACACTTACTAACTTGAAAGTGGGGCCCTTTCAGAGGTTGACGTAATTAAAATATGTTTTTTAGCAATAATAAGTATAGAAAATGTATACTTATTATTGCTAGACCCTTTAAGAGAGCCTTTACTCCTGCCAGACATACCAAAGGTTGCTTAAAATTGGGTCAGTGTTATACTAGCAGGCCTCAGTTTTACATATATTATTTATGGACTATTTTAAGACCCCTTATAAGCATCCAGACCAATCCGATGACTCAATCATCCATCCAGACAGAGATGTACCTTTAGTTGCCGTACGCCGTCTTAACTATATATACGACTAATAATCGTCCAAAATTCAGCTTTGCTAAAATTACGTAGGTCTGGGGGCCCTGGGATCTCCAGCTATTAGTAATCAGGCAACTACGTACGTACGTACATTTTGACAATGACATGACAGCGTCATTTAATATTTAAATTTTGTGCAATAAATGATTACAGGAAGTAACAGTAATGAAGGCATTGAAAGCGGATATGGTTTTGAATTAAAACTAAAAATCGAATATTATTTTTAAATATATATTTCTGTACGGGCACGCTTACATCGTCTACAACAACCTAAAGTTAACACTACTCCACCGGCTACTGGATCGAATTTTCCTTTCTTCGTTCTGGTAACAATGCAAAGCGCAGCGTTGTGTTATGCAACTCAACACGCAATGCCTCTAGAATTCGGCGGAAAGTGGGAAACGGAGTGTCTTAACACTAGGTTCTCCCTGCTTACTCTGCTATATCTGTGCCTATATTTATGACATGGTAATTTTGAAAAAAAATGAGCTTTACATATTAACATTGTTTATACAGTTACTTTAAATTTATGTAGCGACAAATAAAAAAAAACAAAATAGATTGTGTAGAACAAAATAAACTTTAATATTTATTTAGAAAACGTATAACAATTTGAACGTAGCGGGACTCGAACCCGCGCCTCCTGGAAATCTTTTATACGTTTTCTAAATAAGTATTTTTCTTTCCTAAGTGTGGAATAACACTTTAAAAATATTAAAAAAAATATATATTTTTTTTATTTATAGCACAAAACATTTCCAACACACTACTCTGTGGTCGACTTGACTCGTTAATGCTAAGCGGCTCTGCGAAATGCAAATACAACTGATTCGAACCGGTCTGGTCTATACGATAAGGCGATAGTACTGTAGATAGGATCTCCACGGGGCCTGATTATTGATGGGATATTGTGCCCACCCCTATACTAACATTGGGGTGGGCAATTATAAAAAAACTGACGACGGATGATAAAAAGCTCTGTCCCCATCCATGCTTGTCTAGGATTGTAGTAAATCAACAATCAAAACTTTATGAAGGGGCATCTGGTTCGTTTTATTATTTAACCCCAGTAAGTTATTATTGTTGTAACATTATATCTGTTGTAGGAAGATAACTTTTGTCAACGTTGAATTTTAACTTGAATTATGATTAGAAATTTAGATGTGATATCGTTTTGTTTATTTTTTAGTTATTGTGTTAAGTCATATCGGGATTAAGGTACAGACAGACACACACATGACACTCTCTTATTTCATTTTGTGCTCAGATTATTTTGAAATTGTTGATATACCTAATTAATTTCTAGGTAAATCATGTAGAAAATGATTTTGTTCTTACTTTTTTTGTTTATCTTTCATGTAAATATAAAAGAGAGTAAGTGTCAGTGGTTACAAATTCAGTAAATACTTTTTATATTTTTAATGACATAAAACTTATATTATATATATATGTAATAATGTAGAAGAATAGTATCGTATTTTTGTCGTACTTCTGTTAACGGTCTTTTATGTTTGCGAACATCTGCGAACTTTTACAGATGAAAGAGTCATATGCGAAGCTTACCATTTTATGCTGTACGTAGGATTACCAAATAAATAGAATTAAATATGGGACAAAATATTTTATAAATTATGTATTATTATTTAACAGTGTAATTGTTTTAAAACTGTCTATAATGAAACTTTTTAAAAAATATATATCGTAAAAAAAATTTAAAAAATACCTTTTAAATAAATATTAAGATTATTTTCGCATAAAACAGGACAAGTTAGCTTTTTATTTTATGTATTTGTATTTTATGTATTTGAGACCAGTCGTGGCGCAGGGGTACAAAGTGTGCCTGTAATTCGACTGGTCGTGGGTTCGACCCCCACTCGAGGAGATGAAATATTTATTTACATTTATATTTTTATTTCTTCGCCCTGGTGAAAGCGCGGCGTTGAGTTCCGCCACTCAACACGCGATGCCTCCAGAAATTGTCGGAAAGTGAGGAACGGAGTGTCTTAACACTAGGTTCCCTCTGCCTACCCTGCTGTGTGCGGGATAGAGCGTGAAGCTAAAAACAAGTAAAATTTGCAAGTAGGCTTTGAATATCCAGTAAAAAACCGTTCACTTGGCTACCCTACTGAACGAAACATGCTAGTCGTCTATACCAGTCGGGCTTGGCGCGACTCGCGACGCGCACCTCTATACGCGTATTATATCGAAACATACGAAAAGTACGGTACAAAATTCCAAAAAAAATATAAGTGAATGTTTTTTTAGTGTTGGTTTGTGTGTTTTTGATATTTTCATTCAAGAATCTAATATATCCTGTGAAATAAGTTTATATTTACTATTTTACTTCACATAGATACATAAATAATAAAATAATTTATTATTTTAAGTAAGTTCTCAGTATCCTTGTAACCAACGAGGCTGACTTTCCTGATTTATAGGAATTCAAAAACGAGACTCATCTTGTTATTATATATTTGTGTCAAATATATGTATTGCATAACTATACCAAATATATTCCTTATACGTTGATAACAAATATATAAAAATTAAGATTATAATTATATATTAATATTAAAGATATAAATAAAATTATTTTAATATAATATTGTAACAAAATCAGTTTGTGCGTTGGACTAGAGTACGTTTTCTATAAACCTGGTTTACAATCCCTGATAGTCCATAGCGTCTCGGGCCTGCCATGCCTTCAGGCAGTCAGGCACTTTCAAGTCGAATCTATGGGGAATATTTCCATAATGTCTAACTGAGTCCAACTTTCCGATGCACTGTTCACAGAATTACTATTCAAATTGCATTCTGTTGGAGACGTGAGGCAATCGTTATTTGAAATATTTTGAAGGCTTCTTTTGACTTTACTTATTTATTTGATTTACATAACTATTTTGAATATATATTAAAAGTTTGCTAAAACCATTTAAAACAAACAAAATTTATATAATGAATAAGAAAAAAATTAAATAAGCATCACGCTGTATCCCGCACAAACCATGGTAGGCAGAAGGAACCTGTGTGTGTGTTAAGTGTTAAGGCACTCCGTTCCTCATTTTTCGCCAAGTTCCGGAATCATTGCGTTTTGAGTGGCGGAACTCAACGCCGCTCTTTGCCTCAATATGATGAATCCATCACCATTTCACTAGGGCAGTGCTAAACGTACATACATATATATTTTATTGGATATACGAAATATATAGGATATTCTAAATCAATTTAGTTCTATTTATCTAACACAAAACATTATTAAGATAGCAATAAAATAGCACGATGTTTTCGTTCATTGACCGTAGTTGGTGATGTTTTGTTGACCGTACTGAGGTAGCAATCTTGGCTCTCAACGCTTCGTTAAATCAGTTTTAGTACCTTTATTATTAGATACCATTCGTTACACTAACGCCTATACGAGTACTTCTATTCGCGAATAAATCTATAATAGTATTTGAATTTGTGTAAGATAAAAAAAATACTCCTTTTACAGAAGTCGGTTAAAAAAAGTAACTTGTTTAGGTACTCCTCCATAAATTTGTAAGTATTCGTGTTGATATTACTGATATAATTGCTAATTTTTAGTTTTATTATAAATTTCATTATAGTTTTATTATTTTGCTTTGGTTTCGTTGTGAATTGCAAACCAAAGTGGATACGGAGCTTTACTTCATATTTTATAAAGTACATATATATTGAAAAATAATAGCACAAAAAGTGAAAATGTGGCGTTGAGTTCCGCCACTCAACACGCAATACCTCCAGAACTCGGCGGAAAGTGGGGAACGTGTCTTAACACTAGGTTCCCACTGCCTACCCTGCTGTGTGCGGGATACAGCGTGAAGTTGATTAATATCTAATCGCAACCATGAATAAACTATTGATTAAAAAACAACTTAAAAAAGAAACTAAAATATAATTTATATTTTTTTATATATAAAAAAAATATCAAACGCACATTATATTACACTAAAAATATTTAACTTCCAGTGATATATTATGAAGTGTTCATTTCGAAATAGAGAACGATCAGATAAATATTATTTATAAGCAACTAAGGTTCCTGTGTTAGGCACAATCGCTGCCGGCGGCGGTGCGGGCGTCACGAACTTAATACTTAATCGTATTCAATTATTTCATTTAGATATCGTTCAATCGATTGTGGGTTCGATTTCCACTCGATTAAATAAAATATTTAATGTTACCATTTCTTCACTCTGTCAAAGCGTGGCGTTGAGGACTGCCACTCAACACGCAATGCCTCAAAATACGGCTAAAAGTGGGGAGCGGAGTATCTTAACTCTAGGTTCCCTCTGCCTACCCTGACATATGCGGGATACAGCGTGAAGTTAAAAAAAAGAAGAGTTTACGTTAAAGCTATAGGGCACGCGTTTAAAGTATATTCCAAAGCACTCTCTGTATGTCGTTTTCGAGCTATCACGAGCCCGCATCTGTTATTATCAAGCCGCTATAACAATTTTAGAGGACTTACAAAATAATTGAGTTTTCTAAGCACGACTCCGCGCCATTGAACTTACGTAAGTTATTTAATAGGAGAATAGATTTTATAGGAGTAGGTCGTTCGTTCGAATGTGATAATGTTTAAATAGATTCGTTTTTATTTTTTATTTACTCTTTAGATTGTTATCTGTTTCAAATGTAACGTATTAACTTTATGAAATGTAATGCATAATTATGGATGTAGATATGTACATAAAAGTTTTTAAAAGTATTAAAACTAAAATAAATATTAAATTGTGATGAAATGAAATCGGAAACGGAACGGAAGTGTCTTAATGATAAGAGAATCTTCCTTCTGCCTATCCTGAAAAAAAACCAAAAAACCTAATACTATGTGTCATATTGTAGCGGAATGCATATTTCGGTCAATAAATATATTTTTTCAACACACATCGGAATTATAAATTATAATGTATGAATCCATACTGTATTTATATAATGTAAAAAACAATATATACAAATGTCTACTAAGAGATTACGGTCAATTAAATTTAGTAAATATATTCTTATTTCACAGTCAAAAGGAAATGACTTAAAATATTTACTCAGTTGCGGATATCGGCCATAGCGAAATTAGTTATTTTAATTTTCATTGGAAGTGTGTCATGTTTTCTTGTGCTAAGTGGTGAAAGACAATATTAGTTTTTTAAATAGTGATGGTGTTTATTTGCGATGCCAGATTGGCGGTACAACGTTCTCTCGACGAGCGAGGCGTATATCGACGACGAGGGAGGTCCGCCTCGGGACCTCTTCGCGGCTAGTTACCCACGCCGCGCTAACCGCTCCCGGCCTCTTCACACTTGTCCATATACCACAATTTTTGTTGGGACACGCGCCCATGCCCCATATCGCTTAACTCCTTTGCAGAGTGAAAATGGCGATCCATACGCTGACGCGTACTCAGTGGATCGTTCTTCTAATCTTACGGACACGTCAAGCTTTGCTCGCTATGAAGACTGTCGCTCACAATTGGAAAGTTCCGTGATGCTGCAAAAAGAAAATACTTATACACATAATAAAACAGACGAAAACATAAAGTTACAAGTACAGACAGATCTTTATAATTCTGGTGTTTTCTATATATCAGGAAAACCAAACCAGGACCAGGTAAATTCTGTCCCGGGAAGTAATATGTGTTCAGGCGAGGAATCAGGTTCAGATGTCTTATCTTCGTGCACATGCGACAGTTTTGAACGATGTGAATTTGATTGTAGAGATTTTGAACCGTTTTCGGACACGTGCTGCTGTGACCCGCTCAGCGATGGCGTCTGTAGTCGTAGTCCGAAAGAGGTCGACTCCCCCGAACACTTCTGTGATCGAGCTGTGGATGAAGATCGAGTCTCGGCTAGAAGTGATATGGACGGTTTGGATTTAACTCTCTTTGAACCAGCTCAGACTGATTCTAATGATTATAGAGATAAATCTATCGTTCAAACCCAAGGGACTGTGACAGCTGCGCTCTGTGGCGTATTGTACGCCTTACCAAGTACTGAAAATGGTATGTACTGTTTAATTTTATTATTAAATAGCCACTCGCTCGCGGCTTTGTCCGCTTGACCTACATACATAATTATTTATTTACTTATCTGCAATATTTTCGTTCTCGAATAATAATATCATTTTAAAGTTTATTTATACCGATTTTGTTGAATATTTATACTTATAGATCGATTGAATGAATTTAATACACTAAATGTTAAAGAAAACTTGTTAATAAAACGATAGGGAAAACCGTTTCTAAGATTAGCGTAAACAAACGCCCAAACAGACAAAATTAAAAAAAATCACTGTTTTGGGTTCTATTGCGTTATTAAATGCCACCAATAACATATTTATTATATAATCATCAATGTACAAGCCGATCCATTACGATTTTATTGCAATCATAAGAATTAGATCACTATTTATTATACTATTTTTTAATATATTTTTTTCTAGTTTTAATTACGTATATAATATAATAATAATAATTTATTAATATAAATATTATTATTATATAAATTAAAAATTAAATTAAATTAGCTTCACGCTGTATCTCGCACACCGGGACAGAGGTACAGGGTAGGCAGAGGGAACCTAGTGTTAAGACACTCCGTTCCCCACTTTCTGCCGAATTCTGGAGGCACTGCGTGTTGAGTGGCAGAACTCAACGCCGCGCTTAACCTCGACCAGAGCGAAGAAATGGAAATATAAATTTAAGTAAATATTTCATCTCCTCGAGTGGGGATCGAACCCACAACCAGTCGGTTTTGCAGTCACACCTCGTGCCGCTGCGCCACGACCGGCCTCTTCTTATTATATAAACCACTGTAATATGACCACGGTAAAACGTCCGGCGGCGCACTTGACAGTCGTGTGGTCAACTTCAATCGCACTCGTATTGGATACGAACAACGGTGTGAGGGAATTACAATCACATCAATCACCAGCGTTCATTGTCATATCTGCGGTAACGAGATGATATAGTCAAGCTGTTGCCATATACAGGCGAAGCGACCAATGTTAGTACAGTTTTATTACATTTTTTTTTGTGTTCCGCATACAGAAAGGAACTAGTGTTGGCAGAGGGAACCTAGTGTTAAGACACTACGTTTCTCCATTTTCCGCCGAATTCTAGAGGCGTTGTGTAGTGAGTGGCGGAACTCAACGGCGCGCCTTGCCTCGACACCAGAGCGAAGAAAATAGAAATACTAAATGCATATCCTAAAGTGGGANGACACCAGAGCGAAGAAATGGAAATATAAATTTAAGTAAATATTTCATCTCCTCGAGTGGGGATCGAACCCACAACCAGTCGGTTTTGCAGTCACACCTCGTGCCGCTGCGCCACGACCGGCCTCTTCTTATTATATAAACCACTGTAATATGACCACGGTAAAACGTCCGGCGGCGCACTTGACAGTCGTGTGGTCAACTTCAATAGCACTCGTATTGGATACGAACAACGGTGTGAGGGAATTACAATCACATCAATCACCAGCGTTCATTGTCATATTTGCGGTAACGAGATGATATAGTCAAGCTACTGCCATATACAGGCGAAACGACCAATGTTAGTACAGTTTTATTACATTAAAGGACCTAGTGTTAGCAGATAGAGCCTAGTGTTAAGACACTCCGTTTCTCCATTTTCCGCCGAATTTTACAGGCGTTGAGTGGTGAGTGGCGGAACTCAACGGCGCTCTTTGCCTCGATACCAGAGCGAAGAAAATAGCAATATTAAATACATATTTCATATCCTAAAGTGGGAATCGAACTCACAACCTATTATTACCTACGGCCCTACAATTATCTGTACATTAATGTTATATTAAGCACAACAGTAATATGAGATGTTATCATACTTTAAATAAAATAAAAAAAAGATTTCTTGTTTATTTCATAATAACATATTAATGTTGTTAATATCCTAACAAATTAATAAATAATAACAAAATGTCTACATGCTTAATAATGACGGAAATGGGTTCTCCATAGTAATAGCGCTACAAATTGCGTACCGTTAGCCACTCGTAAGTTTCTAATTACTGCTGTACGTAGTGAGATTGTTAACTCACATGCAAATTCAATAGATTTTGGACCAGATAGTGATACTGAACGAGGTTCCAGCATCTATAATATACTTCCTCGTTTGTAGTCGTGAAAACGTATGGACATATGTATATGTGTTTAACAGTAGCTGTGTTTACGAAGTGTGGAACGTATGAAATTTCAACAAGTTTTTTCTTAAATTTTAGTTGTATTTAGTAGGTTCGTGAGAACAAAATATTAGATATAATAAAAATAATTTAAAACAGCTTCACACTGTATCCCGCCTGTATCCCGCTAACTTAGTGTTAAGACATTTTGTTTCCCATTTTCTTCCGAATTCTGGATGGATTACGTATTGAGTGGTGAAACTCAACGCCGCGCTTTACCTCGACACCAGAGCGAATAAATTACATTAAAATCAAAAAATTAAATCAGCTTCACGCTGTGTCCCACACACAGCAGGGTAGGCAGAGGGAACCTAGTGTTAAGACACTTCGTTCCCCACTTTCTGCCGAAATCTGCAGGCATTGCGTGTTCAGTGGCAAAACTCAACGCCGCGCTTTACCTCGACACCAGAGCAAATAAATGAAAATATAAATTTAAATAAATATTTAATTTCCTCGAATTGGGATCGAACCCACAACTAGTCGCGTTCACAGTCACACACTTATGCCCCTGCGCCACGACTGGCTCCTAAATAAGAGATATTGACCATTAACTTTAGCAAGGTATTATTATTTGAGTTTGGTTCTTTCAAATATGCTTTTAATATGAGACTAAATAACTGGTTTACCTAAAACCTGGTCTTAGGAGAGCCATAATTACGTTCACCGCGGACTTTGAGATATTTTAATATACTGTGATTTAATACTACATGTAAATATGGCGTATATTTTAAAATCAGCTTCATGCTGTATCCCACACACAGCAGGGTAGGCAGAAGGAACCTAGTGTTAACCCACTTTCTGCCGAATTCTGGAGGCACTGCGTGTTGAGTGGCAGAACTCAACGCCGCGCTTAACCTCGACACCAGAGCGAAGGAATGGAAATATAAATTTAAGTAAATATTTTATCTCCTCGAGTGTGAATCGAACCCACAACCAGTCGGTTTTACAGTCACACCTCGTGCCGCTGCACCACCACTGGCCTCAGGCATATATTTTAACTTATTAAAAAAATAGAATATGTATAGTAGTTTTACATTCCTACTATATTACACGCTTATTCATGGAGCAAAAGCCATCTAAGTTCTAAAAACCCTATAGTAAGGCGTCTCAGTTAGCTTGGTAAGAATTGGCGCTATCATATTTCTCAAGGTGGCTTATACGATAAGGGTAAGGGTAAAAATAAATAATTATTTCCAATAATATTTACTTTTCAATGTAAAATCAACCGTATATAAATAGGAAAATGAAATACTTATAATTAAATACAGCTTTAAGTTGAAATTTATAAGTAAGAGAACTATTCAAGTTGAATCGTGTTGCGGCGTTGAGTTCCGCCATTCAATACGTAATGTCTTCAGAATTCGGCCGAAAATGGGGAATGAAAGAGTTCCCTCTGACTATCCTGCTATGTGCGGGATACATCGGGAAAAGCTAAATAAAATAATTTATCAAAATTATGTAATATAGTATGTATGTATGTATGTATACAAAAGTTTAAAGAGCAAACGATAATATGCATAATGCCTGGTCCTGATAATATTCATGCTGCGGAACAATGATTGTATGTATGTATGTATATATGTTTGTATATATGTATGTGTGTATGTATGTATGTATGTCTGTGTACGTGCTACTCTCATTGTTAAAAAGAAACACATGCCCATTCCCCTTTATAAGTACTTACTTACAAATATAAACATTAGTACTTTACACGTTCTCGAAGAAAAAGCTATACTGTTAAAGCTTGTTCTTTAAATGTAACAAATACCTATATATAGTCGTGGAAGCATGTGACTGTAAACGCGATAGGTTGTGGGTTCGATTCACACTCGGGGAAATTAAATATTTAATAATTGCATTTCTTCGTTCTGTTGTGGAGGTAAAGCGCGGCGTTGAGTTCCGCCACTCAACACTCAGTGCCTCCAGAATTCGGCGGAAAGTAGGAAGCGGTATATTTTGACACTACCTCCCCCTGCCTACTCTAATAAATGTGAGATACAGCGTGAAACTGAAAAAAAAAATAACTTGTACCTATACAATTATATGTAATTTGTTTTTATATTTCTTAGTTTGTCTGTTGCTTATTTTTAACATTCTTAAAGTGTTATTCCACACTTAGGAAAGAAAAATACTTTTAAAAAACGTATAAAAATTTGAACGTAGCGGGACTTGAACCCGCGCCTCCTGGAAACCGACCAGGTTTGTCTGTTTCTTTTTGATAGCAATCGGCTAGAACCACTCAATCACAATTTTAATTACTCCAATAATATTATGTAGTTTTTATTAATTTTTATTTTAGACCTTTCATACCATACCATTTTTTTTAACATCATAATCAATAATACACATCACTTTAAAGGTTTTGTTTTCTTCATATTCAAATATGCCGACTGTACCTTTTTTAAAATAGAATATGAAAAAAATGATATGAAATATAAACTAATTTAGTACACTCACTGTAATTATATACCGTAAGCTCAATTCTGCGTCCGTATTATTTCCCACAGAAATTGGCCGCCATTGAACGAATGCCACAATAACGTTTGCTTGTATTATGTTGTTATTTGTCATCGCGCACTCGCTATATATATTTTTTATTATTATTATTATAACCGTAACGTAATAGGTGAGCGTAGGAAACATTCCAATGCGATCACTGTTTAGTGTCTAATGTCACTGCCTACTTTTAAATAAAAAATAAATAAATAAATCAGCTTCACGCTGTATCCCGCACACTACGGGCTGGGCAGAGGGAACCTAGTGTTAAGACACTCTGTTCCCCACTTTCTGCCGAATTCTGGAGGCATTGCGTGTTGAGTGGCAGAACTCAACGCCGCGCTTGTCCTTGACACCAGAGCGAAGAAATGGAAATATAAATATAAATAAATATTTCATCTCCTCGAGTGGAGATTGAACCCACAACCAGTCGGTTTTACAGTCACACTTTGTGCCTCTGCGCCACGACTGGCCTCAAACGCCTGGCCTGGCCTACTTTTAGTATAAGAATATAATTCACTTAGCTACTATGAATTGAGGGCAGTCGTGGCGCGGTGGCACAAGTGTGTGACTGTTAACACGACTGGTTGTGGATTCGATTCTCACTAGAGGAAACGAAATATTTATTTGAATGTATATTTTCATTTCTTCGCCCTGGTGTCGAATCAGAAGGCGGCGTTGATTTCTCCCATTCTACAAGCAATGTCTCCAGAATTTGGCAGAAAATGGGGAAGGGAGTGTCTTAACACTACGTTTAATCTGCCTATTCTGTGTGCGGGATACAGCGTGAAGCTGATTTTAATTTATTCTCAATTGAGTTAGCATTTGTTCTTTTATGTATAATATCATACAAACATTAATTTACATAAAGCCTCCTTAAAATGTCTTGCATTTCGGCTCGTATAATAAAGTAGCTTCCATTTTTAAGCAATAAATAGTAAAATAGATTTTGATTTACTAACAACTGTAGAAGAGTAAACGACACGAACTACATACATATATCTTATACCGCTATTTCTCGTTACATAGCGCAGGGTAAATTATAGTTATTTGCGCATAAGGTTAACTATTTGTCATAGATTGCTAGTACGCACTTTATTTTATTATTTTGGCCCCATTTTTTTTTAAATATAATTTACAAAATAATAATCATAAAAATCATCTTGCTAGTTATGATAATGGTATTGGTGGATTAATTATTATTTTTAGGTATAGTATAATGTAAATATCTATTGAGGCCGTCGTGGCGCAGCACGAGGGCAAGGGAATGAATTAATAATAAATTAGAGTTGATTAATATTTTCATTTCTTCGCTCTGGCACCAAGGCTAAAGCCCGGCGTTGAGTTCCGCCACTCAACACGCAATGCCTCGAAAAATTCGGTGAAAAGTGGGGAACGAAGTATCTAAACACTAGGTTCCCTCTGCCTACCCTGTTGTGTTAAAGAAATAGTTTTGATTTAGATATTTTTTTTACGTATTAAACGATAGTTATATTTTGCTAAATAATAATATATCTGTATTATATTTTTTATTTTTAATTTTCTGTTTTTTGCTTAATAACTTTGCCGATGACATCGTGAAAAACTAGTAAAGGAAAAGGAAATAATAGAAAAAGTTTTCATTCGAAGTAGAATATGTTAGAGGCTAGTACAACATTCTAAACCCATATACAATGTAACAGTTATAAGAATGTTCATTCACAAGACGCTTAAGGGAAACATGTACCATCTTGGATTTTAGTAATTAACAAATAGTTACAAGTTAAACTTAATCTCGTCTTGCAATAAATTGACTATTAGAGGTAGTTTTATAGAGAAATGTTTATTGAAAAAAAATATTATGGCGTCAAAAATCACCCACAGATATATCTACATTTTTTTATTCAGAAAGATATTATACGCCTTAGTAAATATAAATTATCACTTTGTAAATTTAATATTTTCTTATAAACAATAGGAGCGTCACACACCCGCACACAGGTGGCATAGAAACCTAGTGTTTGGACACTCTATTCCCCACTTTCTCTTTTATTTTCTCAACGTGTTGTAAATCAGTTAACACTATTAGAAAATACAATGCCAATGAGCATTCGCGTGTAGATATCTGATAATTATATCAATGAAAACCGCACAAGTACAGCTCATCTTGTATTACAGTGTAAATGTCACATCACAGCTACTTTGTTATATAATAGAAATAGACAAATATATTATACTACTATTTTTTCTTGCTTATGCTACTGAAATAAAGAAAATACATATATTATACATACATATATACATTTTCTTTTTTATAGCTTCACGCTGTATTCCGCATATAACAGGGTAGGCGGAGGGAACCTGGGAACCTAGTATTAACATTCCGTTCCTCACTTTCCGAAGAATTCTTGAGGCTTTGCGTGGTGAGTGGTGGAACTACGCCGGGCTTTGCTTCGTTGCCAGAGCACCGAAATCAAAATATTAAATATATCATTCCAACGAGTGAGAATTGAACCCAAAACCTTCGCGTTTCCCTGATGCCTTTTATTGAAAATAAAAATAATCATAGTTTTTACATTGCCTAAAATTTATATACAGTATTTTATTGTTCAAAAATATCACAAAAGTCAAAGTGACTACTTGAATGCGAGTTGTTTTTTTATATCTTTTATAAGCAGGGCAAGGCTCCGTACCTAAAAATAGAATCTGAGTTTATTTTGATTGCATAATATAAGTATTCCCTTTATATTCTGAGTCGGTCATTGCACCTTTTGAATAGAAGACGTGATCGGTTGGTGAAATTTGAAACTGCTTTTGTTTTGACTCAGCTGAATTGTCGAATGCCTTATAAAATATTTGATCTTAAAAAAATGTCTATAATAAGTTAACTTGTTATTCTGAATATTTCAGCCTATTCATTAAACGAAACACCAAAATTTATTTAAATAAGATATAATAGAATGTAATGTAAATTTACATTTTATAGGTAAATATATTAGAAATATTGTTGTTTAATATTGTTGAAATGAAATTTATATAATATACGCGTCTAGGTCTATCGTTTCCAGTCAAGTTCAAGTTACGACGCAGCAGCCTTGAACTGGTTCGTCTAGTATTACAATTGAAATTATTTTGATTTCTTTACAACATAATTATTTTCAACATAAAAACAAAATATTTTGTTTAAGTAATTACTGAGATTTCATATTTTATACATTAAGACTTAATGGTTATTGAGAGATAATAATAAAAGTAAATAAAAAGCAATATTTTAATCACTGACTGACTGACGTACCTTAGGTAGGTACATCAGTCAGTCAGTGATTAAAATATTATATATTATAGCTATATTATAGCTATACCTAGACCAAGAGCATAAGCCATTTTGATATTACCTAGATAGTTAAAATCTAAAATAAAATCTTCATTATTACATCCATGTATTATACAAAATAAAAATAAACAAAAAAACCCAAAATTCGGCAGAAAGTGGAGAACTGAGTGTATTAACACTAGGTTCCCTCTGCTGTTCTGCGGAATACAGCGTGAAGCTGATGATTACAAGAAAAGTTTTAGTTATTATTATGTTTAAAGAAAATATAATTACAATGTTACTCTTAACGGCCTTGGGCTACAATCTAAACACAGGATCGTCTAGAAATCAAAGAAGCTCCATAAACGTTGTAGTTATAATACATTTATGGACGTTTATTTACGTTTGGAACACTATTTATTTACCAATGCCAAAAATGAAACAAAATAAACATAATTATTATTATATATAAACATACGACGTTGAGTTTCGCCACTTAACACGCAATGCCTCCAGAAATTGGCGGAAAGTGGAGAACGGAGTGTCTTAACAGCCTACCCTGCTGTGTGCGGGATACAGCGTGCAGCTGATATGATATAATAAACATAATTTAGTTAAAAATTTTACAAGGCCAGATAATAGTATTAAATGGTGAATTATTGATGATAATGATGTCGACATTTTGTTTTGGTTACATCAATTTATATCTAAATATTTAATATATATATAAAATTTATATATATAATCTATATATCTAAAGTAATTTTATATATTATTATAACTATAGTTAAGTTTATTGTTAAGTTTATTATATATTAAATATTATAAGAGTGTATCAAGTGAATGGAATGTAATAACAATAGAAATATTTATTGCTGTTAAGTATTACTTAACCAGATCTCAAGGTTTTATTTACTAATCCTTTATATTTAAAGTAAGAAGGCATGGACCGTGGGAAATCAAAAGTATCTATAGATTGAGATTTACGTATCAATTTAATGTTTATATAGAGAATCTTCATAATATTTATAGTTAAATGTGTTTTTGAATTAAGTGAATGGTACGCACTTCCTTTGAAACGTGTTTGACTATTAAAAAAAACTATATTAAAATATTGTCGTTAAATCGGTGGCTATATTATAACATGATAATTTTATGTTTTAGATTAACAATCAATATTAACATAAGTAAGTATATGTATGCATATACGACTACGTCTCGTACCGCGTACGTATACTCGTATACAGTACGGCCAACAAGTTGTGGCCGTTCTAAAGTTAGCTGTCAGATGGCTGAGCACATTTTATTTTAGCATTTTTTCTGACTTTTGATTACTTTATTCCCGAGTGAACAATGCGCAAATATCTAGAAAGCCTTAATTCCAGGCGGCCACGACTCGTTGACCATACTGTAAGTATATACGATAATAACTAAAGTAAGGTGCATTTGTCGCACCTGCATGGATCGCCTGCCAAACTCGTCTTGATTCCTGGTTCACTTTGTTTCTGACGTCATATTAATAAATTAATTAAAAATGTATCTTTATTCTTTATTTTTATACAAATTTTAACAAAAACACATTTCACGTTATACTAAAAATTAAAAATTGTCTCAGAAATCACAAGAGAAATAACTACGAGATATGACAATTGAGGTTATATGCGATGGCCGTAGGTTCTATCCCCATTCAGAGAAATTATAAAATTAAATTAAATTAGCTTCACGCTGTATCCCTCACACTGCAGGGTAGGCAGAGGGAACCTAGTGTTAAGACACTCCGTTCCCCACTTTCTGCCGAATAAATTATTATATGCTTAAATTACTCTCATCAAAACGTGATGAGTGAGACACTAAGCACGCACCGTCTAACCTGCTATACGGGAAAAGGCGTGAAGCTGAAGAAAAAAAATAAAGAGAACAATATTATATGACGATGACGGCAATGACAAAAAAGTGTTACATTTCGATTTCGGTGGCTAATTTAGTTCAATTATATTTTTAATTGTTGGATTCATGTCTTGCATTCTGATTAATTGATAACGTGATTTCACTTATTTCTAACCGTCAATTATGCAATTTATGTATCTATTCTAGTATAGCGGTAACACGCGAGAGTATGTAAAGTATAAATTAGTCAGTAAGTTTTTATTGTAACTAATTCTCTAAAAAAAAAATACGGATTATATTATTTTATTTTCTGCTTAGATAGTTTTATTTATCTATAATAAATATATTTTTTATAAATACAGCTAACAGAAGCAGAGTAGGCAGAGGGAACCTAGTGTTAAGACACTGCTGCCCACTTTCCGCCGAATTCTGCTGCGTTTTTGCCTCACACCAGAGCGAAGAAACGAAAATATTAAATATTTAATTTCCTCGAGTCGGTATCAAACCCACAACCAGTCGCTTTTACAGTCATACGCATGTGCCACTGCGTCACAACTGGCCTCAATAAATATATAGTGCAAAATAAGAAATGTTCTTTAGCGCGTTAGTTCGTTTATTTTGTTTATAATTTTTGTGACATTTAAATCCAGTTTGCTTAATTTACATAATATATATAGAAGGATAAGATACATATTTAAGCTTGTTATATCAATATAATTATACATGATTAGAAAAAAATCTACTAAATATTTGATACAAACTTACCTCAGAAATTATTAAAAAATAATAATAATTTTAACTAAAATAAAAAATAATTAAAACTATTCCTCAGACGCCTAAGCATCCAGCGCCCTAAATAAAAAAAAGAAATCATATAATTCTCTCATTATATACACACTTTGTATATTTTTACTCCATTTTCACATTATTGACATTTAAAGGAAAATTGATACCAACTTGCAATTTAAGCTATTTAAGAAAAAATATAAGCTATATCTTTAGAGGCCAGTCATGGCGCAGCGGCACAAAGTGTGAATGTAAAATCGACTGGTTGTGGGTTCGATCCCGACTCGAGGAGAAGAATTATAAATGAAATATTTACTTAAATTTATATTTCCATTTCTTCGCTCTGGTGTCGAGGTTAAGCGCGGCGTCGAGTTCTGCCACTTAACACGCAATGCCTCCAGAATTCGGCAGAAAGTGGGGAACAGAGTGTCTTAACACTAGGTTCCCTCTGCCTACCCTGCTGTGTGCGGGATACAGCGTGAAGCTGATTT
>JAAIXJ010000096.1:76909-101688 GCA_013403705.1 Heliconius hermathena
AAATTAGCTTCACGCTGTATCCCGCACACAGCAGGGTAGGCAGAGGGAACCTAGTGTTAAGACACTCCGTTCCCCACTTTCTGCCGAATTCTGGAGGCATTGCGTGTTGAGTGGCAGAACTCAACACCGCGGCTAGCCTCGACACCAGAGCGAGGAAATGGAAATATAAATTTAAGTAAATATTTCATCTCCTCGAGTGGGGATCGAACCCACAACCAGTCAGTTTTGCAGTCACACCTCGTGCCGCTGCGCCACGACTGGCCTCCTGATAGAAGATTAACGATATTTTAAAAGACAAATCATTAGTTAACAATGTAAATATATTAATATGTAAAATCATACAAATCTTAATATTTCTTTATTAATTTTTATATCAGAATATTAGTTATACTATTTGATATCAAATTTTACACGCTTACTATGAATTGTGTAAGATTGACGTTTTTGATACGTCCTATTTACTTTTATTCAAATGATGATTCATAAACTTTCATTAAATATTTATTTGTTTCGTGATGCGGATCGATGAGAAAAAGTAACATTGCGCCACCGTGTATTTAATTATACGCTATTTGATTAACATTGGATAAGTATACGAACAAATATAATTCTTATTACTTCTTTACTTGTTATAGTTTTTCTTTTTAGGGTTCCGTAACTTTTTTAGAAAAAAATAACCCTTATAAGATCATTTTTTTATCCATCGTTTTGTCCGTCTGTCAAGAGCCTTTATCTCAGGAACGATTGGAGATATCGAGTAGAAATTTAAACCATATACTCATATCTACGGTCCCATAATTTTCTGAAAAAAAAATTATTTACATTTACTTACTAAAGGATATGGCCGTTTATATCGCAAAAAACCCGTATTTCGACACTATCAAAGGAATCAAAATTCATAGAGCACTTCCAGTTGACCTAGAATTATTAAATTTTTCAGCTAGCAACTACAGGTAGTACTAGTTTAGGAAACAAACTTAAAACTATACATTGGTGGTTAAATCCTAAAAAAATAATAACCTTAAAAAGGGGACAAATTTGGTATTCAAGTCGCTAGTTCAAGTGAGGTATCAGATAAAAGGGTTGTTTTTTGTAGTTTCACGCTGTGTCCTGTACAGGGTAGGCAGAATGAATCTAGATTTCCTAGTATTAATACACCCCGTTCCCATTAAGACACCTCAGCACTACACTTTCCGCCAAATTCTGGAAGCATTGCGTGCTGAGCGAAATTCAACGCCGCGCTGTACCTCGTCACCACAGCGAGGAAATGAAAACATTACACATCTCATTTCCTCGAATGGGAACCGAACCTACAACCTGTCGCATTTTCTGTGGCACCCTTGTACCCCTGCGCCACGACTGGCCACAGTACTACTAATATTTAACAACTAAATACCAGATGGACCACATACAAACTCCTAAGTGAATTTAGATGACAAGTACATTTAAAAACTAATTTGTCTCTCATTACAGTAAGTCATGCGGTTCGAATGAAGCTATCATTATTTTTATTTTATAAGTAACATTGTGTTTTATTTATATTATGGTTAATTTAATGAGATATTTTGTGACTTATGTAACATACCGTATAACTTTTACTTAGGTTGTTTTTGTCTGGTTTAAGATAAAAAAAGCATAATATAAATATTTTTAAATCTTGAAAATAATAATCTATTAGACACGTAGAAATAAATTTTATTTGGATAAGCCAGTATTGGCTTAATAATGTAGTTTCTTTTGTAATTATAAAAATAATAAGCGAGCTTATTTTGTATATTACAAATTTAAATTATAAAATTAAATACTTAATAGAGGACTGTCGTGGCGCAGGGGCACAAAGTGTGACTGTAAAATTGACTGGTTGTGGGTACGAACCCCACTAGAGGAGATGAAATATTTATCTAAATTTATATTTCAATTTAGAATTCGGCGAAAAGTGGTGAACGGATTGTCTCTTAACACTAGGTTCCCTCTGCCTACCCCGCTGTGTGCGGGATACACCGAAAAGCTGATTTATTTATTTTTAATTTTATATTTAAGTTGGACATTTAATTAAAGCAGTTTAAATTATAGAATTATACTTAATTAAAGCTTACGATTATTTCTACACAAAGTAAATAATAGTGGATCATTAATTTAATACAATTGCAGTACACTAAAATAACTATAAAAAGAATGTTTTCAAATGTATTCTTACAGCCGATTACTTTATTTATAAATATCTCTTAATAAAGTTAAAGGTCTCTCTGAATAAAGAGAAAGTTGCGGCGTTGAGTTCCGCCACTCAACACGCAGCTCCTGCTGAATTCGGTGGAAAGTGGGGAACGAAGTGTCTTAACGGTAGGTTCCCTCTGCCCTAACCTACACAGACACAGATTTTTAAGTTAAAATTCTACTGAGTACTAAACGTAAGCAAACGTAAGCTTGAATGGCCATGCATACATTTTTTGACCTCTACATATATAATAAGATACGTTGCTAGAATACAATAAGTAAAATATGGCATTATTCCACAAAAGCTCCAAGATATCAACGGGAATCTATCTCTATTAAGTTCCGTATTTATATTCGAAGCACGGGATACCACGCCGGTGAGGCGTGTAGATTTATGACTGGTTATTTAAGTTACACAATATATCTCCTAGAATTTCGAATTGTCAAAATATTTTTATGACGCCGTCGTGGCGCAGGAGCAAAATCGTGTCACTGCCGCGAAGAATGCGGGTTCAATCACAACAGGGGGAATTAATTATTACTTATTAATATTTTCTTTACTTCGCTCAGGTACCAAGGTACAAAGCGCGGTGTTGAGTTCCGCCACTTAGTACGCCTATGCCCCACTAGTTGCCCTCTAACTACCCTGCTATGTATATGCGGGATACAGCGAGAAGCTGAAAAAAAATACGTAAAAATACATAAACATCACTAACTTTCTATAATATTAATAACTATTATGTATATTGTTATTGACATTTTACTTTTCATAGAAACTTGGAATTTCAACTATCAATTAGGCGGACTTTACACGAATTGTTAGGGAATCCACAGTATTCGAAAGAATTTAAGCAATTAAATGAAACCGTCGTGGCGCTGAACCACAAGGGTGTGAGTGTAAAGTGACCGTAGTGGATTCGATTCCCATTCGAGAGAATTAATTAATATTTATTAATATTTTAATTTCTTCACTCTGAAAGCAAGGCAAAAAACATGGCATTGAGTGCCACCACTCAACTCGCAATGCTTTGAAAATTTGGCGGAAAGTAGGGAACGGAGTGTCTTAACACTAGCTTCCCATTGCCTATGCCGCTGTGAGCAGGATACAACTGCTGCTGAAGCCGATTTAATTTGAATTAAGCAATTTGAACTTCCAGGTTCGGAGGCGTCAGTCACTAATATGAATATTATCGCCCACACAGCAATCACTCGGCAGGAAGCCTGCGTTCACGTCACGCATACTGTTCTCGTGCAAGAAAGAGTTAGAATTACAAGAGACGTTACGTATTTAAATAACGTAATTGCTTCAATCTATTCTGACCACGCATCGCTCGAACGGTTATATTCTCACGATTTAACTGATCTAGTTCAATATCATTATATGTTGCATATTGATAACTATAATGTGGTTGGTCTGTTGCAATATAGAAAATAAATTTTAAAAGATACACATAGCAGGATAAAGAGAGGAGAGTGTGTTAAAACACTCTGTTCTCCATTGTCTGTCGAAATTTTTGAGGCTTTGCGTGTTGAGTGGTGGAACTCAACATCACCCTTTGCCTTGTCACCAGAGCAGAGAAACGAAAATATTAATAAATTATAATTCATTCTTGGCCAGTCGTGGCGCAGGGGGAAAAAATTCATTCTTCCGAACCCACAATCATCGCGCCACAGCGGCCTTTTTTATACTATGTTTAAAATGTAATTATTTGTATTAAGAACAGTTTAATCGTTTGTTAACGGACATTGCTAATATAAATGCTATGAACATGTAATTACAGCAAACAACTAAAGTTTTAACGTTGTCCATAAAAAACAATACTAGTTGAAGTGTTAAATGTCAGGTCGTTTTTATGCCTATATATAGGCTGTGCGCATAGCTAAAGACAGCCTTTGTTCGCAGTCTACGGATGACCTTTAGTTCCACAGTCTAGGGAACGTGCTGGATACAGTGAGATTATTTTTTTATAGCATGGGCTACACTTTTCTATGAAAAGATAAAGCTGTTGCGGTCTTATGGTGTCTAAGCAAGCATAAAAAATATTTTTTTTTCATATTTACTTAGTAAGCAACGATACTATATATTTATTTCAGGTACATTTGTTAACTCGGCATAAAGCTAAAAGCTTAAAATATTAAATTTAAAGTAATTATAAGGCCGGTCGTGGCAAGTGTGACTGTTAAATCGACTGGTTGTGGGTTTGATCCCCACTCGAGGAAGTGAAATTTTTATTTACATTTATATCTTAATTTCTTCTCTTTGGTGTCGAGGCAAAGCGCGGCGTTGAATTCCGCCTCTCAGCTAGCAATACCTCCAGAATTCGGCGGAAAGTGGGGAACCGAGTGTCTTACCACTAGGCTCCCTCTGCCTACCCTGCTATGTGCGGGATACAGCGTGAAGCTGATTTATAAGTATTATATTTATTATTACAATACATATTATTAAGTCATCATAGATATTTTTTTGTTCACATTTTTTTAAATTTTAGGTTAAAGGACTTTAAAATATTTTAGATTAATTTGAACACAAATCTTTTTTTTGTAAAAGTTTTTTTATGTTGAATATAAATAACTTTTATATTATTTTAAATGAAACTATCAACCAGATAGCGTATATTTAGTGTTATAAATTTTTGGTGATGGTTTCCAAAAATATATAATACTAAATATACACGATTAATCCAGTTAAATAGTTTCATATAAAATGTTTAATTCTTCGTGAAAATCAAAGATCTTATTAACTTTTAGTAATAATGAGTGTTGTAATATTGTACATAATATATACCTAGAGTAAGGAGTAGAGTATGGAGTGTAATAAATGTAATAGTCATTATTAACACCATATCATTGTAAATGTCAACATAGCATGTGTAATTGTAGTGCAGCTGTTGGTATAATAAATGTATATAAATATTCCGAGAGTAGTGGCAATCGAATGGAGTGAGCAACTCTCGTCACACCCCCGTCTTAGGGACGCTGTCAAGACCAGTCCAGGTCAACAGCAATATTTTAATATATTAAAAAAAAGCTGCGACATTTAGTAGATCCCATCAACGCTGATCAGGCTTGATGCTGTCAAACGCAAATCTTGATTGTAAATTTTTCAGGGACAGAGTATCCTCTTCCCTACTTACTCGGTATCACTGTAAAAGCCAGTAGAGCTGACAGCATTAACCTCAGGTTTAAAAAAAAAGATCATGACCAAGTGGACATACCTTGTGTTAGTTTAGAAGTGACTGCTTTATTGTGAAATATGTCATTCTATTGAAATACTTTACATTCGACGCTACTTTCATAAAGATGCCAAGCATTTCATCATTCTACAGCTGATTGAATTTGATTTTGATGCGCATCACAAGTGGCGGCGTCTTTAACCTATCACATCCCGGCACTGCATCCGCCGCACGTCGCTGGGTTGGGTTATTATAACTTGAGACGAGTAATTCTCGTTCATATGACTACTCGCGGACCGTTCTTTAAGTAGATACCAAACATTACAGCCAATGTTTCTATGTAATTTTATTACTTCTTTTTCGTTTTTTTTTCGAATTTGAGGTTAATGATATTAGCCCTACTGGATTTTACAGCGACACCGAGTGGGTAGGGAAGAGGGTATTCTGTCCCTGAAAAATTTGCAAGGACTATGTTAAGGAATTTGCAAGGACTAAAGCTGCCTATGCCGACGGTGGTAAGAGGGTGCCCTGTGGGACTCGAACCTTGGCTTGCGGCCGTCTAGTCGACTGGTTTCTAAGTCATTAGAGAAGTTGGCTTATATAACATGTGAAACCGGTTATTGCGACTGTTGTTTTAGTGAGGACTTTAGGTATTAACGTCGTACAGCTTATTGAATTTGAGTTTGAGCTTACTAGCGCAATCAGCGGCACCATGACCGCCAGCATTTGTCAGTTAGAACAGGTATTTCTTGTTTGCGCACTCTAGGCCTGGTGGTGGAGGAGCATTTGTCTAATAAATCTGAGTATGCTCGAGCCGTATCTATTCAAAGGATATGGCTGAATAAAAATTAGACATAATTTAAAGAGTCAAATACAATTTTACTGTATTATTTGTGAAAAACTAACAATAATTGTTGAGGCTACTATGGCAAAGGGATACAAGCGTGCGACGATTGTGGAGTCGATTCTCACTCAGGAAATAAAGTATTTAATATTTTAATTTTTTCGCTTTGGTAACGAGGTAAAGAGCAGCGTTGAGTTCCGGCACTGTAATCCACGCAATGTCTTGAAAATTCAGGGGAAAGTGGGGAAAGAAAGAGTTAATGTCTTAATACGGGGTTTCCAGGCTCTTTTTTACCTTGCTATGTGCGGCATGCAGCCTAAAACTAAAATAAAATTTACGTAATTGTATAGACTTACCTAACGTAACATAGGTAAGTATACAGGTACCTAATAACAAATTTCTCATTTGATTTGGTGCGGCTTCGCTGACTTCATAAATCTTACAATATTAAAGGACCTTACATCGTATAATGTTTTAACACACTATAAAAGTTCAATTAATATTCTCTTCTGGCTTAAATAAGTAAAATCTTATTTGAACACTTATCTAGGTCAGAAGAATGAAACTGACCACACAATGTGTCCAATTCTCAACAGTGAGGATGTGCGTACATTGTACGTATAATGTCTTGTATATAGAGGTAAATCGTTCTGACTATCTGGCTGAAAAAGTATTTTATAAGATCTGTACATATAAGGCAGCTAAAAGCAGTGCTCATAATTTGGTAAAATTTGGAGGTATGTCACATTGAATTGTTTTTTTGAGACCTAGTGTAAAGAGGTATTGCGTGTTTTGTGAAGGAACTCAACCCCCCACTTTGCCTCAACACCAGAGCGAAGAAACGAAAATTTTTATTTTTTTATTTCCTCAACTGGGAATAGAACCAACAACCTGTCGCGTTTACACGCTTGCGCCACGACTGGCCTCCGTAACTAAAAAAAGATTATTTTTTGTCAAAACTTGTTAACATAAAGTACTCGTAACACCGTAAAGCTTAATGGACGCAAATCTTCGAAGCTATTTAATGTGTGTTTAATGCAATATAAAGATGATAAAATAATGTGTATCATGTATACATATATTTTAAAAACTTTTAATTTCAAAATCTTATTTCTGAATGAACTGTGATGCAAATGTCTTAATTATTTTAATGTAAATAATATAATCTTTATTTTTCGGGTTCTGTACCCCAACAGTAATGACTATTACATTCACCACACTCCATATGTAGCTCTAGGTATGTATTATGTTACAACACTCCTTATTACTAAAAGTTAATAAGATCTTGTATGTTAACGAATAATTACACATTTTATATGAAACTATTTAAGGGGATTAATCGTATATATTTAGTATTATATAATATATTTTTGGAAACCCAACGCTTCATAAGACTAGCGGGTCTACCCGTAACCACGGACGTATTCACGTACGGACGTAAACGTCACCAAAAATGTATAACACTAAATATATTCTATCTGGTAGATAGTTTCATTTAAAATAACTAAAAGTTATTTAGATTCAACATAAATAACTTTTTGTAAAAAAAATATGTTTTAATGTCCTTTATACTACAATTATTTCCATCGAGAATGTTGATAGGATTCTGTACCCCAAAAAGTAAAAACGACTATAAGTCTGTCCGTTTGCTTAACCCGTCAGATTTAAACAAAAAGTACTTCATTGCTACTAATAATATCTGAGGCATTTTTCAATCAACTGTATACTGAATAGTTGATCGAAGGAGCTATTCATTAAATAACAATAGTACTATGCAAATAAAACTTAAACAATTGCAGTTCTAAATTTACGTATCCGTTGCGTTGCCTTAATTTTATGTAGGGTCAGCGTAAAAAAAACATGATTTATTTATCTAAAAAAAAGTTTTCTCCTCAACAGTACGCTGAGAATGACCGATGTGGTATGTTTTTTTACAAAGCTATCTCCTCTACCTCTTAAATAAAAAATGATTACACTTAAATGATTTTATACTAAAAATAAACGGTTATATTAAAGTGATTATTAAACAGCAATAATATTACTCGATAAAATTTTTTAATACGCTTTTATTAGGTAGCTTTAACAAAGTATGTAATATAATCTAAGAAGAAATTGAACTACTTGTAATAAATTAATAGATATATTATAAACGATCTGGTATGATGATGGAGCCAGGATCTGAATATTGGAACTCTTTAGTGACTAGTAAACCATTCGAGTTAAGATTTATAAAATTTATAGCTCCAAGCGCATTCTATGGTACTTGTACTTGGTGTAGAATTTTTTTTTCTAATTTATACACATATTTTATTTTAATAAGTAATATAGTCACTTGAGTAAAGGCCTTTTTTTAAATTTTTAACTTACTGCCGATAATATTAAAAATCAAATCAGCTTCACGCTGTATCCCGCACATAGCAGCGTAGGCAGAGGGAACCTAGTTTAAGACACTCCGTTCCCTAATAAAATATTTATATTTTACTCTACTTTTTCTGCTGATAGTACTTGAGTCACAACTTAATAGATTAAATGGAACACATTAATCCATGTTAGCTTGTACTGGGTCGCATCAACGATTTTTATTAGCTAAATAAGTGTTTCAATTGTCACTTTACGTCTTTGTGTTTCAGTGAGACTATAAATATGAATAATTATGTTGGGTACAATGCTTTTCAGCAGCTGCACTCTTTTTCCGACGTAGAACGGGAGACACAAGGAACTTAGCGGTAAGACACTCCGCCCTCAACATTCCGACCAATTTACGAAAAATTGCATGTTGAGAACTCAACGCTTGCGCTCAAATGCTTCGGCTATCAGAGCACAGAGCAGAAATTGAACCCACAATCGTCGCGTTTACAGTCAGTCGGTGTCCCACTACTATATTGTAAGAAAAGTGCTGCGTTTGGTTTCATTGTTCCATACACAATGTCATTAAAATGGGAGAACGGAGTGTTTTAACTCTTGTAATATGTTTATGTGTATAGGTGTAATAGCAAAATATTGTCAAAAATAAAACAATTAAATATATTTTACTACACAATCGTTTTTTACAATATATTATTCGATATATTTTTCGATTTTATAATCATGTAAAAGTTTTAATTACATTATTTATACCTGTTTGGTGTCTGCGTGTAATTAGTTAAAGATTTCTTTTTCAATCTTCCACAGACTGAAAAAAAATAATAATCTGTTGAAATATTACAATTAATTATTCTTGCTTTTTTTTCAAATATAATATGTGAACATTATAACAAATCTTGTTTCGGTAACTATGAACTACGTAATATTTAATAATTTTGCTCCATTGCCTAACTTGTAGTAAACGTATATTTCATATGGCAACATTTTAAATGTCAAGTCGTCAGTAGAAAATTTCTCTATAATACCGGTAGTTTTTTTGTGCTCAATTGGCACGCTCGAAACACTCAGTTCAGTTAAGTTCTTTAATTATAAAAAACTTAACTGAACTGATAAATGATAGTAGGTCAAATCCATATGGTTTTTGTTCATACGTTATTTAGATTTCAGGAGTTTTTCCTAATAAGATTTTAGATTTTCATGATTATGACATATAGGTGTTGTGTGTTGTGGTCACGAGTAGACTGTGGTGGCATACGTCAGTCAGTTGACATAGTTATTGTATGAAACTACCGCCAACGATTTGCCCTGGATTCATGCAGAATGAATGTTTACCTGTCAATATTTGTAAGAGTTTCAAATACTGGAAGCTTATTACAAAACAATAAAATATTCACTTTGTTGTGGAATTCGTTACCAATATCCTATTGACTTACACCGCCGCAATCGAATCGTATAGAGTCAGTGGTTTTTGCGTTTGCCTTGAGGTTCCGGTGACCGCAACTGGGTTTAAATAACTGTAGTGCTGACAGCTTACAAAATAAAGTATTTGTATTAAGAACTTTACTTTTTTTAATTTTGAGACCTGTTGTGGCGCAGGGCCACGTCTGACGCTACTAGTTGTGGAGTCGATACTTTCGAGAAAAATTAATTTTAAATATTTTCCTTCCTTCACTCTGGTGTCGAGGCAAAGAGCATCGTTGAGTTCCTCCACTCAGCACGCAAAGCCTCCAAACTTCGACGGAACGTGGGAAGCGGAGTGTCTTAACACTAGGCTCCCTTTGCCTACCCTGTTACATGCGAGATACAGCGTGAAACTGAAAAAAAAACCATAATTTAGCGAAAAACACACCAATCGTGTATTTTATATAATTTTACGAAAGAACTTCGAACCTTACAATGTAATATGGACATTCAACATACATATCTTAACTGCTTTGACTGGTCTCACTATATATATAAAGTTACTTTTACATGTTATGCGTGCTTTATATGAATTATGTATATATTATGTGGCCGCATATACATTCAAAAGAATTGGTTCAATCATTGTTCTCCTTATATAGAAGTTGGGAGGACTGGGACGTCGCGACTTGACCCAAAGCCTGAATATTACGAGTACTTAGATACGTAACAACACACCTAATACATGCCCCTAGTTAATGTTCATATATTATTAGATAACCGTAATTACATAAATTTTGAAGTATTTTCCACTCAACACCTCTAGAATTCGGCGGAAAATGGGAAACGAAGTGTCTTAACACTATGTTAATTCTGTCTACCCTGTTGTGTAGAGGATACAGCGTGATGCAAAAAAAAAATGTCATATTACTTATTTAGAAAACGTATAAAAATTTGAACGTAGCGGGACTCGAACCCGCGTCTCCTGGAAACCGTACCTTTGATACTTTTTCTAAATAAGTATTTTTCTTTCCTAAGTGTGGAATAACACTTTAAAAATGTTTAAAAAAATGTCATATTGATGAATTGTAATATATTATATTACTTTAAATTTCATGCGGTATTTTTTATACTTTATATAAGTTAATTTTCATTTATGTACGGATTTTATGTGGAATGAAGTCAGAAGCGATGTGAGAAGTGTTTGAAATGTTTACAGGAATCGATCAAAATGCAATATAAGATAAATATCTATTAACTTTTCTAATTTGTATTTTCTAATTATAAGAAAAAGTACCAATCATTTTACAATATATAAACCTGGTTCTATATAAGGAAGTCATATTTAAAAAAAAAGATTAATATAATATCTATATGTCATATTAACTCCGTACAAAAACCTAATCATTATAATAGAACACCTGTCTGTTACTTAGTTATAAATGCAATTAAATTATGTAAGAAAATAGGTTAAGTCGATTAGACTTAACAACTATTCAATTATATCCCTATATAGGCTTTTATAAGGTTAATAAAACGGCGCGTATGACTAACCCGCCATAGTTAGCTGTTCATATTTAACAAACATAATGAGGAATGTATGTAACCATCATTAAATATATATTAACTTTTCATGACATAAATTGCTATGTTCCATAATTATAGTAAAACCGATGTTCTTTAATACTTGCACAATTTTTTTTGGATAATTATTACATATATGTATAGAACATATGAGGCCAGTTGTGGCGTAGTGGTAAAAAGGATGACTGTAAACGCGACAGGGTGTGGGTTTGATTCCTGTGAAATGAAATATTTAATATTTCCATTTTCTTCGCTCTGGATGTAGAGGCAAAGTGTAACGTCCTGAATTCAGCGGGAAAATGGGGAATGAAATGTCTTGACACTATGTTCCCTCTGCGTATCCTGCTGTGTGCAGGATACAGCATGACGCTGGAAAAATAATAAATAGAATATATTTTATTAATGGGATTTGAAAGTAATGTATTTTGTATTTGTTCCAGATGCAGTGAGTAGCGCTGTTAGTGGCACGGTCAGCGTGCCTCCGTGCTCCTGGGAGCCGTTCTACTGCGTCCTGCAGCAGGACCGGCGGACCCTCACGGCGTACACCAGCGAGGAGTTGGCTGTAAGTATCTCTATTTTACCTAAAAACTATCTCGTGCTATATAATCTAGTTAACTATACAAACGTTATTTAATTATTTTATGAATGAAAGTAAAATATCAACAAACAATCGATTTGTTTTTTTTATATATTTATGTATGAACTTTCTTACGTTAAAATAGTTTTATGCCAGTTTCAATTACACAGATGTTGTTACATATTTTGTAACCAATCGCGCAAAAACCGGACATGGTAGTAATTAAATCTGACATCAATAGAGCGTGACAAATTTGCTACAACTGTTTCGTACGATACATAAATGTAGGACTCGTGACTTGAAACATTTTTTTTATAGCTTCACGGTATATACCGCACATGTCAGGGTGGGGAACCTGGGAACCTAGTGTACTCCAGAATTTGGAAAGTGGAACCTAAAATGAAACGTCTTTTTAATTAGAGGCCGGTCGTGGCGCAGAGGCACAAAGTGTCACTGTAATGGGTTGTCGAACTCCAGTCGAGGAAGTGAAATATTTATTTACATTTATATTTTCATTTCTTCACTCTGGTATCGAGGCAAAGCGCGGCGTTAAGTTCCGTCACTCAGCACGCGATGCCTCCGGAATTCGGTGGAAAGTAGAGAACGGAGTGTCTTAACATGACCCTCTGCCTACCCTGCTGTATGCGGGATACAACGTGAAGCTTTGTATTGTATTTGTTCTTTTAGTTTCCACTTTACAAATTCTGAAGGCATTGCGTTTTGAGGGGCGAAACTCAACATAGTGCTTTGCCTCGTTACCAGAGCAAAAAGAAAATATTTAATGTTTCATTTTATCCATTGGGAATCGAACCAACAACCAGTCACGTTCACATTTGTGCCCCTGCGCCATGACTGGCCCCAACATTTTTTGTGCGACTCGGTCATATGAACCTACTACATTAGCAAATGCAGATCCAATGTCACAAGTCTTAAGTGTCTTCTGATTAGTTTGACGAGTACCTTTCAAAACGACCAACGCATCGCACGGAACATTGAATATTGAGTAGACATTGTTATTTTTTTTTGTTTATAAATTTTAAACTTATACTGGACCAATGGTTCCGCTTTCCTGATCTTTGAGGTAATTTTAACCTTTTTTTTCTCGATAGGTACTCTCGATTTTCGCTCGTTGCTAACTTTCATAAAATTATAAATTTGATGCTGTGTTTATTTTCAATTTAAAATATCTAAAGCATTTAAAAAAAACAATTATTTAAAGATTTACTTTAGGTAAGGGGAAAATTAAATATTATAGTTTTTTTTACGGTAAAACTGCCAAAGCTTCTATTATTTTTTTCTACGATAAGTCACTTTTTATGTTACACAGTATATTGTACCAATATTTGTTACATCACTATGGGTCTATTCAGTCACTTACAACTAGTGATTGTGGATAGAATGTTCACATAATTCATTTTTACTTTTACGTTTTACAAAGTGTTCGTGACATATGAGACGAATCCAATTTCATAAAATATAATTTAATATTTTTTTCTTGTCAGAAGATTACCGCTCAAGTTCTAAAAGTATATTATTATTTACAAGAAGAATTGAGGCCAGTCGTGGCGCAGCGGCACGAAGTGTGGCTGTAAAACCGACTAGTTGTGGGTTCGATCCCCACTCGAGGAGATGAAAATTTATTTACATTTATATTTTCATTTCTTCGTCTGGTGTCGAGGCAAAAAACACAACGTTGAGTTTCGCCACGCAACACGCAATGCCTCTAGAACTTGGCGGAAAGTGGGGAACGGAGTGTCTTAACACTAGATTCCCTCTGCCTACCCTGCCGTGTGCGGGATACAGCGTGAAGCTGATTTTAATTAATATTTTTTTCTTGTCAGAAGACTACCTTCAAGTTCTAAAAGTATTTAATATTATTTTTTACAAGAATTATTAGACTAAAATGAATTAATTTCTTACTACGAATACTTAGTACATATGTATATTGTGTAAAAACTCTTATTTGGGTTTCGTCACTTCTCTAAATTGATCTATTTTTCATTGATTTATTTTAATTTTGCAAATGATAATCGATTAATTTAATAATAAGCAATCATATACTGTTTTTTTATTTGTCTTATGATAAATTATATAATATTACTTATGACGTAATAGTAACTGTCTAAACTATCGCATTTGAAATTAGTAGGAAATTTACAATTTTTTATTATTTCAATATTTATTTACATTTCTATATTTCGTTTCAAAACAGTTTTAGTATGTACTAAGTACTTTTAAATATTTCTCGAAGAATAAACAGACGCTCGCGACGTAGGCGTACTCCGGTTTTCTGCATAAATCAAAGTTAACCGCCCCATTGGAGGAATACTGCCTGTGAATGTAATACCTTTATGTTAGTATGTTATGTTTGCCTTGGATATTTTTTTTAATATTTTTTACAAAATATTTTGTTTTTTTTTATTATTATTATTTTTACATTATATTATTTATTGTGTCATATAGTGTTTAGTGAATTAAAAGGAATAAATATCAATTGATGACTTTAGTTAATAATCTACATATAGGTCTTTAGGTTCTAACTAGGTACCCATACATAGATAAAAAAAACCACGATGTACTTAATGTCTTTGAGTTCAACTCCTATTGAACCAACGGACCACTATTTACATACTAACTTATCTTAATGTCCATAGAATGAGGGATATCTTTTAATGGATATTGGGAGTGTTAGGGAAAACGAGGTTTTACTAAGAGTCTTGTAACATAAATAAGATAGGCCAACCTTTTTTCTAAGTAAGTATATCAAAATTATTCAATGTACGTAATTTAGGCTTAATAATTTAAAGTATAATCCAAAGATATTTTAAAAATATTAAATATGTTTGGATTGTATTGTTAATTATTATGTTCATATTTATATGTAATTACTATAAATAGGTATTAATATACTAAAGCTCCGTATTATATAGTTTTAAAGCAATATTTTTAAAACTCATGGCCAATGTACCACAGTGACCGTGAGCTTTGAAAGGTGAACATTGTGATAAAATCTACTTCTTATTTCATTTATTGTTTTGAAAAAACTTTAAAAACATTTTGAAATTTTGTATTAATTAAATCAGTTTTACACTGAATTCCGCATACAGCAGAGTAGGCAGAGAGAACGTAGTGTTAAGACACTACGTTTGCCATTTTCCGCCGAATTCTGAAGGCTTTGTGTATTTGCCCTTTGCCTTGACACCAGAGTGAATTAATGAAAACAAATAAATAAAATAAAATATTAAAATAAACAATTTAAATAAATATTTTATTTCTTCAAGTGGGGATCGAACCGACAACCACTTGAGTTTACAGTCATACACTTGTGCCCCTGTGTCACGACTGACCTCAATTGTATTATTGAGGTGATATGGAGATATGTGACAAATTACTTTATATTTAACCTACTTAGAATAGGATAACACATATAAGCTTTCTTTTACATGCTTCCTACAGTCATTTCCGGGCTTCTATTTGGATTATAAGGTAAGAAAAGTTGTGACCTCTTTGTACCTCTGTGTGACCTCGTTGTTTTTACGTTTTATTTGATTAGAGTTAAAATACATCAAAATAAAATAAAAAAAACAAAACCCATTAAGTAAATAATAGTGTTTTCTTTCCTATTAGTTGTATATTCATGTAAATATTGTACGTAAATGATTTTTAATATGCGTCCTGCATTTTTCCTGTGGTTTTGTTACTGAATGTAGCTATGTATTTGTGTTTATTTCTTTAACATATTAAATCAGCTTCACGCTGTATCCCGCACTCAGCAAGATAGGCAGAGGGAACCTAGTGTTAAGACACTCCGTTACCTATTTTCCGTCAACTGGAGGCATTGCGTGTTGAATGGCGGAACTCAACGCCGCGTTTTGCCTCGACATCAGAGCGAAGAAAATGAACATATAAAAGTAAATAAATATTTCATTTCCTCGAGTGGGGATCGAACACACAACCAGTCGATTTTACAATCACACTTTGTACCCCTGCACCACGACTGGCCTCATCGTATATTTAACATTAGCTTGTTTTATTTTAATATTTTCACCTTTGTATCAGTATCTTGAAGGTAAACGTCTTTAATCGTGTCAATCTGTCCCTGCTTTATAAGTAATAAATAATTTTAGTTACAAAATCGGTTTTCGATACGACCATTGTTCGTGAGATATTGCATTTTGGAAGACAGTATTACGCAGGCTAGTCGTGGCGCAGTGGCACGAAGTGTGGCTGTAAAACCGACTGGTTGTGGGTTCGATCCCCACTCGAGGAGATGAAATATTTATTTAAATTTATATTTCCATTTCTTCGCTCCGGTGTCGAGGTAAAGCGCGGCGTTGAACTCTGCCACTCAACACGCAATGCCACCAGATTTCGGCAGAAAGAAAGGGAACGGAGTGTCTTAACACTAGATTCCCTCTGCCTACCCTGCTGTGTGCGGGATACAGCGTGAAGCTGGTTTATTACGCAACTTAAAGTTGTAATTTAAGTATGATATGTGATTGTAAAAGCTTTCCCATTAAGGAATATATGCTACTTGCTTATAATGATGTATTTTATATTACATAAAGATCTCTTTTTTCGAGCTTTAATACGTGATATGCTATAATATAGGACATCGTAAGATTTATTTTTAGTAAATTAATATAATTTTAGAGGACAGTCGTGGCGGTAGGGGCACAAGTGTGTGACTGTAAATCGTTGTGGGTTCGATTCCCTTTCGAGGAAATGAAATATTTAATATTTATATTTCTTCGCTCTGGTAGCAAACAGCGGCGTTGAGTTCTACCACACGACACACAATGCCATCAGAATGCGGCAGAGAATAGGGAAAGGTGTGTCTTAACACTAGGTTCCCAGGTTTCCTCTGCCTACATACGGGATACAGCTTGAAACTGCAAAAAAAAAATAATATAATTATAGCAATTAATAAGTTCAATCACTATATATTTCCATTTGGTTATATCATAAAGTAAACAACCTAATTTAAACTTACCAGATATTTACAAAGTTTTGATTTAAGAGTTTAACTTAAAATTACAGAACAAGTTACTACCAAAGTAAATTTAGGCATTCACTGTCGGCACTTATCCAGATTCTTGGAAATGTTGTGCGTCCTAAAAGGAAACATCGACTGATGTCACTTGCCATATGCCGTATGAGTAAGTATTCGGTTCGTTTAGTTGAAATTATTTTAGTTAAAATCAAAAGTTTTGTTTTTATTTGTATGATGTTGATTTTAAAAAAATGTATCAGTTTCACGCTGTATCCCGCATGTAGCAGGGTAGGCAGAGGGAGCCTAGTGTTACATCACTCCGCTACCCACTCTCCGCCGTATTCTGATGGCATTGTGTGTTGAATGACGGAACTTAACGCCGCGCTTCACCTCGACAACACATCGAAGAAATGAAAATCGGAAATAGAAATGGTAAATGGGAATCGAACCCACAACCTGTATTATGCCCTACCTAGCGCCACGTTGGGCCTTGGACAAAAACTTCGAATTTTCTCGAATATAAAGTAACATTTCAATACGTGTTAGTTTTATTTTACTAGTTAGTAAAAAATAATTTAATTTATCAAATCTAGTTAGTAGTTACTACATAATGCAAAAAAGGTAAACAATGGATTGATCGATAGAAATATTCTATCAAGGTGTAAAGAAAGGAAGAGACTTGTTGGCTGAGTTCCATTTGATTACTAAATATTGATTTGCGTTAATGTGTGCTATTTAAAGTTATACTTTAGATGTGTTTCCGTATATTCCTTTATTTTTGTAGTAGAAAAAATAAGTCAGCTTCACGCTGTATCCAGCAGACAGCAGGGTAGCCAAACTTCCCGCCGAATTTGGGAGGTATTGCGTGTTGAGTGGCGGAACTCAACGCCGCTCTTTGCCTCGACACCAGAACGAAGAAAAGGAAATATAAATTTAAATAATAATAATATATCATTTCCTTGAGTGGGGATCGAACCCACAACCGTCGTGTTACAGTCACACCCTTGTGCCCCTTGGGCCACGCCGGCTTCAGTCGATTTTTCAACTAAGTCAAATAAGTCGATTTTTATATATTTGAAATTTATTAGACGTCTCATTATGTCATTCTTATCTTTTGACCTAATGCTTTACAGACACGTTAGTTTCTGCACATCTCCATCGTACGTGGAGAGCAGAAAAAATAAAATCCAACTGGATTCTCTTTTCTACTGATTCCCTTTTTATATTTTATGGACATCAAACCAAATGGAAAAAAATAATAAGATTTTTTTTTAAAAAACGACAGTCCTTAAATCTTGGTTTAAAGAAACATATTGCAAATCTCATTGTGACTTATCAACATGTACGCCATATGGTGTGGTTTTATTTAAATTGAACTTCGAACAATGCTTGCGTGATTTTTAAGCTATACATTTTGTTTTGAAACATTTCTCGCTTTGAATTACAATTTTTTTTTCAGCTTCACGCTGTATCCCGCATATAACAGAGTAGGCAGAGGCCTAGTGTTAAGACACTCCGTTTCCCACCTTCCACAGAATTTACCATTCATTGCTTCTTGAGTGGCGGAACTCAACATAACGTCGCAATTTTTCCTTCGTACCAGAGTGAAGTAATAAAAATACATATTAATAAATAATAATTTATTCCTCGAGTGGGATCGAACCCACAACTGTCGCGTTACAGTCATAAACTTGTGGCCCTGCGCCACGACGGCTTCACTTTATTATTTTTCCTTTTAATTATAAAATATGAAATTCTTTCCTTCTTCTTCTTTTGTAAGTTTTAATTAAAAAAAAAGAAATAGGGTTGATTTTAGACGACGTATATAATTTAATATTTTAAGCCGTATATTAATTTGTTAACTCACAGTATGTTTTAATGGAAACAATATTGGGGACAAAACCATATGTGTGAAAACGATTTATTATTAGCTTTGCGAGTACGTTTAAGGCAACTGGGTCTGACTCATGACGTCGAGTCGGTGAACTTCAACTAAAGTCTTTTTATTAAAAAAATAAATCAGATTCACGCTGTATTCTACACACCGTAGGCAGAGGCAACTTACTGTTAAGACTCTCCGTTCCTCACTTTCCGCCGAATTCTAGAAGCATTGCGTGTTGAGTGGCGGAACTCAACTCCGCGCTTTGCCTCAACACCTGAGAGAAAAAATGGAAATGTAAATTTAAATAAACATTTCATCTCCTCGAGTGGGGATCGAACCAGTCGATTTTACAGTCACACTTTGTGCCCCTGCGCCACGACTGGCCTCAAGTCTTTTTTTATTATTTGTTAATATTTGATTAATGTCCACTTTGTTGACCCTTATATTTATAAAATGGATGCAATAAATATTGAAAGTGTTTTTTTTTATTCATGAAATCTAGCCATCAGAACAGGATTACTTGTGTTTTAATATAATTTTCACAAAATCCACAATATGATTTTTTTAATTGCAATAATAATAGTATCCAAGTACACTTAGTTTAGGGAGATGGAGTAGCATGGGAAAAAGGGAGGTTGGCGTACCAAGAGCACCCCTGAATAGTCTTGTGCCCATCCCAGATACTTTACTAACAATGAATTAGCCCTGAATAAACAAGTTTTCATGAACATATCTTTTCAGGGATAAAGTCCAGTCCCCCCAAAGAAAATATCTCTAGATATGTGGAGTAAACTGTATTGCAAGTGTGGTATTATTTAATATGAACTTTGCTCATGTTTGAATTTAAACCCAAAGAATTATTTTATTTAATATTACCGATTTCATAAGCGCATCACATTTACTTTTATATATTGTTAAATACTATAGTTCTCTAGAGGCCAGTCGTGGCGCAGAGGCACTAAGCGTGACTGTAAAATCGTCTAGTTGTGGGTTCGATCCCCACTCGAGGAAGTGAAATATTTATTTACATTTATATTTTCATTTCTTCGCACTGGTGTCGAGGCAAAGCGCGGAGCTGAGTTCCGCTACTCAACACCCAATGCCTCCAGAACTCGGCGGAAAATGGGGAACGGAGTGTCTTAACACTAGGTTCCCTCTGCCTACCCTGCTGTGTGCGGAATACAGCGTGAAGCAGATTTTTTTATTTTTTTTATTGTTACAGTTCTCTAGATTGGTACAATGCATTCAAGATATTGTCCATACGTTCAACAAAACAATAAACACAAGAGGATTCGCAGATAGTAGAAACTAAGATATGTTACGACTGTTGTCGGTGCGAGCCATTTACGTATCGCTATTATATATTCATATCTATATACCTACATAGTGCTAAACATACTTTGTGACTATTGTACTTATTGTCCGTTGTTTTGTACGGACAACGGGATATAGATTTCTTATTTATTATATTTCATATTAATATTGTTTTGTGTAAGCTTCCGAATTTAGATAACTAATAACCAAAATATTAATTTTAAATTTGGAATCTATAATTTTTAATCGTAGAATATTTTGTGATATTAAAATGGAGTGTAGTGACATCCTCCATCATGTTGACATTTTTATTTTATTGTACCTGCGGCTTTGCCCATGCGATAAAATGGAATTAACAAAGAGTTTTATATGACACATTTTTTTAAGCTCTCATATTTTTTTTCCAGGAAAGGAAATAATCGTAAAGTCGTCGTAAATTGATTTCTTGAGATGTTTTACTTCTATTCATATAGTCATTGTTCTTTAATTAGGAAGTGCAGTGCATGTCACTTTATGCAGCTGCAACTTATGAATATGGATTTAATTCAGTTGGACGAAGGGTTAAGTTTATTAAGTTTTACGTTGTATCCCGTATATAGGAGGGTAAGGCAGAGGGAACCTGGGTACCCAGTGTTAAGACACTCAGTTCCCATTAAGACACGGAACGGAAGTTCCCCATTTTCCGCTGAGTTCTGGAGATATTGCGTTTAGGAAGAATGATGAGTCAGTAGGTTCTCTCTAAGAAACTTGTTGAATATAGGGCAGAGTAGATATAGGTAAAATCAATTTTCCTCCAACTGAAATAAATACAAATTTTTAAAAAAGTTTCTGTTCATTTGTATAATACCACGATTAATGAGGAGATGGAAAACCATTATACACTAGATAGGGAAGAAATATGGCTATCGTATAAATATAAATCATAATATTTAGCATCACGCTGTATCCCGCACACGGCGGGTTATGCTGAGGGACGGAACCTTGTGTTAGGACACTCCGTTTCCTATTTTTCGCCGAATTCTAGAAGCATAGCGTGTTGAGTGAGTTGATACAGCGTGACGCTAAATATAATAATATTAAAGACAAAATTCAACCTTAAATCCTGAATGTTATTTAAAAAGCCAATAGGTTACCTTTTTAATTTTTTATATACTAGGTATATATAGGAAGCTAAAACAAAACAAATACAAAACAAAATACTATTAATACCAATTTAATTAAGGAACATATTAAAAGATATTGATCAAATCATTTCCTATGAATGCAATAGGTAATTACATCGCTGTATGAAGTTTATCGTTTTAACCGTTCGTTGGTTCATAAGCTTTGAGCTGATAGACATTTTATAAAGGTAAGAAATCAATATTTTATTATTATCATATTTTCTTACATGCTTTTATATTTGTAATATAATATCACCATCATCAGCTTAGATAAGATACTCTGTTCCCCTCTTTTCGCCGATTTTTTCGAGGCATTGCGTGTTGAGTGGCGGAACTCAACGCCGGGCTTTTGTCTTGTTGCTAGAGGGAAGAAATGAAAATATTAAAAAATAATAATCCAGTGGGAATCGAACCCGCAACCGTCGCGTTTCAATCATTCCTTTGTGCCCCTGGGCCACAATATGTAGATACCTATATACTTTACTTATAGAATAAATAACATGAGATCGTCGTGCCGCGGTCGCACAACTATGTGACTGCAAACGCGACGGCTGTAGGTTCGATTTTCACTCTGGGCATGAGTAATTATTTATTAATATATTCATTTCTTCGCTCTGGTAACAAGGCAAAGCGCGGCGTCGAGTTCCGCCACTCAACACGCAATGCCTCGAAAGCTCGAACGAAGTGTCTTAACATTAGGTTCCCTCTGCCTACCAGGTATATGCGTAAAGCTAAAATATTAATAAATAAATAAAACAAGTATCGTATAATGAGTTATGTTCGGCTGAGTCCCATAAAACTCGAAGCACATGTGAAATAACATCGTAAGATGATTCTCCTATAATGTAGGCACTTTGTGACCTCAATTTCTTCAGAATCAGTTAAAACAAGCTATGACATCATACTAGAAAATAAGCTTCGGGCGCTTAACTTTTTTGTAATAATATTTTAAATTTACGTTACAATTTTAAATTATTAATACAAGTATTATTATTTTTTGGTTTTCCACATATTATTGTTATTATTACTACAACATTATTTGACATTTATTTTTTAATTAAGTCCATATTTTGACCAATTGATATATAATACGACCACTTACGGTAAATTCTTTTTCTTTACTTTCCTATAGGAATTTGTTTAAAAAAAGATTATAATATTCGGCTAATACAGGGTTAATGTAAGTATATTACAGACTAAAACAAATAAAGCCATTCAATCGAGAAACTTTGATCTATTTATTTTGTGAAAATAAAAAAAAAATTGTAAGAACTTCCATTAACTTACTAAGATTAAAGCAGTTGGGTTTTTGATTTATTTTTGACTTCCCTTTTATACTTCCATCCATAACATAGTTGACCGTTTAAAATAATTAACCTCGTAAGATGTAATAACTTGAAAAGGAGTCCATTATGTCTCTTGTTGTTTTCATGGACCTATTAATAGCATTCTAATAATAAATGCGGTAGAGTTGCCAGTTTATAAAAGATTTTTCAATTTATAATTATTTTATTATGCTAAATAATGTACAATATTATGTGTATGTGTATAAAAATTGAGGCCAGTCGTGGCGCAGTGGCACGAAGTGTGATTGTTAAATCGACTGGTTGTGGGTGCGATCCTCACTCGAGGAGATAAAATATTTACTTAAATTTATATTTCCATTTCTTCGCTCTGGTGTCGAGGCTAAGCGCGGCGTTGAGTTCCACCACTCAACACGCAATGCCTTCAGCATTCGGTGGTCTGCCTATCCTGCCGTTTGCGGGATACAGCGTGAAGCTGATTTTTATTTTTTTATATTAAAATTATAGAAAATAATTATTCATATAAATGTGAAATGGATTTAAACGTATTCAGTTATTTTGTTGAAAGTATTCTTCATAAATAGAAATATTAGATTAATGCATTAATAAATTTATCATATTGATGTACTTATTTCTTATTAGATATATTAAAAAAATATGTAATTTATGGCATATATTAAAAAATATGAATAAAATTGAAGTGTTCCAGTAGATGGCAACACTGAATCTACTGTTTACTTATCTTCGCTTCCATACAAGCGTTCTACGAAAGGTTTATAATTGGGTCAAATTCATTAGAATTTATTTTATGGCATCATTCCCTTAACCCGCTTGTGTTTATGTTTTAGTACTAGTTGTATGTATTTTAATGTCTTGTTACTCTAAATAACACACTGTTTAAAGAAAAAATTAAGGCCAGTCGTGGAGCAGAGCACAGGAGCGTGTGACTATAAACGCGACTGGTTGCGGGTTCGATTCCTACTTGAGGAAATTGAATATTTATTTAAATTTATTTTCTATATATGTTCGCTCTGGTGTCGAGGCAAAAGTGGCGTTGAGTTCCGCCCCTCAACATGCAATGCCTTCAGAATTCGGCGGAAAGTGCGCGACGGAGTGTTTAAACCTTAGGTTCCCTTTGCCTACCCTACTGTGTGTGTGATACAGTGTGAAGATGATTTATATATTTTTATTTAAAAGATAAAAAAAATCTATATCTTTATATTCTTGTAATTTCTTTCTAACTATAGTCTATACCCAATTACCCATTCTATTTGCAGAGTGTTACAGGAAAGTTGCCCAATACCAACACAAGGTAGTCTCCTTCCATAGTTTTGAGTCAGTAAAACACACACTCTATTATTTAGTCAATACAAACATTGGCTGTGACCGGACTCCGGAAGTCGTTTCTGTGAGGGTCAGATTAGCTGTTCAGTACTTTTACGTACCACTTATAATTTTATACCTAAATCTTATTCTGCATTAATTTCTACTATAGAATAAGATTTCATAAAGCAACAGGATATTTTGGTATTGTATTTTCAAATTTACATTGTTAACTAATGATTTGTCTTTTAAAATATCGTTAATCTTCTATCAGGAGGCCAGTCGTGGCGCAGCGGCACGAAGCGTGACTGTAAAATCGTCTAGTTGTGGGTTCGATCCCCACTCGAGGAAGTGAAATATTTATTTACATTTATATTTTCATTTCTTCGCACTGGTGTCGAGGCAAAGCGCGGCGCTGAGTTCCGCTACTCAACACCCAATGCCTCCAGAACTCGGCGGAAAATGGGGAACGGGGTGTCTTAACACTAGGATCCCTCTGCCTACCCTGCTGTGTGCGGGATACAGCGTGAAGCTATTTTTTTTATTTTTTAACTTGAGTAACTTAAACTTTTCACTTTTAAATTAAATGTGTAAACTACATAATAACCTTTTATTCGCTTGTGTTCAACAATACTATATATCG
>JAAIXJ010000096.1:102284-313312 GCA_013403705.1 Heliconius hermathena
CTCGAGGAGATGAAATATTTACTTAAATTTATATTTCCATTTCTTCGCTCTGGTGTCGAGGTTAAGCGCGGCGTTGAGTTCTGCCACTCAACACGCAATGCCTCCAGAATTCGGCAGAAAGTGGGGAACGGAGTCTTAACACTAGGTTCCCTCGGCCTACCCTGCTGTGTGCGGGATACAGCGTGAAGCTAATTAAATAATTAAATTTTTAAATTCTGTTTATCTAGGATTCTAGGATTTTGGTGTGCGAAAATAATAAATAAGTATTTCTAAACATGATATCAATAAAATTTCTGAATGATGTATCTGTAAGAATTTCTTTAATCTCTTTTGTGATTATTTAATATGATTTGAGATTATTATTAAGAAGTCTATTACTCTTATAAGTAATACCTACCTACTACCCAATAGTACCTACTATTTGTTCGCGATACAGCTGTGCCTTATTTGAAAAATTTCACATGGCCCACATATGTACATAACTAAATACGGTTAAATAATATACATCTGTCCATAGATATGGACGGTATTATTATTTATAAAATAAAATCAAATCAGCTTCACGCTGTATCCCGCACACAGCAGGGTAGGCATCCCTCTGCCTACCCTGCTGTGTGCGTGTTAAGATACTCCGTTCCCCACTTTTCGCCGAGTTCTGGAAGCATTGCGTGTTAAGTAGCGGAAATTAATTATTATTTAATATAACATTTATTTTATTATTATTACATTTTTACTCGATTATTTGTAGTGGTCATAAAATATTAACAACCAAAGTAAAATTCGATATTGGTCATTTTATGATACCTTGCTATTGCAAATTTAGAAATAATAATAATATTGGCTCTAAAAACTAATATTGTTTTCTTTGATAGGCAAATAACAACGGGGAATACGCAACGCGAAGTTTGCCGCGAGTGAGGATAGATGGCGGTAGTAATGCTGGGAACGGTGTACGGTTACGGTGCTGGGCCGCGCCGCCTTCCATCACTGAAGAAGAAGCAGAAGATGACATTGAAGAAGATGCTGTGTCGCTACGTGCATTGCCTTCACACGGTAAGTTTTTTTGTATAATAAATATAATATTGTTTGTTAATTATGATGAGTGATGATGAATGAGACAAGGCGCGGTGTTAAGATCTTTTATCACGCAGTGTCTCAAATTAGAGTGGGATCTTGACATCTATGTTCTCCTCAAATACTCTGTTATACGCGAAATACAGATTAAAACTGAAAAATATTTTTTTGAAGCGCCATCTAGTATGGAATAGCTAAATGTTAAATCGAGCGCCATCTATGTAGCAATCGTACATTATATTTCCTTGCCAATATTATTTCACACTAGATGTCTTTATATGTTTCTTGTTTAAATAATTGAAATATTTGAAAGTATTCAACATATATATTTTATACAAAAAAAATATTGAATTTTATTCTTGATGTAAGCGGAATTACTCGACTTAAAACGATATTAAACTTTGGTAACTTTAAATGTCGAATAAAAAGTCATATGACGCCAATTATATCCAGTTGTTTCCGTTTTATATGAATAATTAAACAAATGAGATACGCTTCTAAAACTTATCTTTTTGTGGGAATAGTAATCGTATAGCAACCTATAACTACGTGTAAACACCTTAAAAAGTTCTTCTTATTTTTGTTTTATAGCATCACGTTCTATCCCGCACACAGCAGGGTACGCAGAGGGAATCTAGTATTAGCACACTCCGTTCCCCACTTTCCGCCGAATTTTCAATATATTGCGTGTTAAGTGACGGAACTAAACGCCGCGCTTTGCCCCATTACTAGAGCGTGCTCTCTATACTTATCTTGCAAAAAGTAGCGACACGCAGAGTTAAAACAGAAAATCTAATAACATTCACGTTTGCATAACGTTTTTAAAGACATCTATGAACGACTTATTTATAATTTAATTATTTACACATATGTTTATGGTTAAAGTCTGTTATTATTACCTAACACTTCATGATTCATTTTTCGAGTAGTACTCAACTTCGCGATTGTCTCATTGAAATTATATTTTATTTTGCTTCACTTCATTTACATATATTTACATTATATAAAATGGGACAACCCTATTCTGATTGATAGACGCAGTGACGCTCGCGCACCCATCCGGCACCAATCGATTACAGAGCGTTTTACGCACCAACTGCATATTTGTCGCTGTTTTTATTTTACTTTTGAGATTATGTTTTTGTTTCTCTTATATTTGTCTACTTTTACTGATAAATTTATCCCGCACACAGCATGCTAGAGGAGAGAGCCTAGTGTTAAGACACTCCGTTGCCCATTTTCCGCCGATTTCTGAAGGCATTGCGTGTTGAGTGGCGGAGCTCAACGCCTCCACACCAGAGTGAAGAAATGAAAATATTAAATCATGAAAGAAAAAATTGAACCACAACCTTTCGCGCTTACAGTAACATGCTTGTGCTTCTGCGCAGCGACTGGCCTCCTTACTTTTAATACTTATATTTAATTTTCTAATGTTAATTAAATACAATTGTTTATATACGGCTGTCATAGACATAGTTAAACACATATTTGCTTATTTGCTAAGAAACATTTCAAAAGTCATTATTCTTTTTAAATGTCACGTGACATTTTATACATATTTTTGAAAATAAAAGGTTGCGCTATTAATTCTTTCTAAAGGTTAAGACGAGAAATGTTTTGTATAAAAATAAAAAAAAGATAAATTAAATAGTTCATTAGTTAAAACTTTACTTTTACAAGTCGTAATATAATAATAAGTAAAAAATAGTGAACACTTTTTTGTCTGTATCTCAGAGTGTAGACAGAGGGAGACTAGTGGTAAGACACGCTCTTCCCCACTTTTCGCCTCATTTTTCGAGGCACTGCACGCTTAGCGGAGGAACTCCACTTGGGTCTTTTACCTTGGCGCCAGAGCTAAGAAAAAAAATATTAATAAATAATAGTTCAATAACCCAAGTGGAGATCGAACCCACAACCGTTGCGTTACAGACGCCCTCGTGCCTCAAACTAATATACATGTATTTGTAACCAATACACATGTACTAACATAAAATTTGTAGGTATTCATTTACTAGGATAAAAACTAAAGTGCCCTGAACTGTGCAGTCAGTTGGAAATGGTTTTTCACTGTCGGATGGCTAGGCCCTTCCCTTTAAAGTAAAACGAGCAATTAGGGCCAGTCGTAGTCGTTTATAATTGACATTGCTCCCTTGAGTCCCGATGATACGGACAGCGTGACATTCATTCCCTCTTGTATCTATTAAGACTGTATTACTACATACCACAGAGTAAATATAGATAATTAACTTAAATGAGTAATAAACTTTTTTTATTTGTTACATTAAACTTGATTATTTTTTGTTGTTTCGATATAGAAATTTAAAACTCAGCAAAAATGACATTTAACAAACGTAAAATGTAAGTTATTATAATAAAAAACTGCCTCCGAAACATACACATATTGATTTGTTCGGTCAATATTAAGATTGTGAGAAAATACGGTTTCTATTGACGTCTCACAAACAGAGGATGTTGCTAGTACGACCAAACCGAAATTCTAAATTAGTTACGAGTTAAATTTGTCGTTTTTCTACCGTTTCGTCATATTTTTGAAATTCTTTGAGATAAAATATTTGTTAGCGTGAATAGTAAGGATATTATTCGATTTTTTTTTATATTAATAAATAGTTCTACAATTATAAACGAAAATGTCACTTTTCAAGAAATCCACTCTTTGAAATTTTGTAAAATATTCAAAATAACTGCTTTATTGTGAGCGCTTAATTATGATATTTTCTGTGAATATAATATGAATAAGATATTATTTTTTTCATGAACGAAGTAATTAAAATTCGTTCACACACGGCAAAGTAGAGCGAAGAACAAAGCAAAGAGATATCTATCGTCTTTTGTGTTTTATGTCAGGATATTATAATTAATGACAACTAGATCTATTTGACCAGATTATGAGGCCAGTCGTGGCGCAGTGGCACGAAGTGTGACTGTAAAACCGACTGGTTGTGGGTTTGATCCCCACTCGAGGAGATGAAATATTTACTTAAATTTATATTTCCATTTCTTCGCTCTGGTGTCGAGGCTAAGCGCGGCGTTGAGTTCTGCCACTCAACACGCAATACCTCCAGAATTCGACAGAAAGTGGAGAACGGATTGTCTTAACACTAGGTTGCCTCTGCTTACCCTGCTGTGAGCGGGATACAGCGTGAAGCTGATTTATTTTAGATATATTTGATCTAAAATGTGTTTAATTTGTCATTTCGTCAAATTTTCGTCAAATTAGAGTGTCATAGAGTACTACAGCCGCTAACGTTCGTTGCTTACACACGATTCCTATGAACATTAGCCGACCTGAATGATAATGTATCACAAATCCAAAAGTCCAGAACTGTTCACGTTTTGTGGACTCTATGTTTAAATCATAAAGGTTACTTTAGAAAAGCGAAATGTTAGTTGTGGTTAACCATTCATATGGCGATGTGGTTTTAAAGAATCGTATCGAAAAATATTTGTCACGCTCGTTTTGTTAGTGTTCCAATATGAGTAGGTTGAAATGCATATTCAATCTTTATACTTTGTTATTATGTTATTTCATCAATTTTTTTACCTTTATCCATTAAGTTAAATTAATTTAAATATTACTAAAAAATTAAATATTATATAAACACGAGGCCAGTCGTGGCGCAGCGGCACGAAGTGTGACTGCAAAATCGACTGGTTGTGGGTTCGATCCCCACTCGAGGAGATGAAATATTTACTTAAATTTATATTTCCATTTCTTCGCTCTGGTGTCGAGGTTAAGCGCGGCGTTGAGTTCTGCCACTCAACACGCAATATCTCCAGAATTCGCTAGAAAGTGGGGAACGGAGTGTCTTAACACTAGGTTCCCTCTGCCTACCCAGCTGTGTGCGGGATACAGCGTGAAGCTGATTTTTTTTATCTCTAATACTATCTTTCATAAGTTTATGTATTGCTACAAAATTTAATAAAATATAAACCACTATTATTATTTACCTTAAATATGACACATAGTTTTCAGTTTGTGCTATTTTATATTTTTTGTTGTATTGTGTAAAGTTTATTATTAAATTGAACTAGTGTATCATCTATGTAAAAATCAATTTTCTTATGTGAATTCAACAGTAGAGTCCAGTTATTACACACAAATATCTTTTTTTATTAGTAAATAATTAATATTTCACTTGTTATTTCCTTAAAAGGATGATACAAGGAAAATTAAGATTCCTCCTTAGTGTAATAAATAATTAATACAATCACGGTTTTGTTATGGTTTTGTTAAGTGCTGTTGTTTGAAGAATTACAAAATAATTCAAACCCACCTCGGTTATTATAGTATTCAAATTATTTGTGTAAATCAAGAAAGATATTAAATGAAACTAAAAAAAAATGGTAAATAAACTACACGTATCGTCACAAAACATTTGTAAACAAATTATATGTACGAATAATTTGCTTACATACTTCTGTTTGTATTTAAGTTTACATTTCAACATGGCGGACTCTATAGTCCGCCATGTTGAAATACATGAAGCTTTTATAATAGTACTCTCCAGAATATTTAGGTATATTTGTTTTTAATATTGACTTTTGATTAAAAAATCATTATAGCTTACCTTGTACAAGTGCTATAACCAATATAATTTTTCCAATTAAATGTTCAACGTAACGTCCAATGTTAAATATTGAAATAATAATAAAATATTACATTTTAAGACATTCATAAAAGGCGAGTCTAAAATAAAGGTACATATTTCTTGCAATATCAGGGTCAATGCTTTCGTTTCTGTCAATATATGAAAAAGCATTTTTGTTTATCTACGAGTATGCACGTGAGTCAGTCAGTATTCCATATGAGCCTACTATCCTTATATCAGTCGGTGACTGCACTGTCGCATCGTTGCTGCTACTGTCTATTGTCTCAGCTAATGCATTCAGGGTTGCCAAATCTAAATGGCTATGTGTCTTTAAACATGGTAAGAAGCACAGATAAATTATTCTTTTTATAATTGTAACAATATAAAATTAGGCCAGTCAAGGGTGTGACTTAACGCGACAGCTTGTGGGTTCTATTCCTACTCGAGGAAGTGTCATATTTAATTTTCCATTTCTTTGCTCTGGTGTCTAGGCAAAGCAACGCGTTGGGTTCCGCCACTCAACACCCAATGCCTTAAAAATTCGGCGGAAAGTGGAGAACAGAGTGTCTTAGCACTAGGCTGTTACGTGCGTAATACACTGTGAAGCTGAAAAAAAATAACAATATAAAAATTAATGAATAACTGAAATTAAAAAAAAAACGAATGTAAAATTAGAGGACAGTCGTGGCGCAGTGGCACGAGGTGTGACTGTAAAACCGACTGGTTGTGGGTTCGATCTCCACTCGAGGAGATGAAATATTTACTTAAATTTATATTTCCATTTCTTCGCTCTGGTGTCGAGGTTAAGCGCGGCGTTGAGTTCTGCCACTCAANGTATACAAAATAAAAACGTACAAAATTTTAAAAATATATCGATATAAAAGAATATAAATGTACCCTTCAAAAGATAGATTCAACTTGAAAAAAAATAAATAAATACATATATTAGTTCTACTTATACAATAACCGCCAGAATTAAGATGGTAAAAGCAAATCAAAAACCAGTTTAGTTGTCTACATTGGATTTCATAGCAGGATAATCTTTTAATAATTGTTTGAGCTCGGACAGCGATGAAATTTTGCTCTTAATTTTGTTAGGTAGTAAAATTATTATCACTCCTTCAGATGTCCAGCATTTCTTTATTCCATAATGCTTGCGAGCTGCTATGAAAACCTCTTGACGCGCTTTAGTTAAAAATTCTGATATTGTTATTTTACTTCCCTTTAATGTTGTTTTAGCCCTCCACACACTCGAACGGAGCTGTAAATTAGTGAATCTTACTATAATGGGCCGGGAAGTATCCTTTTTAACACCTAATCTGTGGCAGGATTCGATTGCTGTAGATCTTACATCAGGCAACTTCATGTGGTTGGACAATATACCGATTACTTTCTGCAGCACATTTTCATCCTTGTCTTCCCCCACACCGTGAATTAGAAGAACCTTTCTCCGTGACTGTGTCTCCAAGCGATCCATGCCACTAGCAACAAGTTCAATCTGTGATTTTAATATGCCTAGAGTTTTCCAAACAAGCGTCTTGAAAGTGAAAAATTCGGCTGACAGGGTTTTTACAGTAGGTGTTGTAGCTGTAGGGCCAGACTGAGACAGGCTCTTCTCAAACTCACCCATTCTAGTGGAAAACATAGAAGAAAGTTCCTCCATATTCTTAAGAAGCTGATTCACTGGTGTTTCCATTGTTATATTGATTATTTAGTGCGGAAAGTGTGTAAGAAAGTTTAGTGATAATCAACTTAGCACAGGAATATAATTTTTAGCACATATATACACTTAATTACTATTTATTTTAAAAATAATATAGAGCTACCAAAAACACGTCTGTGCACTTTGATGTCTACCCGCGAAAAAAGGATGTAATAATGTGTAGGAGTAAACATATGCTATATATATTTAGTTTGATTTTGTTATTATTACGTAGAGTAATAGAGTGAATGGAGCTATTGACTCATTTTAAATATTTACTTCTACCATTGCTTTAAATCAGGGATGCCGAACCTTTTCTTGATCAAGGACCACTTTTATATCATTCTTGATAGCAGGGACCGCTATGCATGTAGGTATAATAAAAATTAACTGTGATAATTAAACAGAAACTTCGCCTCACCATCTCCAGTCATAAAATTAATATGGTTCGCGGACCATATTTAGGCTTGGTTGGTGGTCCGCGGACCACTGGTTGGGAACCACTGCTTTAAATAAATGCAAAAAGTTTAGATTAGATTATTTCTAAGAATAATTTAAATATTGAATTAAATTTAATATATATATATATATATATATATATATTTTATTGAGAACAAACAAATTCTAATCAATCGTTTATTGTCGGCGAAAAGTGGGAAACAGAGTGTTTTACCACTCCGCTCCCTCTGTCCACCCTGCATCATACGGGATGCAGCGTGAAACTAAAAAAAAACACGTTGTGACAATTTTTTTCCGATAATTTGTCAAAAATTATCATTGAATGATTATTTAACTTATTTCAGCCAACTATCCGATATGTCAAATTAATATAATCATAATCAGCTTCATGCTGTATCCCGCACACTGCAGGATAGGCAGAGGGAAAGTAGTGTTAAGACACTCCGTCCCACTTTCTGCCGAATTCTGGAGACATTGCGTGTTGAGTGGCAGAACTCAACGCCGCGCTTGTCCTCGACACCAGAGCGAAGAAATGGAAATATAAAAATTTAAGTAAATCTATCAAATTAATCATATTCAACATAATATTTCATCGAACCATCATATTAAAACATAAACTGTTATGTCCATGCAAAAATCGCGATTCATCGCTTACGGGACTACGTAGAGTAACGGGCTTTACTCTCTTTCGATACCCTATTACGTTTGAGGACGAGATATTGTACGAGATACGGATTCGTTTCGTACATCAGTTATGCAATACATACATATTTTCGTGTTGCATAAAAAAATTCCGTGCCGCTAATGTTCAGACGATACTATATAGCTCTTATTTCTGTAGATCATTGGTAACGCTTTACTTCCTGTAGCGTCATGTAATTGGGTTTTTTAATAGAAAATATCGATGATATGAAACAATATTAGCCATTCTTTTATTTAAAAATGTGTCTAATATGAGATGAGACCTATTTGGATCAGTATTTAAATTATTTGTTACAGTTGCAGGAGGTCATGGATTGCTTAATCTCTTTATTTCACATTTATTCACAATATATGTTTTTTTTTTATTATAAGATTCTATATCAAACTTTTTACTTATTTTTCATTACGGAAAATTCACATTTGATCAAAAATATTGATTTTCTTGTCAAAAGTGATAAAAAAATATTTTGTACTAGACTCTCTCACTGTCGAGATCTCCTCATTACTTTCCATACTGACTCATTTTAATAGCTATATGGAACGTATGTAGTCACTATTCGTCTACATTTGTAGGTATGTAATTTCTCCTAAGTTGCCTAATAAAATCGACATAATCAAAATACTATATGATATAGTGAGAGTCCTAATTTGTTTCGCTTTTTAACTAATGCATAATTATTTTTACAATTAATGTAAGTATATACAAACATGATCTGACGAACAAAACAATGCTTCTTTAACTATATAAATTAAAACGATCGTTAATTCTTATTCGATGACTAATATATTAGTGACGCCAATACTGTATACGTGACGACATTTTATATAGGGTGTGGAGAAAAAGGAAAATTACGTTACATTTTTAACTTGTATTAGTCAATACTCAACCTTAAAGTGCAAAAAGTAGTACATGATACCTATCCATATTGCAAGTGAACAAGTCTTAAGCGCTTATAACAAACTACTTTTTCCTTCGGTTTCGCTCAAACAAAAGTCGATATGGTTTTTTTTTGTGTGTGTTGTTTCCGTCACAGCAAGGTAGACAGAGGAAACCTGATATTGTAGTGTTAAAACACTCCGTTTCTCATTAAGACACTTTTGTTCCTGCATTTCCTCCGAATTTTTGACACATAGCGTTTCCAGTGTCGGAAGTTAACGCCCCGCTTTGCCTCGTTATCAAATTTTGGAAATGAAAATATGAAATATTTCACTCTCCTGAGTGGGAATCGAACTCACCAATTTATATTTGTATTTCAACTATAATAATCTTTAAAATTTATTAAAGAATATTTTTGAACTGTTTTTACGTTAAAAAGTTTCTAAAAAGTCTTATTCAAGCTAGACTACAACCACCTTTTTCTTTAGTACATACCATACATATAATTCAATGATTGACATTTTTCACAAATTTTATTAGCTTAGCATTTCTTGTTTTTCTTGAGCAAAGTAAAAATAATTGTTGTCCCACGGGAACCAACTGACAAATAAGAAAAGTCCTTCTCTAATCATTTATTAAATCGGCGAAAGGCAACTTATTTATTATAAACAAATTTAATTATGATGTTCAATAGAAGCTTCTCATAAGATAAGATAAGAAGAAAAATAAATTGCAGTAAAGGAAATGCTATATAAGATGTTCTTGAGAATTCTCAAATTATGAGCCTTGAAAAGACTAATAAGAAAGATAAATTGAAATTATATACATATAGATATACTTTTATAATTTTCTTTTATTTCTTAATTATCTAAAAATACATTTACACCTATATTAAAAGTTAAGACTCTACTTCCCGTTCAAAAAAAACTCTTGTTATGAAAAGAGGTGGCGAAAGGAATTGAGTGCGGCTATTTTGGGCGTCTTATATTACTGTATCGTACTTGACTTGAATTGGTTTCAGGTTAATTATTACTAAGACATTGCCAGTTTTGCATTTATTTTTAATTCGAATTAAAAAAAAACAGTTTAAGTATGCATATATATTATACATACTTCCTTTATAAATTATTTACAGCATGGTTTTTGATTCCGTGTGTTCTATGGTTACCATTTCTTTTCACATATGTTGAGGCCAGTCGTGGCGCACGAGCACAAGCCTGTAAACGCAACAGGTTGAGGGTTCGATTCCTACTCGAGGAAATAAAATATTTAATATATTCATTTCTTACGGTAACGAGGCAAAACTTGGTGCTGAGTTACGTTACTCAACACGCAATGCCGCCAGAATTCGGAGGAAAGTGCCATCTGCCTACTATGTGCGGAATACAGCGTGAAATTAAAAAAAATATGCTGTATTCTAAATCAGTAGTTATTAGATAACTGTTATCTTTACGTCAATACTAAATCTAAGCAGCTTTTAAATGTTGTCAAACTACAAAATCGGTGAAACTTTCCGCGAAAGTTAACTTTTGAGTCGAGAATGTTGTTAAAATGAAGGAACACGTTCGAACATTGCGTAACCAATAATATAGCAATATTTTGTGTTCAGTATTGCCAGTATAGTATAGTAGAGGTCAGTGGTTACTTGTGATAACGACTGGTTGTGGGTTCGATTCCCAATGGAGGATATGAAATGTTTATTTAAATTTATTATTTCATTTCTTCGCTCTGGTGTCGAGGCAAAATCGTGGCGTTGAGTTCCGCCACGCAATGTCTCCAGAATGCAACGGAAAGTGGGGAACGGAGTATCTTAACACTGGGTTACCTCTGCCTAACCTGCTGTGTGCGGGATACAACGTGAAGCTGATATTTATTATTATTATTTCATTTCATTGCTCTGGTGTCGAGGCAAAAGTGAGGCGTTAAGTTCCGCCACTCAACACGCAATGCCTCCAGAATGCAACGGAAAGTGGGGAACGGAGTGACTTAACACTAGATCACCTCTGCCTATCCTGCTGTGTGCGGGATACAGCGTGAAGCTGATGCATTGATTGATAGATTTATTTGATTTTGATGTATAGCAGCTGATTTTACGAATAATCTTTGTCCTTGTGCTATTGGTCTAGACATGGTCATTTGATATGGCACTTTAAAGTGTGATATTGGAGCTGTTGAAATTTATATAGCTGTCCTTAACTACGTATCGAGTTCTTATATTGCGTTAAGTATATGTAAATAAAGTATACTGTATCCAAAGTAGGATTCTTGGTTTGAGTTTAATTACGGTATCAATGGACCTCTTCATCAACACTGTGGTTACGTAATTTGATTTAAGTTTTAAAATAATAAATTATCATAACTTTCCCAGTAACAAACAACATGGAAGATACATCAAGATAAATAATAATTAAATATATTTTTTTAATGTATTGATCTTTTTTATACTTTCTATTATTATTAGTTGAGGCCAATCATGGAGCTGGGGTACAAACATGTGACTGTAAACGTGACAGGTTGTAGGTTCAATTCCTACTCGAGGAAATATTTAATATTTTAATTTCATCGCTCTGGTCAAGAGGCAAAACGCGGCGTTGAGTTTCGCCACTCAACTATGCACGTTTCGTGAACATTAGATACCTACTATAATTTTAATTTTCTCAACATTTCAAAAGCTTACAGGAATTCTAAATTCCTCATAGTTTCAACAAGATTAGTTTTCCTGTTTTCTTTTCTCGCCGATGTCCGGCTTTGATTAAACTTTCTTGTAATGGAATGCCATCTCAATGCCATGATGGAGGTAACCGTATTANGGTTCAATTCCTGCTCGAGGAAATATTTAATATTTTAATTTCATCGCTCTGGTCAAGAGGCAAAACGCGGCGTTGAGTTTCGCCACTCAACTATGCACGTTTCGTGAACATTAGATACCTACTATAATTTTAATTTTCTCAACATTTCAAAAGCTTACAGGAATTCTAAATTCCTCATAGTTTCAACAAGATTAGTTTTCCTGTTTTCTTTTCTCGCCGATGTCCGGCTTTGATTAAACTTTCTTGTAATGGAATGCCATCTCAATGCCATGATGGAGGTAACCGTATTAGATTGAAATAGAAAAACCAATACTAATTGTTCAGCTCTTCCTGGTTTCCTGTTACCTTGTATCACGTTTAGAAAAAATTGAATGTTTCAATTTATTCCTTAGGTTTTTTAAGCATTTTTAAACATTTTTAAAGTGTTATTCCACACTTAGGAATTCAAATAGAAGCTTATCATAATAAAAGTATTCCTTAGGTTAACAACTTTATTAATTATATATGTACATAAATAGTTACAAACCTACATATATTTTATTTTTATAATTTTTTGCTATAAGAGTTTTATTTCTTCCTACTGTTACTAAGATAACACAGTTTTATATAATTTTATTTAAAGACCATTGACGGCGTGTAACTGTATGTACGATGATTGTGGGTTCGATCCCCACGGATAGAAATAAATGATCACTACAATGATCGGTAGTCTTGTTTTTGGGTAGTGAAGCTTAAATGTATTTGAAGTTATATAAACTTATTATATTACTGAAAATTATATATATGAGGATACGTACCATACAAAATTAAATAACAAACATTTCTAAAACTATTTTTAATTCATAATAAACATATGAAAAAAATCTTCATATTTTAAATGTTAAAAAATTTAGTTACTTACTTTTACTTATACATACACTTATACTTACTTTTACTTATACATATAGTGCTAAAAATCCATACCATATGCTTCCTAATATTTCCAACATTTTATATACTTAGTTCACCATGTAGGTTCAATTTGGGAGGCTGCCAAACTAGAAGGTATACCTATGTCGATTAAACATGGCGGCGGGAGGGTTAAAAGAGCTACAAAATTGTTTTGCGCTGCATTGCTGTGAGATTTTCTCTCGCTTTATCTAGATCCTGTGATAAAAATAATATTTATACAATAAGTACAATAAGTCTTGTAAATTACCTACGGAAGATTAACGGTTAAAATTTAAGTTAATATAATTTTTATTACCCAAATTTTCTATTTATATATGTAAAAAAAAATCAGCTTTATGCTGTATTCCGCACACAGCAGGGTAGGCAGAGGGAACCTAGTGTTAAGACACACCGTTCCCCACTTTCCGCCAAGTTCTGGAGGCATTGCGTGTTGAGTGGCGGAACTCAACGCCGCGCGTTGCCTCGACATCAGAGCGGAGAAATGAAAATATAAATAAATATTTCATCCCCTCGTGTGGGGATCGAATCCACAACCTGTCGATTTTGAAGTCACACTTTGTGCCCCTGCGCCACGACCGGCCTCATATTATTATATTATATATTTTATCTATTTTATCTTATATTAATTTAAATTTTAAATCATATAATATCTAAAATTTTTGGTAACATCTAACCAAAATTGTAATTGTCTATCATGTAACCAAATTGTAATAGTTTATCTTCAAATATTTGATTCAGCATTTACAAAATTAATTTAAAATAATACAGAGAGAACCTATTGTTTAATCACTCTGCCATATTCGCTATAAACATACATAATAACAGAATTTTCAAATTTCAAGTAACCCTAATAGAAAAATAAGCATTATATTAATACTCACCTGTATGGCAAAGATAGAAATAGAACATCAAAAATTCTATTCAAATGTGTTCTACATAATGAAGCATACTTTAAACGTCTCTGTGAAACGTTTAGGTTATTTTGTGCGCTAATTAAACAGGGGAACGACGTATGTGTTGACTAAACCGTCTAAATTGCGGGCTCAGCTTGTTTGAACCCTCCGGCAGGTCCCCTGAATTCATTAGGTTCCATCCATCTAGGGTCTAGCCTTCCCCGCGGCAAGCACCGTGGGGACTGACTCAATGTATGAGTATAAGCACAGATGGTGTGATGAGTTAGAAGTCATAGTTTTGTGTGAGAAGCGAAAACAATTACAATTAGCCGGAGTGCTTTTTTGTGAGAGCGACGGAACCTATTCAGACCTTTCTTTTAAGTAGGGAGGGGAGTGCCGCAAAATATTTACTCTTTTGTAACCTAGTGCTATTAATATGTGATTTCTTTGTCTGCCTTCGCGCAAACGAAATGCATTCTATTTAATATTTTTATTTCTTCGCTTTGGTGTTGAGGCAAAGTCCGGGGTTTAGTTCTGCCACTCAACACGAAGTGCCTCTAGAATTCGGAATTTCGGAAAATGAGAAACGGAGTGTCTTAAAACTAGGTTACCTTTACTTACCCTGTTGTGTGCGGAATACAACGTAAGTCAAGAAATGCATTCTAGAAGTAATAATTTTTCTCATATAAAAATATATTTTTAGATTTTTTTAAACATAATTCAATTAGATAAAACACGTTAAACCCGTTAAAACATGAAACGATATGCCTACATCGAGCCTGCAGTGAAATCCTTAGAATTCATTAGTCGTAATCCGTAACGCCATCGCTAGGGGCTAGACTCCCCCGTACTCCCTGGGAGCCCCCGCTGGGGAGCACGAACACATTAAGGTGGAGATGAGCGTGAAGGGTCATACGTTTATGTGTGAAACGCTTAGAGACGCTGATTTGTACGCGGCGGAAACGCGACGTTATTCATTTTGTATAAGGCTTTCGCTTTACCTTGACTTGCTTTTCTTTTTCTTTTCTTATGATAAATATGTTTAAACGATATAGAATATATTATGATGTGCGTCTGAGTGGGGTCGCTTTTTACCCGATCGCGTGATTAAAGGAGGGTAATGCGATTATTAGTCTATGTGTATTTGTATGTACATGTGTGTAAATATGTCTGTATGTTTGTTTATTCCTTTATGGCGTTGTTGTAGAGACAAAATAGATCGATGACCGATTTTAATGATTCTTAAATCAATCTATTCGTCTAAAACTTGTAGTTGTTACTAAAGACATCACAGTAATCACATTTCATTACAGTGCCAACTAGACGCCATGTTGTGAAAATGAAGAAAATAACGACGAAAAAAAATGTAAAATGAGGCATCGTTGAATAGATATTCAAAAAATATTCTTTAAAGTTCCTTTCATCTTTTTAAGTTTTAATCGATGGTTAAAAATATAAAGTAATGATTTAAAATTATTTAGACAACTCTTTGATAAGTAATCAACTATAAAACTGTTACGGTGGCGTATTTGACAAAACAATTAACTTTTGACAAAATTTGAAAGTATTGGACATTTTTTTTATGGTAGGAATATTTATTTATTAGTACTAGTCGTATAGATATATATCTATTTAGTCAAATTCCAAATTTGAGTTTCGCCACCCACAGTACAAGAAACATCTCTATGGACGATGAAACCGAGAACAAGCTAAATACATATATTCTTAAATTAAAAGAAATTGATAAAATTTAAGCTTTAATTTCAATAATATTTCAAATATACACTTTCACTTTAGTTGTTGACTTTGCCTTTTTAGTAAATGTATGTATGTTTTTTACATCCCTATAAAATCTGGAACGAAAGATGCATGTAAATGTGCATTGATTTCTTGACGCTCTACTGGATTTCAAAGCCGACTTTGTATACATTAGCATAAGAGTTTATGACGCGTATACAGAAATAGAAACACATCGATGTTATGTACAACAAATACCTATCTATTTAAAAAAATATATTAAAGCTAACTTTCTATTCAAAGGAAATTTATTTAAAAATTTTGATCAATTCCGTTTATGTTACTTTTCTCGAATACAGCAGAGTAGGCAGAGACATTCCGTTTCCCATTTACCGCCGAATTCTGGAGGTATTGCCTATTGAGTGGCGGAACTTTGTGTGGCGGTTTTGCCTCGACACCAGCACCATTCGAAATGAAAAATATAAATTTAAATAAATATTTAATTTTCTCGAGTGGGAATCGAACCCACAACTGTGTATCCCTGCAACACGACTGGTCTCTAGTTAGTTAGTTACCATCTTCTTAATTTAAATAATTAAATCAAATAAAAAAAAATTAATTTTGAAAATCAAAAATTAAAACATCATATTTAATATAAAGCTATTCAAAGTTTAACCAAGTATATAAAAATATGGCTATAAAATTAATACGTTGTTCCGCTACATGTCTCAAGACTTAAGTGTTCGTTTTAGTTGTATGTAATTATTATAGCGCAGTAAGATATTATCACCTTTGAGTGTAAATTATAATAATAAAACTAAACAGACAGACAGATAACGATGCCAAGGCCGTAACGAACGAATTGATTATATATAAAGATAGCAACGTCATTAAAAGTTTAAGCTTCCTTAAAAGATTTTATTTGGTCAAGTGGAGTTTAAGGTGACTGCTTGTGATGCTTGAAGGTATGTGCAAAGGTCAGAGGTCAATTTTTGGAATGACATTTGTAGTTGTGTGGTCGTTCATTAGTCATGTGTTGTTTTTTTTAGCATTTCTCCCCCCAACACCTCCCCCCTCCCCCCTTGGTGATGATTGGATTGATGATATGTGTTGAGGCTTAAGATTAAATCTCCGTGCTCCGAAAATTATAAATAACTTCTTACATTACTTATATTTATTATACTTTGGTTCATTCTTTACTCTTTAATTGAATCGTCATATAGAACATTTTAGCTTCACGCATGTAGCAGAGTAAGTAGGGAGTCTAGTGCTAACACACTCTGCTCCCTCACTTTCCGCCGAATTCTGAAGGCATTGCGTGTTGAGTGGCGGAACTCAACGCCGCGCTTTACAGTCACACGCTTGTGCCCCTGCGCCACGGCTTGCCCCCAACTATTTAGTTATCGATTATACTTAATATATACATATAAAGATCATACATAGCTAATAATTATATGTGAACTGATATAATTAAATCCATAAAGAGAAACATGACATTTGCTTCATGTGTAGGATGATACAGGGTATAAATATAATTAAACAGTATGCTTTTGATATAATATTTCAATTTATATTTTTAAAAGGTTAAGAACCGTGCGTCACCAAAGTATCTTCAAATGCACTCGTGAACGTCGCCATGATGGTACATTTACCTCGTCTCAGCGTATCCTGAGGATCCTTCCGCTATATCTATAGAGGCTTTTGACTTTTTAATTTACAACTTGGTTTTTAGTCTTCTTAATTATGTTCAATCGTTTTTTGTTTAACTTGTTTTATGTAGATATTATAATCAAATGTATATAATTTTTTTTGGTTTCACGTTGTATATAACACATAGCAGGGTAGGCAGAGGGAAAGTAGTGCTAGGCTCTGTTTCCATTATCCGCTGAGTTCTGGAGGCACTTCTTGTTGAGTAGCGGAACTCACAGTTGCGCTTTGCAACACCAGACGAAGAAATAAAAATATATTACATATTTCATTTCCTCGAGTGGGAATCGAACCCACAACTCGTCGCTTTTACAGTCACACTTTGTGCCCCTGCGCCACGACTGGCGTCATAGCTTTATCATAAATTAATTTGGTTATGATAATAGTTTGTTTATATTTTGAACACGAAAACGTCTCTACATTATCCATATGTAAACAAATTTATGACTTCTTTCATTGATAACATTAAATTTCATTGATAAAATATATGAACTTTGTTATACAAACATAAGTAGTATTTTTTCTATAATATAAGTAAACGATCACTAGAGGCCCTCAGATATGTCAATTTCAGTTTTAATTGACATTAAATTACAATAATATAGATTAAAAACAATGTTTTTGTTAAATTTACATTTAAAAAATATATCTTTTTATCAAGAAAACATTTCTATCCCATCTTTCATCGTATTCTTCGTTGAGTCATTGTATTTCGGAAGCGAATTTGCAACTCCCACCTACACAGCAATCCCACCCACAGTAAACTTATTGCTGCGCCATAATAATTATATCAATTGGTGAAATTGTGATTAAAATTATGGAAAAAAATCTAGTTGAAATGGGGAACGGAGTGTCTTAACACCATATTCACTCTGCCTACCCTGCTGTGTGAAGGATATAGCGTGAAGTAGATTTTTTATTTAAAATCCTACTTTGTATGACGTTATAGATTAATATTAAGGTACCGGACAGTGTCGCCAAATGTCCTGATTTGAGAAAGGTCTGATTTTTTGCCCTTGAATTAAATGTCTCGAATGGCATGATCCCGCCTTTCGTCGTTTATTCCCTATACACCTTTTTAAATACTTAAAATTAAATTAAATAAAATTAGCTTCACGCTGTATCCCTCACATAGCAGGGTAGGTAGAGAGAAGCTAGTGTTAAGACACTCCGTTCCCCACATTCTGCCGAATTTTGGAGGCATTGCGGTTTAGTGGCAGAACTCAACGCCGCACTTTGCCTCGACACCAGAGCGAATGGAAACATAAATTTAAGTAAATATTTCATCTCCTCGAGTGGGGATCGAACCCACAACCAGTCGGTTTTACAGTCACACTTTGTACCACGGCCCCACGACTGGCCTCAATTTTTTGATTTAGATTTTTTAATTTTACTCTTTTTGTTTAAAAATCCCGGTTTTCCCCCCCAGAAGAATCTGGCAGCTCTAGTATAGGGTAGGGATATATATTTAAAACTAGTACCACATCACTATATTTTTGAGCCCTATACTCTCCAGGACATGCGTTGCAGATAAATGGGCTTATGTTTTATTTTATAAGTTCCTAGCACGTGTTTCGCAAGCCGATGTGAACGGTACTCGTGTATGGGCGTTATATACAAGGCTATTATTTGATTAGCCCGGTGGATTAAGATCTCGTACTATAACTGCGACGTTGTACGATAGCGTCTATTTATATTATGTGTCCGAATGAAATATTGTCAATACTTATTGTTTCTTTAAATATTTAAATATATAAGTTGGAGATGTGACATTTTGATTATTTAGGAATGGAATTAACACTAGGTTCCCTCTGCCTACCCTGCTGTGTGCGGGATACAGCGTGAAGCTGATTGATTGATTGATTGAAGTAAATATTTCAGTTGTTACTCTAGTTTCGCTAAAAAAAATGACGTAATGTTAAATATTAAGGCATTACATCAGTATTTTTCATAGCACCGGACGTACGAAACAGTATGCTGGCTCAGTCTGTACTCACAATGAACTGTTACGCAGCCTTATTTATAGTTGTTATGGAGTATACGCTATTAAACGTATGCTGATGGTGTAAACAATGAACTTGGCTCCATGCCACCAGCATCGACATGTCTTTTATATCGCGGATCGACACAAGGTTAATTAAATATAATCTTTACGAATTGCAGTTTCAGCAAGACAATGAAAACAATTTTTTAGCTTCACACTATATTTTGTATATAGCAGGGTAGGCAGAGGGAGCCTAGTGTTCAGACACTTCGCTTTCCACTCTTCGCGGAATTCTGGAGGTATTCAGTATTGACTGGTAGAATGTAGCCCCACGCTTGACTTCAAAACCATAGTGAAGAAATGGAAATATTAAATTTTCATCTTGGAGCGGGAATCGAACCCACAACCCGTTAGCTGCATCAAGCTACTGTCAAACGCCATGGCTGGCCTCACACATGGGTATACTTATTTATGAGAAATTATATTCTTTACTATTATTTTATAATCCCGACTTACAATAAACTACCCCCGAGATCCGTCCTACATAACAATAAAATATTAAAAATCTCAGTGATATTTTAAATCATCTCATACACTTAGTACCTTATCGTTTCCTATACGTAACTTGTCTAACTTAATACTCATTAATTACTAGAGATCAGATGTTATCGTTTTTTTTTCACATAACATTAATCTATCGGTTAAACAATATATATTAACTAAGGTTTAAGCGTAGGAAGATCAATGATTACATCCACGTGCGAAGGCGAGATGAGTAATGTAGGAACAGCTAAAGGTAAATAACGTTTGAATTGAATTACCCATAACCGTGTTTAAATATAGCTAATGTTGCCATTTTATGAGAACTTTGCGGTTTTAATGGGATTTTACATTTTAAATAGAATTATGTTATATATTATTAGTTATTTATTTATTTATAGCTATAGGCCAGTCGTGGCGCAGGAGCACATAGTGTGACTGAAAGCGCCATTAGTTGTGGGTTCGATCCTCGCTCGAGGATATTAAATATTAATTTAAATTTATATTTTCATTTATTCACTCTGGTGTCGAGGCAAAAACCGGCGGAAAATTGGGAACGAAGTGTCTCAACACTATGTTACCTTTGCCTACCCTGCTGTTTGCGGGATACAGCGTGAAGCTAATTTTAATTATGATTTAATTATAGCTTATACTTCCTGGGGTGATATCCATACGTCGATCGGAGGCTATGTTGGTTAGTGGTTATCGTTGAATCAGCGTATAATTTATACCATTGTATTCAACCTTTGTAAGACGTGTTGGCCAAATTTGGCGCAAGTATTTTTCGAACAATACGTATATGAAATAAATGTCCCTACAGAGGACTCTATTCCGATGCACAAATAATATATAACCTACTATTTCTAGCATACATTTATCTAGAATTAGTTTCTCGATATTTTGTTAATATCAATGCAAAATATATACGAAATATTATTAATTGAAATTTAGATTTTTTTTATATTGAAATTAAGTAGATGATATAAGTAATAAAGAAACAGCTGTATAATAAATAAGCGGGAAGTGTCTTGACACTAGGTTCCCTCTGCCTACTCTGTATATGTGGGATACAGCATGAAGCTGATTTTTTAAACACAACAAAATAGCTGCATTCGTTTATTTAAAACAGTAAATGTATTTAGCATGTTGAAACATCCATGTGATGACTATGCTAACGTTTTGACGGCGACCGTAGAGCGAGCTAGGCCGCATTTAGAATCGCAAATAGAGCGCTCGCGTACGGTTAACTTACCCAAATTAACTGCATTAATTACAATTAAGTGTGTAATTCCGGTTTAAATTTAGGTGATTCCTGAATACTATATATGGTTTTTATGTTTAAAATTTAAAAAAAAGAACACAAAAAAAAATAAACTAGTGGTGGCGCAGCGACACAAGCGTGTGACTGTAAACGCGACAGAATGTGGGTGCGATTCCCATTCGAGGAAATGAAATATTTAATATTGTCATTTCTTCGCTCTGGTGTAGAGACAAGGCGCGGCGTTGAGTTCCGCCACTCAACGCACAATGTCAACAGAGTTCTATGGAAAGTGGAGAGCAGAATGTCTGTGAATGAATATATAGAATATAGTGTGAAGCTAAAAAAAATGTTTTCATTGCCTTGGTTTATTTGCTGAAACTGCAATTCGTAAAGATTGTATTTAATTAACCCTGCTATCTGCGAGATACGGCGTGAAGCTCAAAAAGCTTTTCAAAAAAATATACATATTTCAACTTTTATGCAAATAACATACGCCATTAGATATATACTCATTTGTAAGAAGGAATTTTAATTTAATAAATTTCGAAACACCTAAGTATTCATACAAAGCTTAGTCCGTTCTCATCATTGTAATAGAACTAAGAGTCACATATTGTTTGGATAAATATAACGATATTGTTCGTGTAAACCTTGAGACTCGGTAATAATTGCAAAATCCACTTTAAGAATTTTCTTATCTTATTTATCACATTTTTTCCTGCTACAAAAGAAAGCATTAAATTTGAGATAATATCTCTAAGACTTTTATTATGCTGTTAGTAGCTTCTAATTACAATTAAGTTTAATTACGATTTAGTTTTTCGGCGTAGATGCTAGCCGGAAGTTGCTGGACCGAGTTAAGGATAGAGAATCGTGGTGTTCCTTGGGGAAGCCTTTTACATGAACGGGGTCCATACAATTTAAGTAAACAACAATTTAAAATTAAATTAAATATAAATATAATATGTAATCTGTATGGAATTGATAATAATAATAATAATAAAACTTTAAAGCTTTATTATTAATAATAATAATATTATATTCGGCATATTTATTAAACTGCTAACACAAGTGCACCTGTAGTTTATTTTTAAAAGTGGCACGTTCCGCTTGTTGGACTTCTTTATGTATCCTTGTAAGGAGCCGTGCTGGTTTTGTTTTTGAAACGGGGTATTATGTGATTAGATTGGTAATAAGAGGCCAGTCGTGGCGCAGTGGGACATGCCTGTGACTGTACACGCGACAGGTTTCGGGTTTGGTTCCCATTCGAGGAAATTAAATTTATAATATTTTCATCTATTTGCTCTGGAAATGAGGCGAAGTGCGGCACCATTCAACACGACATGGAGAGTGTCCTTATAAGCAACAGAGTGTCTTAATTCTAAGTCCTCGGATTCAATCTGCCCACCCTGTTATGTGCAGAATACAGTGTGCAGCTTAAAAAAGAAAATTGGTAATTACATAAATAACAACGTTAAAACGTACATAATATGTGACAGTGGTCTACGATACTTAATTCATAATTTCCATAGGAAAGTTCAAATGAGCAAAAATTGATATACATATGAATATGACTTTATCTCTTTCTGTCATACATATACATCGGATACGTTTTTAATGTTTATTTACTCGGAATTATAAGGCATTGCTATTTTTTTTGTAATAAGAAGAAAATAAAAAATTAAAATAAAAGGGTCAACTAGTAAATTTGAAATAGGACCTGGCCTGTGTGAAAAAGGCAATTATTTGATACTCTTAGAACACCAACCAATATAAGTTCGAGAGTTGCAAGAGGAAGTGCTTGCGAATATCGCGAAGGGCAGTGCCCCTATATTCATTAAGTGTCGTTACGTCTTGTTGCACTGATGCCCACTGATTTAGCTGTCAGTTGTTGGGTACACTGTAACAGAACCGTCTCTATTTGCAGTAAAACCACATCGTTTTAAACTTAAAATACTGATAGCAAAATAATTATTTATTATTTATTTAGTGTAAATATATGAAAATATATTATATAAATGTGACGTTACTATAAAAAGCTTTACAAATGAGCTTACAAAGACCAAAACAGACAAAATTCAAAATGTGGAAATCATTGATGAACAAGAAAAGAAAATATAATGAAGTGCTACAGTGTGATCCGGAATCGTACGCCACTCTGGCGGCGATGCAGGGAGGTTGTGCTGCGACGCTACCGCCATCTCTCGACGCGTTACGTGCTTGTAAGTTGTTTCTGCTACTCGCTTATAGATGGCAGCAGTACCTATTTTTTTTTATAAATATACTTATAGTTTAATTTGTATTCTTAATTTATTTTATTTAATTATACTATTAAAATAAAAAAAATAATAGGAAATTATGATATCTTTAATTATTGTAGTTTAATATATTTCGGTTTAATTTTAGATGTACTTGTTTTTTTAATTTTACTGTATTGGCACCGTGCACGACTACAGCGCCACCCAGCGTATGCAAATTTGTGGGCTCTGACGCTTTGACATATGGTGGCGGGATTGCTTGAAAATATTCGTAAAATACTTTCAAATTTATTTATATTACTTAATTACTGTGATTTGGGTGGAAAAAGTGTCGATAAATCATTTCTGGTTATTCAAATTGAGAGAAGTAAGTTAATCTCTATTCAAAATTGTGTTTTATTTTGGTTATATCAGAATTTGTTTACTACTTTTTTAGTTGTAGTTTTACTGAAAAACAAGGAAACAAAGCAAATTTAATGGTAGTTAGTATAGTAGTTACCTAGTTTTGATATTATTATAATAATTTATTTTCTAAATAAATGATTATTGTAATATCAAAACGTGAACGAAACGAAATGTGATTTAAGAAAAAAAAATAATTAAAATAAAAAACAACTATTAATACTGTATTTGTGATTGGTTGCTAATGTTTTTAATAATATTTGGAAATTGTTGAATGTTACACCTGCAAGATCTAGAAGTTGCTCAACATTACGGATAGATGAAAACCCAGTAAAATATTTTTTTTTGTTGAAATCGCCACATCTGTGTATGTTTTTTTAGGGGTATTACATATTTTGTTCTTCAGTTTACTGTAATTTTTATATAAATAGTTGAGTTGTCTATTTCTGTTTGTATTTCTGCATCACATACTTCGCTATAAATATATTTATTACATGTAAATGTATTTGTTGCATTGTAGAACAACTGCAACTGCTGTGACTTTTTTTAATAACTTAGTAAAACGATAAGTCGAACAGGTTGCTTTGACATTAATAAGTGACAAAGCCTACATTTTTTCTACTTTTAGCCACCATGAGCGCTGCGAGCGTTTATAATACCGTCACCTAGAGTACTACGCACCCTGCCAATAAGGAAAATGGACTTCAAATGAAAATTTTAAAAGAGAATATTTGTTTATCTTGAAAATTCAAATATTTATTCTTAACAAAAGAAGAAATTAATATTTTTTTTTGCCAGAGCGTTCATTGCCGATTAGAAAAGCGTGATGTTTATCATGTAGTATGCAATATAATAGGTATTGTTAATTTGTTTTCCGAATAATGAATCACGGGTTTTATTTGGCTGTCACCTAATTATATATCATTAGTTGTATTTATTGTAAACACAACAAAAGACTGAGCTACAGGAAAATTATTTATTTTTTAATATATTCTAGATAAGATCAGTTTCACTCTGTATCCCGCAGTATCCCGCAGTAAGCAGAGGGAACATAATCATTAGATAACGGAGTATCTTATGAACTCAATATCACTCTTTGCTTTGGTACCAGAGCAAAAAATTAAAAAAAAAACATTAATAAACAATAACTCAGCCCTATAGGGGGAATAGAACCTACAACCGTCGTATTTACTGTCACATCCTTGCCTGCGCCACAACGGCCTCTTCTATATTACTTTTATGTAAAATGTTAAAAGAAATTAAATTATACCATACAGCTGCCATTATTGGGTTGATAGCATCTTAAAAGGTTAATTAATGTTTTTAGTTGTAGCTTGTAGCCAAAGTAAGTGGGACACGCGTACATGGTAATTTAAAAGTGAAAACCCCTTTCTTTTCATTTAGTATGCATTGGCTGTGTACAAATAAATACATGGTTTCTTGGTAACCACTTGCCATTTTACATATTATGGCCATTGTTGTTTTATTCATATTTTAAAGTTTAAATTTTATTAGTTCCTCTAAATCAAGATTATTTAGAGGAACTAATAAAATTTTATAAAAATAAATAAATCTAATAAAAAAAAATAATGAAATTTAAACTGCCAATGTAATATTTTTTTTTGCTTCACGCTGTATCCCGCACACTGCAGGGTAGGCAGAGGGAACCTAATGTTAAGATACTACCTTCCCCACTTTCTGCCGAATTCTGGAGGCATTGCGTGTTGAGTGGCAGAACTCAACGCCGCGCTTGCCCTCGACACCAGAGCGAAGAAATGGAAATATAAATTTAAGTAAATATTTCATCTCCTCGAGTGGGGATCGAACCCACAACCAGTCGGTTTTACAGTCACACTTTGTACCCCTGCGCCACGACAGTCATCGATTATATTATTATATTATTAATAGTGGCTACGATTACATTATTGTAACCTTAAAGTATTATTTAGTGAAAACTCCGCCGCTCTCTAGCGTTTTTCCTTAAATTATGAAGGTAAAATAGTTTTGTCAGCTTCCCGCTGTATCCCGCACACATCATGATAGGTAGAGAGAAGTTACTGATAAAACACTCCATTTCCAATTTAAGTTAACTAATTCTTAATTCTAATTCGTTAGTTATGTTACAATAGAAGGAATTCCTTGTAACGTTAGTACCGCGGTGTATGCAGTTACTAAATAAGCCTTGAAAACTTATATGAACACAATTGTCATTGTCCTCAGCAAAAAGCGTGAAAGGGCATCGTTTGGCAACCGCCGCGTTGTGTGTTGCTTTTCCAAATAAGTTTACACATCTGATAGTCGTACAATAGAAAAGATGTTTTTTTGCTATAGGTATTCCTCATATAACTGGGTAGGCAGAGAGAACCTGGTAACCTAGTGTTAGGATACTCCGTTCGAATTAAAACATATTTGTTTCTTACTTATCGCAGAAGTCTAGATGCATTGCAGGTTGAGTTGGGGAACTCAACGCCGCGCTTTGCCTACACCAGAGTAAAGAAAGAAAAATATTAAATTTTTCATTTGAAACGATTTTTTTATATTGAAATATATTTTATGACAACTATTATGATAAAACTTTGTTAAAATAAGGTTTTTACGAATTATCTTTTTTTTTCCTGTTTCTTATTCCAATAAATGCATTCAAATATATAAAAGGCTTGAAAATTGCATACCATAAGGTTATTGTATAACCATAAAGAAAAATAATACACGCAATGCATCCAGAATCCTGTGGAAAATGGGGAGCGGAGTGTCTGAGCACTAGGCTCCCTCTACCTACCTACCCACCCTCTCACCCCTGCCTACCCAGCTACACGTGGAACTTAAAAAAAAGCAATAAAAATAGTACATAGAATACAGTTCAATCCAATCTCATCTATAGGCGCGTAGTACCTGCACTGTGGTGGTATACAATGCCTCCCTCGGCATGGTTTCCATGGTTTACGTAAATCCGTTAATTACCACGTTTACACAACACCCATCTCCGCCATACTATTGTAAACATTATGAAAAATATAAATTATTGTGATTCTGATGTATTGTTGGCGCTTTGTGTACTGTTTGAGGCCAGTCGTGGCGCAGGGGTACGAGTGAGTGAGTGTAAACGCGACTGGTCGTGGGTTCGATGCCCATTCGAGGAAATGAAATATTTATTTGAATTTATATTTTAATTTCTTCGCTCTGGTGCCTGCTCTGTATGCCTTCAGGTTTCGACGGAAAATTATGTATGGAGTGTCTTAGCACTAGCCTGCTTTGTAAGGACAGCGTGAAGCTGTTTATGTATTGTTTATAGATCCGGGATTAAAATTTCCTTGGGAACGCTTCGCGTATTTTAATTTATTTATCTGATGTAATTGTTGCAGGGAAATTCTCACAGGCATTGTCAAATTAGTTTCCTTTTGTTAAACAAAATTACAATGTTAGTACATTATGTTAAGAATTTGTTGCTTATTAATATTACACACTTTTACTTCTTATCCTTTTTTTAAATTTATAAGATAGCTTGATGGTTTGGATTTGGATAGCTAGTCCTAGACATAAGCGTATGACTGACTGTAAACACGGCAGATTATGGGTTTGATTTGCACTCGAGGAAATTAAATATTTTAATATTTTCGTTTCTTCGGTTTGGTGTTGAGGCGCGACGTGGAATTCCGTCACTCAACACACATTGCCCCTAGAATTCGGCGGAAAATGGGGAACGGAGTGTCTTAACACTAGGTTCCCTCTGCCTACCCTGCAGTGTGCGGGATACAGCGTGAAGCTGATTTACTTATTTTTATTTTATTTATTAAAAGTTTAATTTCCTCATTAAATGATCTAATAATACCGACGACATTGACAAGTCCAAAATCCTGGCCTTAATATCAATTGATCCAATTCATTGCATCCGTTTCTAAGAACCTTTGTTTCATTAGGCCTTGAAGTTTTAAATGCTTTTAATAATTGAAGTCCGTGACTCTAAAAATTAAGAATTACAGATAAAATTAGATTTTATTATGATTTTATGCCTTATGAATGAAATATTAAAGCCAGTCGTTGGCACAGGAGCAGAAGTGTGGGACTGTATACGCCACTGGTTGTGTGTTCGATCCCCACTCGGGGGAATGGATTATTATTTATTAATATTTTCATTTATTCGTTCTGGCACCAAGGTAATGCCCAGTGTTGAGTTCCGCCACTCAACACGCAATGCCACGAAAAATTCGGCGGAAATTGGAACAGAGAGTCTTAACAGAGAGTCTTAACGACAGAGGGAGGGGACCTAGTGGTCCCCTCCCTCTGTCTACCCTGCTATATACGCCATGCAGCGTGAAGCTGATTTATTTTTTAAAAAAATGTTATGATTTTGCACCTTATCCTATATATAAATGAAATAAAAAATATAATTATAAAGATTGAGGCCAGTCGTGGCGCAGGGGCACAAAGTGTTACAGTCAAAAGTAAAAGTTTTACAGTCGTAAAACTGACTGGTTGTGGGTTCGATCCCCACTCGACAAGATGAAATATTTACTTAAATTTATATTTCTATATAGTGGCAAGGCAAAGGCTGGCGTTGAATTCTGCCACTCAACACGCAATGCCACCAGAATTCGGCAGAAAGTGGGGAACGGAGTGTCTTAACACTATTATTTTAAGTTTTATTTTATTATTTTAAAGATGGTTGTAATCACCGAAGGTGTTTATTTGCACAAAAACGAAATTACTCTATATCCCAAACACACTCCAAAATTAACATATTTTACATAGCCATAGAGGCAAGAACGTGTCTAGAATGAAATTGCTCCGTACTTGACCTGGTATTGACCTGTCCGAGTCACCAGATAACCACTTAATAAGAAAATGTATGTATGTTCTCATTCATTTTTATATTACACAAATAAATCAAATCAGCTTCATGCTGTATCCCGCACACAGGAGGGTAGGCAGAGGGAACCTAGTGTTAAGACACTCCGTTCCCCACTTTCTGCCGAATTCTGGAGGCATTGCGTGTTGAGTGGCAGAACTCAACGCCGCGCTTTGCCTCGACACCAGAGCGAAGAAGTGGAAATATAAATTTAAGTAAATATTTCATCTCCTCGAGTGGGGATCGAAGCCACAACCAGTCGATTTACAGTCACACTTTGTGCCCCTACGCCACGACTGGCCTCAGTATATAACTCAAAATACCATAAACGTTACAGATTGCGAACAGTATCTATAGACAAGTATATACGGATATTGACGTCGAAGAGAGAGCGTGTGCGTATAAAAAACTAGTTACCCGCGTTCGGAAGGCGATCATTACAAAATTCTTTGATGTTTTTGTCGAAGCTCTCAGAAGTAATTTTAAAAGCTGGAAGTGCTCGACCGTTTTTCTTTCGTTTCATGAGAATATTAAGTATTAAAGGAGAATATATTTAATAAATTTAAATAAATATTTAATTTTCTCGAGTGGGGTTCGAACCCACAACCAGTCGATTTTACAGTCACACATATATTTTCTATTTTTATATCTTCGCTCTGGTGTTCACTCAACAATGCCTCCAAATTTGGCGGAAAGTGAGGAACGAAGTGTCTTAACACTTGGTTCCCTCTACTTACCCTGCCGTGTGCGGGATACAGGGTGAAGGGGACTTATTTTATTTTTTTAATATACTTAATTCGCGATTAACATCGAGTCACGTTGTCTCGTCGCCATCTTTATTCTACCTACACGTTGTCTCGCTACGAGTAGAGGTAGACCTTCTCATTGTGATGGAAACAATGATTCAGCGGAGTGCTCGTTAGTGTATGAGTCACTGGCTCTGAGGCCGTATTACTTCTGCCACTGTGGTGGGACGTACTGCCGTTGTCTTTCATCTTAGAAAAAAACGCTTTTTATATGGCCCTAACAGACTGTTTGTTTATGTGCAAAGTAGAAAAAAAAACTAATATATTTTTTCTGCTTCACGCTATTACCATCATGTAACAGAGTAAGCAGAGAGATCTTGGTGTTAAGATACTTAGCTCTCCACTTTCCACCAAATTCTGGAGGCAACGCGTATTTTCTCAAGTGGGGATCGAACCCACAACCTATAACGTTCACACACTTGTATCCCTGACCCACGGCTGGCCTTAATCTATCTATATATATAAAAGGACTTGTGCTGACTGACTGAGGTAAGACGTACGCAGAGCCGTAACCGCTGATGGTAGAAACGTGAAATTTGGGCAGATGTTTATTTTCATATTCTGGACATCCACTAAGAAGGGAATTTGAAAAATTTTAACCCTAAAGGGATGAAATAGGGGTTGAAAGTTTGTATGGAAAAAAAATTTAATCTGTACCGATTTTTATAAAATTTGAAATTCAGACTCTTAAAAATATTTCATTGAACACGTGTTTCATGGTTTTTAAGAATTCACCCCCTAAGGGTTCAAATAAGGGGTTGAAAGTTTATATGGAAAAATCTTTAAATTGCCACCGATTTTTATAAAAAATTAAATTCAGACTGTTACAAATATTATAAGTTCTTATGTAAGTAAGTGGGGAACGGAGTGTCTTAACACTAGTTTCCCTCTGCCTACCCTGCTGTGTGCGGGATACAGCGTGAAGTTGATTTAATTTTTAATTTTTTAATTTTAAAAATATTTTATTGAACACGTGTTTCGTGGTTTTTTTTAGAATTCACTCCTAATAAGCGGGCGAAGCCGCGCGCGCCCTCTAGTCAAGTATAAGCATAGGTGGTTAAATGTTACAGTGGCGAAAAGTAATTTTAGGTAAAATTAAAGATAATGATTACACGCTATCGCATTGTTCACATAAATATTGTAAACAGGTGAAACTTGTATTTATTAAGTAACTTATTTAAATATTTTTGTTACAGGTAAGTGTGCTATCGTCACTTCTGTAAATATATAAATTATATATTAGCAGCAGGTGAGTTTTAAATATAATAGAACTAACTAAGAAATTAACTGTTTATTCTAACTAATTTTTTTAATTACAGCTATATGGGTCAATGGTCGTATTTTGATTTACTTTGATCGTAAGCTTAAATGTCAATAATTATATCGTTATTTTGTCTCTGTACAATATTGCTACAGAGTTTTTTTTTTATCTTCACGCTGTATCCCGCATACAGCAGGATAGGTAGAGCGAACATAGTGGTAAGACAGTCCGTTCGAAATTTCGAAAATGTCGAAAGTCCAAAATTTTCCGCCGAATTTTACTTATTAAAATATACCTAAATCAAGGTAACTATAAATCTCAACATCTTTTAATTGTAGTGAAACATTACATTATATATAGGCTATAGGTGACCGTCACAGTGGTCACCGGATGTTGACGTTAATCTGGATGCTGCAGTCACCGTTACGGACTACAAACTGCGGTGCATCCGTTTAGCGCAGGGTTACGTCATATCACGGCATTTTTAACGATTTTTCTACGTAAAAGTCTATTTATATTTTTAATATTTTTGATTTAAATATATCTATTTTAGCTTAAATTGCGTGGAAATGCATATTTCGGACAAATTATAGTATTAGAATATAGTTTACCTTTCTATATCTAATATCATATATCTATATCTAATATCATTGTGAAAAGATAAATGTATTCAATTTCTTATATTTTACAAAATATTGATATAAAATAAAATCTGAATTTCTGCAATTGATTAGAATATTTTATACAAGCAAAATACATCATTGTTTAGGATTCATAGAAATATCTATAAATTATTAACTAGTTAAATAATAATTTAAAAAATAAATATACTTACATAATTAAGAGTTCAATCGTGGCGCAGTGGCACAGAGTGTGACTGTAAACGCAGGTTGTGAGCTCGGGACATGAAATATTGAATATTTTCAATTCTTCGCTCTGGTGACGAGACAAAACGCGGCGTTGATTTCCGCCACTTTACACGCAATGCCTCCATAAATCGGCGGAAAATGGGGAACTGAGTGTCTTAACGCTAGGTTCTTTTTGCCTGTCCTGCTGGTTGAGGGATACAGCGTGACGCCAAAAAAATATTGAAGTTACAAAACTGGCAGTGATTGTGTGTGATCGACAACCCTGCTAAAGTCCATCCTCACGGTGTGAACATGTTTGTTTATGAAGCTATTTTGAATCCGACGGTTTTAGTAATTTTAAACCTTCTTTTCATATCAGAGTTTAGTGTTGTAAATGTAAAGTCAATTGTAAACATAGCCAATACGTCTAGAATTTTAATATATTTAGTATTTTACTTTCATTTAGCCACAGCAAATATGATATTCTTCTTTTTAATTACAACTGAAAAAATGCGAAATAAACATTTTTCAAATTTTTAAACGTATCATAAAACATAAAAAAATTTTAAAAAAATTTAACAACTTAGGACATGTCGAGGCTTGTTCCAAGTTACAGAATTTATGAGAACATTATGCAACTGCAGTTGGATAGCAATTACGTAATTGCAATGATAAAGAAACCACGATAACTTAGAAACTTTAAGAGCTTTTTACAAATTTAACATCTGAATTCTTTTGTAATAATATAATAATATATGTAAAAATATCAAAAAATATTTTAAGTTTTGTTATTAAATATTTCGTTTAAATTTTTGAACTCAATTTAACCCTAGAATATATATAATAAATGAACAATATATTATTTAGAATGAGAAATGTCATTGTCATTTATGTAAAAGATCATTAGTTTTTGCTATGACAGACAAAGTTGTACAAATAGTTTCCTTCTCCAATTTCCGGTTGTATTTAAGCATTGCTTTATATGCTTTGTGTTATTGTAATGTTTAGTGCATTTATTTGTAAAATCAATTAAAACACGAGGCCAGTCGTGGTGCAGGTGCATCAGCGTGTGACTGTAAACGGGACAGGTTGTGGGTTTGATTCCCACTCGATGGATGAAATATTTAATATTTTCATATCTTCGCTGTAATCACGAGTCAATGCCTTCAGAATTCGGCGGAAAATGGAAAACGGAGTGTCTTAACACTAGGTTTCCTCCCAAACTTCCCAAGCTTCAAATCCAGCTGTGTTTGTGCCCTGTGTGAAGCTAAACAAACAACATTTATTCTCAAAAATAAATAATTTTGTTGAACTATAACAATGACAACCTTTACCTTGTAATATAAGCAGGAGTCGCTAAGTATTATGAAATATAATATTTGCCGTCTTAAATTGTATACAATTCAAAACTAGTTCTGCTTATCATTGTTAAGAATCTACTTAGGTTTCTTAGGGTCCTATATTAGAGTCCACGTGCATCGTTAGTCGTTTTTCGTACTTGACAGAATCATCATTTGATTTTGCTATAAATTAAACGATTTGGGCTTAATTTACAAATTTAAGAAACTGTAAAAAAAATTAGGCTGTATCAGGCACACACTGTATTCTGGCATACGTGTTGAATGGCTGATTTTATCGCTGCGCTTCGTCTTGACACAAAGGCGAAAAAATGAAAATATAAATCATAATAAATATTTCATTTCCTCGAGTCCACAACCAGTCACACCCTTGTGCCTCTGCGCCACCACTGGCCTCTACAATTTTAATTGTCTTTTTGTCATTGTACTATCTCTCACTGTCATTTTATAAAATGAAATAGAAAATAGATAAATCTCTTCTTTTACCGTTCAAACTCCTTCGTGTGCTTTCCACACAACGTAACATAGCGATGTGATTTTTAATTCAACTGGCTCGTCCGAAAAAAAAAAATATTAAAGAACTCATTTTACTATATTAATCATAATTTAGGTTTATTCCGTTCTTCCGGCGTTCGCAGCTATAAATCTCAGTGAGATGTAAACAGTCTTTCTACATCTCAACTTTCAATGTTACCATCACCTATACTATACTCCCATATTAATAGTTAAAATCTATTTTTACCCAATGTTTGCCCTTCTGCGCTTTGAAGTTTCCCTACATAATGTCTTATATTTATTAATGTTATGTTTACAGTAGTAAAACCTACTCCTAATGTTCATTTAATAAGATTAACTGAAACTAAATACTGAAATGATATATTTTATATCCATTATAACTCCATTTTTAGAGGTCAGTCGTAGCGCAGGGGCACAAAGTGTGCCTGTATATATGACTGGTTGTGAATTCGATTCCCACTCGAGGAAATGAAATATGTCATATGATATACTTCCATTTTCTTCGCTCTGGTGTCGGGGCAAAGCGCGGCGTTCAGTTCCGCCACTCAACACGCAATGACTCTAGAAATCGGCGGAAAATGGAGAACGGAGTGTCTTAACACTAAGTGCCTGTAAACCTCGCTATGTGTGGGATTCATCGTGAAAATGATAAAATATTTAAAAAAAATCGTTTCAAAAATGTAAATATTTTATTGTGTCGTTAGCTGTTATTGAGTGGTAACGTGACTTTCAAATAGGTACGGGTAAAATGCGCAAGACTAATGTTTAGTTAAAAAAATGGTAGAACCGCGTCCGATCTTTAATTGTGAATCCCGTTTGTTTTATTTTACAAGTGTGAAAAAGCTTTCGGATTTTGAAATATGTTTATTTTGATAGTAAATTATTTCTTTTTATCTTCCTCATGTTTCATTATTTAAAACAAGCCATCTTTTTAATATTTTAAGTTAAATTAAAGCATAATTTTAATTAATACTATAAACTTCACGCTGTATTCCGCACATAGCAAAGTAAGCAGAGGGAACCTGGGAACCTAAAGTTAAGACACTCCGTTCTCATTAAGACACTTCTGGTTCCCACTAGTTTAGTACTTTTAATTTTTAATGAATAATAAGTATAAAGATTTCTCGTTGTGTTTTAAACTTATAGCAGTACGTATATCTAAATATTTAAAAGCAAATCATTACAATATAAATTGACCTACAAAACCTAAGTCGGCCACTTTTTACAATCGTCAACAGTCTTCTAAATAAAATTTTATGAAAGATTATATTTTAATAGAACATTATATCTTAAGACCCCCATATATCGTTTGTAAAGATTAATTATTAACAAATTTAGTTGAATTTACGAAAAAAAGATAAAGATATATATAAAATACAAAAAAAATAAAATCAACTTCACGCTGTATCCCGCACATAGCAGGGTAGGTAGAGGGAAACTAGTCTTAAGACACTCCGTTCCCCACTTTCCGCCATGTTCTGGAGGCATTGCGTGTTAAGTGGCGGAACTCAACACCGCGCTTTGCCTCGACAGCAGAGCGAAGAAATGGAAATATAAATTTAAGTAAATATTTCATCTCCTCGAGTGGGGATCGAACCCACAACCAGTCGGTTTTGCAGTCACACCTCATGCCGCTGCGCCACGACTGGCCTCGAAAATGAAAATATAAATGTAAATATAGAACACAATACACACAGAATTAAAATTTGCGTTTGCGACATGGTTAGACCCGCCGACAATATGATAATGCTTATCGTTACGTGCCCTTTTTCTATGAAAGCCATACTGTAGTGTAAGATAGGCTGCTATTAGGTTTCATATCAATTCTATTTAGGTCTCTATTACTATACAATTAAGGTGCAAAGTGATAATTCAGTGTTGCCTAGTGTACGTTGATGGGTGCAACGAGCAAAGCGTGTCGTTTGTAAACAGTTGCTACGTGCCCGGACCACGCGACACTCGTGTCGTACTTTTGTTCGTGAAAAAAAAAAAATTAAAAGTCTTTTAAAAGTTTTGTTCAGTGTACACGGGAAGCTTATAACAGTGGATGACATTTAGTGAAGCGTGAATCGTCGTGTTTTAGTGGAACAGTGGTTATTGTGTTTCCCATTGGGTTACCTAGTGCTGTTGATGTGCGTAAAATAATTCTTCGTTTATATGTATAGTTTTACCAGAAAGTTTACCCTACATTAGCTTTGAACCAGGTCACTGTGCTTTATTATTCTGTCGATATTTCTTATTATTATTATAGATTTTTTTTAAGTTTTAAATTTATATAGAAAAAACCATGATTCATATAGAATTTATAAAGATTTTTGTGTATATGTATATATAAATACTATCGATTAACTTGGCCTTAGCCTGTCACACATCGTTGAACCTGTGTGAGCCTAAATATAACTCTAACGCCCGAAGGACCACCCTTGTGATGGCAGCCATAAACATATTACGCTTAATTACACAAATACTAATATTCATAATAACTTATTAATAGGATATAACAAACAAGGATTTAATTAATAGATTTTTTTTTTGTTACAATTCTCGGTTATTTAAAGAAAAAAATATTAGAATTTTTACTGTTTGTTGTGTAATATTTTAAAACATTTTTCTTCTTATCTTAGAGGTAAATAGATATATCAGGTATATGTTAGATAGTGCATAATGCAGTGTGAGTGTGAGTACTTACCTATAGGTATTCAAGATTTTTCAATTTTAGTAAAAAAAACGAAAAATTTACAATTAATTTATTCTCATACCGATTTCGATATTTCGTGTAAATTCTATAAATAATCTTCCTTAAACATAAAATAACAATGTCAATTATATTTCCCTATAATTTTTGCAATGTCATAATTTTATTACATTCAAATTAAATTATTTATATAAAATATTAGTCATGGCAAGCCAAATAAGACTCTCACAAACAGTAAATATGCTTACCTTGGCACCTGTCAGTAAACCAATATGGTCCGAAGTTAATCAAATTCCGATTACAAAATCTGGAACATCTGCCAGGCCGGCTGGTACGAAATCGGGCACATCTTGGAACCCGCTGCCCGCATACCGCTACCTGCACTACAGCCATTGTTGTTATATGCCCTTGTAAACTATAATAGATGGTCTTGGCCCGTATTGTTTTTAAGAACAAGTAAACGTTCTTCATCCTTCGAGTATACTTGTCACAGCACTTGAGTTTGGAATGCCGAGTGTAAGAGTAATAAGCACCGTTCTTTCCAATTTGAAGGACGTAAGAAATCGTAATCATAAAAGAAATCTCGAAAGACTTGTAAAAATTGGTTAAAGCCATATTCAAAGCATAAATCTAAATGCCTACTCAATTTTTACGTTTACTCAATTTTTTTAAGCGGCCGTCGTGGCACAGTGGCAAGAGTGGGAGAAAGAGGCGATTGTAGGTTCATTTCTCAGTCGGGGGATTGTATCATCATTTTTTATTATTAATAATATGCAATATTTATAAATATTGATAATATTTTTAATTTCTTCGCTTTGGTAACAAGGCAAAGCTCAATTCCTCGAAAATTCGGCGGAAAGTGAGGAACGGAGTGACCTAACACTGAGTTCCTTCTGCTTACCGTACTATATGCGGGATGCTGACAAAAAAAAATGCTTTTGGAATTCGTTCCTAGCAACACAATCACATCGACAGAATGGAATTTTCGATACAGGTAAACGCTTCATAAAATACATTATTGTTGTGATGCGAAATCTGTAACCCCAACCACGTCCCTAACACACCGTGCATCACCCGTCGTCACTGAACGCGAGGAGAATTTAATTTCAACGCCCCATGGCCTGGAATTTTAATCACCGTTACGCGACAAAGGTTCAATATCGTCTATATATGATACTCTAGAAGTTAGTTTGTAAATGTAGACTCGGGTGCGTTATTAAAAGCACTACCGACTATGACAACGAGGCCAGTCATGGCGCAGGGGCGTAAAGTGTGTTTGTAAACGCGATTGGTTGTGGGTTCGATACCCCCTCGAGGAAATTTAATAGTAATGTAAATATATATTTCCATTTCTTCGCTTTGGGGTTGAGGCAAAGCGCGGTGTTGAGTTCCGTCACTTAACACGGAATGCCTCCAGAATTCGGTACTACCCTGATATGTGCGGGATATGGCGTGAAGCTGATTTAATTTTAATTTCCACTTACAATGAGGTAGTATTATCAAGTCTCAGGTTCTAATCTGCCACAATCTTTCTGTTAACGTTTTACGTTTTACCAGTTATCTTTCTGTTGTATTGATAAAATACGGTTATCAACACAATATTTCTATAAAAGTCGATAAGAGGCCGTGAGAACACGCAACGTGGATATAGTCTTGGAATTTTGAAATACTTGGGGTGAATAATTGTTAGGGTTGCTAGTGAAGACCAGAATCTACAAAGATTTAGACGATTGTTGAACATTTAAATTGTTTAGTGTTAGTAGAGTAGCACGCCTTGTTAAGGGAACTTTACTACTAGTAAATAAATTTAAATTTAAACCATTTTAAATAAATTGAAATTTAAATATTTACAATGCCAGTCTTAATTAAATATATAGAACCCGTGTAAAACAATACTAATTTAAATAAAAATTTAAGTAGCCTTTTCCTGCAACCGACACTTGATCCACTTGGGGAGGTGGTCTTTACGGTTGAGTGGTAATGTGTCCTCAAATTCCTTAATTCATTGTTCAAGTGTATATAAAGTGAAATTAACTTAACAATTTAAATTTTAGACAATTAAAACTAATAATTAATTACAATATTTCAAATACGAAATTCAATTGGAAGTTTAGCTTTTAGTTTATGAACATAAGTATTTAGAACATATTGAAGTACTAATTTGAAAAATTTATGAAAATCATTTTCATCAATCAAAAAAAGACGTAAATGATCCGTGGTCTGTCGATATATTATAATATATCTCTCTGTTTAGACGAAATACAACATAATAGAGTATGTAAAATATTTAAAAAAATGTTATTACTTTGAAAACTGCTGCTCTGTGAAACTGTTTTTACAATAATAATAATATTATATAATTACATATTCGCTCTGCTTTACTGTTAATATAATAGGTATACTCTATATTTTGTATATGTGGTCACTCCATTGCATCTCCGGTGCCAATTATGGCGACGGAAATGAACACGCTGTTTGACTTTGGCTATCGACTGGTCAATCAGTATAATATGGTATAGCTATACAATATGGGTTATGCAACTGTTTACATTTATATTTTCATTTCTTCGCTCTGGTGTCGAAGCAAAGCTCGGCGTTGAGTTCCGCCACTCAGCACGCAATGCTTCCAGAATTCGGCGGACAGTGGGGAACGGAGTGTCTTAACACTAAGTTCCCTGCTGAGCGGGATACAGCGTAAAGCTGATTTATATTTGGGTTACTACTTATAAAGCTGTTCTGAGAAACAGTAGGTTCACTTTTTATATTCGTAATAATTCGAGGTATTTGGCGACACCGGACATGTACATCACATAAGTTGGCTTTTATAAATAAACAATATCTAGTATTGATACATTATAAAATAAATCTTTTGATGTCTGATTAATAATATTTCTTGTCTGATGTATTTATTTTTTATAAATTTTTAAACAATCTATTATAATACTACCTATATTAGATGTGGGTTCAATTTTACTCGGACCATGGAAAACGTGCTGTTCCTAATTTGGCTATTAAATATAAATTTTAAAATACTACATTATAAATAAATATATGTGCACTATTTCAAGGCTTATATGGTGTTAGAGGGAAAATGTTACAAGGTGCATGTAGCAGGGCAGATGCAGCCTAGTGTTAAGACACTCCGCTCCCCACTTTCTGTCGAATTCTGGAGGGCATTGGATGTTGAGTGGTGGAGCTCACCGTCGCGCTTTGTCTCGACAACAAGAACGAACAAATTAAACTATTAAATATTTCCCCGAAAAGGAATCGTACCCACAACCCATCGCGCTTACAGTCACACGCTGCGTGCGTGCCCCTGCGCCACTGCCGACTCGCCTCAATCAGCTTACCTCTATTAAATAAAGCGAAGATCAATTACTTTAATACGTTATTTACAATAAGTACTTAACACTTATCCAATACGTTTAATCCTGACATTTAATGAGGCAAGAAAAGCTTTCACTTTTTCTCGCGACTTTTTGCGAAACACGTTTTTTTTATTTGCAATTTCATTATGTCATATCCGTAAAAGCACTTTTTTAGTTTACCCGACAATATATATCAATGTAATCCAGATCAAATTATCAAAAGTCAGTTTCACGCTGTATCCCGCACACAGCAGGGTAGGCAGGGGACCTAGTGTTATGACACTCTGTTGCACACTTTCCGCCGAATTCTGGAGGTGAGGAGGAGGCGGTACTCAACGCTGTGCTTTGCCTCGACACCAAAATGAATAAATGGAAATATAAATTTAAGTAAATATTTCATTTAATCGAGTGTTGATCGAACCCACAACCAGGTGCGTTTATAGTCACACTTTGTTCCCCTGCGCGACCACTTTCCTGAAGTAATCCACATGCAGGTAATAAAAATAAAGATAAAAAGGAACTAATTTATAATATATAAAAAGTTGTGAAAAGAGGATAGGCAGAAAGCGGTAATGGCTGTAACCCGGTTTCTTTGTGTAAATGTCGGATGTGGCCCTACATATATAACTCGATATAGTGTAGCAACTGTTAGGTACTCGATGTTTACGATCAACCTGCCGTTGCTGTACCACTTACCCAACCTTTACTCAAGAGAGATTTATTGAAAGCTCACTTTTACAAGTTTTTATTTGTGTAACAGTCAGTTAGTTGTCTTAAAGTTAGTCTTTTTTGGTATTCTTCTTATGATATTATTTCTAAATATATTATTATTTCTAAATATATATTTCGTTTCTCAATTCGGGATATTTTTTTTTGCTAACTGTAAACGTGAGAGTTCGAACGGTTTCCACTGAGGAAATGAAATATTTAATATTTTCATTTTTTCGCTACGGTGTTAAGGCAAAGCGCGACGGTGAGTTCTGTCACTCAACACGCAATGCCTCCAAAATTCGGTAGAAAGAGGGTAGTGGAGTGTCTTTACACTAGGCTTCCTCAGCCTCCCCTGTTTGAGTGATAAAAAAACGAATAGTTATGACGTCCATCACGTTCTATCTGCACCACAATAGTGATGATCAATGAAAATAATAGTAGAATATTAAGATGAATGACCCTACCCTACCTTTGATTTTCACAGAGTTTGTGCCAATATAACACGGAATACTGGTGCAAACGTTCACCGACAATAATTCTCTCCTTTTGGAAGCTGCGATCTGCATTGCTGGCGATGTTCCAAGCACGCTTTATATCACAAATTACCAATACCCCATTGCAGATATTCTGCATTGAAATGAAATACAGTAAAACTGGTAAAACATTTGGTTATATATGAAATTATGTTTTATTTCTGATCACATTATTTTGTTATTTGTACCTATGTCTAGAAAGATTCTGTTGAAATAGATATAAAGAAATAATTTGAAATGTTTGTAAAAATACATTAGTCTTAAAATCAGTTTAAGTTTAACGACTGATCAGTCGTGCAATTCCGGAAATGAAATATTAAAAGTGTAATTTTGCGTTGAGTTCCGCCATTCGAAATGTCTTCATAGGAACGGAGTGTCATAGTAAGAGAGAGTATTGTATAAAAATACATAATTAAAACTACAAGCACTTCTTATATTCATAAAATGGGTGTCAAAATAAAGAAAAATCTGGAATATAATAATAAACTTCACATAACAATTTCAACCTTAAAATGATTAAACCATTTCCCAATTCCATTCCTCAAGAACGGCCCTCCCGTTCTCATTTTTCGGTGCCGCTTACCATATGGCAAAGGGCGATTTCTCACGGATACTTATTACAAGATGTTACTTTTCTTTTGCTCGTGTGGTTTCACTATAATTCCTTTTAGCGATGTATGATCTCATTATGTCGAAGCAGGTAAGTGTGTCAGTGTGTAGGCTTGTAATGCGCTGGACCGTTGGGCTTCGTGCCTAATCTTACCCACAGACCGTCTCTATGGCGACACGCTGTATTTGGGTACCCTATTGTTTTTTTTTTTTTGTGATGACAGTAGTATTCCTTATAAATTTTAAATATTTATAACTATAAATAATGATTAAATATATTGACTCGATATAAGCAATAAGATTTTTTTTTATTTTAATCTTTGCAAAAAAGGTTTTATTCATTTTCAATATACGTCCATACATAATTATTTATTTAAATATAAAATATATTAAAAGAAACGTTTTCTTTATTATATATAATTATAATTTATTTACACAGTTAGTTCAAAAGAAATACACGAACGATCAGTTTCACTAGCTGCGGCAACAGCCGCTACATACATAGTGGTCACAGTTATACGTTCCATTATAATATGCGTGTTAGCGGTTGAAAAATTGACATACAAACGTTCTTGGTTCCTATAAAAAAGATAGATAGATAGATTACACTCTTTATTATACATACATAAAGGAAATATAAATACAGAGAAAAAAAAACGCATTTTGCGTAGTATGCAAAGGCGACCTTATCACTATAGTGATTTCTATATTCAATAGTATAGGATATCTTGATAGTGTATGAAATAATAAAGAGTAAAATAAATACAAATAACATAGTAAAAATTATTATAAAAAAAAGTTTAATCATTTCACTTTCTTCAATGTTAACCGTTATTGACCTTTACACAAACCATACATTTATTAACCATAGCTAAATCAGCTTCACGCTGTGTATCTCGCACACAGTAGAGTAGGCAGGCAACACTAAAGTGTTAAGTCACTCCGTTCCCCACTTCCGACGCCGTGCTTTGTTTCGACACCAAAGCGAAAATATTAAAACATAAATGTAAAACAAAATATTTAATCTCCTCGAGTGAGGATTGAACCCACAACCAGTCGATTTTACAGTCACACTTTGTGCCGCTGCGCCACGACTGGCCTCACGTCATAACTATTATTACTGTCTATCTACTTTGTTATATATTATTTGAGGCTATTATAAAATAACTGTTAGGAGACCGGTCGTGTGTTCGATTTCCTATAAAGGATTTACTTTTTTATATTTTCATCAGCTCGCTCTGATGACGTGGTAAAAGTGCTTCATGGACTTTTGCCACTCACCACGCAATGCCTCCAGTATTTGGCGGAGAGTGGAGAACGGAGTGTCTTAGTTATAGGTTCCCAAGTTCCCTCTGCTTACTACACTCCGTGTGCGGGATACAGCGTGATAGTCTCAAAAAATATGTTGCATAACTTAAGAAGTAATCAACATATTTAATAAATAATTTTCGAATAATTTTTAGTGATATAATTAATTACCTTTAGATAGAAACGATGTAGCGATATAATTTCTAATCTTATCATAAATGAAGGAAGTGATTGCATCAAGGTTGGAACAGTCACCTTATCAAGAAGTGTATTGTTTATTTTAATAGATTTAAATCAGATATACATATAGGTAAGCTATTTCTCAGGAACTTGTATTTAAACAAAATATTAGAAAACTTATACAATTTATGTACATAAAATATGTCTTAATAAATATGCGAATATATTATAAGAAACGTGTATTTCTTTTAATTTATTGGAAATTAAACTGCTAATATTATAAAACACAACGATAAAAAGACAATTAAAATAAAAGCGGTCGTTCAAGACTTTTGTATAACTTCATTTTCACATTTTATTTCGTGTTACATAAATGGTAAGTTACATTTTTTTTAGTTTCATGCTGTATTTCGCACATAGCAGGGTAGGCAAGGGGAACCTGGGAACCTAGTGTAAAGACACTGCGTTCCAATTACGACACTTCCATGAATCCATGAATTCAGTAGGTATTGCGTCTTGAGTAGCGGAACTCAACTCCGCTCGACACACAATAAGTCCTAAATAATTAATTAAATAGATTTAATACAATATATATTTAAAATAAACCAAATCTTTATTTAATATATTTTGCATTACACATCAGATACTTTAGACTTACGCAAACTACTGACACGCCAAGATCGCCCACCCGCCCGCCTTAGCAATATCTTAGCAACGTATTAATAGCCTTTTACATATAAATACTTAAGATATTGGCATTTAACTATCTCTCTTCAATATTTTAAATAAATAAAGATATTATATATTTAGAGGCTAGTCGTGGCGCAGGGGCAAAAGGCGACAATTTGTAAGTTTGGTCCCTACTCGAGGAAATGAAATATTTAATATATTAATTTCTTTGTTGTGGTGTCGAGGTAAAATGCGGCGTTAAGTTCCGCCATTTAACACGCAATGCATATATGCCAAAGGATTCGGCGGAATGTGGGAAATGGAGTGTCACACCTCTGCTTACCCTGCTACATGCGTATGCATATAAACAAAATTTATAAAATCTGATTTTTATGACATATTATTTTATTTATAATCAATCACCGTGTCATTTTTAAATATAATAATTATAAATAAATATTTTAAATTTACTATAGTTTTCAAACAATACTAGAAATGTGTAATATATTGTACGCGTATACTCTGGTCCGTCCATCACTCGTTGGCACTAATAGTCAAGATCGTGTGTTTTCAAGGACAACATCCTTGTTGTTATCCAGTTTTCTTAATACGAACTTAATTTTTTTTATAAAATACGTGTTCGCAAGTACTTAGAACAAGTTATGTAGAATACACCTTGCTCTGGTATCAAGTTGAAAACCACGTTCAATCGGAGCATTTAATATCTTTGAATGCAATACATTATTATATAACATTAATATATATAAAATTGACGCCAGTCATGGTGTAGTGGCACAGAGTGTGACTGTAAATGCGAATGGTTGTGGGTTCGGTTTTCAGTCGAGGAAATAAAATATTTAACATTTCCATTGTCTGCGCTCTGTTGTCGAGGCGCGACGTTGAATTCCACCACTCATCACGCAATGTCTCCAGAATTATTCGAAAAATGGGGAACGGAGTGTACTAATATTAGGTTCCCTCAGCCTACCTTCTTATATGCAGAATACAGCGTGAAGCTCATTATTTATTATATCTAAAAAAAATCATTAAACAATATAACCTTAGTAATTCATATTATTCTGATTCTTAATTCTCACACAAGACCACGAATCATTTCAAACATCAGATATTTTATCTTGTCAAGTGGGTGTACGCTGGTACAGTCGACATTCCTATCCTACTATATATTGTTTGCTCTTCTAGGGAGCTTAAAATAATTACACAAGTGTACTATAGACAAGAGAGAGAGAGACCCTTTTAGAGTTCGTCGCTTATCTTTACCTGGCGCTGTTTGAGTTTCAGTAGATGATAGGTGCCGGTTACCAGTTTTCGGATGTTTTTTTTATTATTTTTATTAGTTTTTACGCTGTACCCCGCACACAGTAGGGTTGGCAGAGGGAGCCTAGTGTTAAAACTCTCCGTTCCACCGTTTACGCATTTTCCGCCAAATTCTGGAGGCATTGAGTGTTGAGTGGCGGAACTCAAACGCTATGCCTCGAGACCAGAACGAAGAAATTGAAATATAAATTTAAATAAATATTTCATTTCCTCGAATGGGAATTAAACCCACAACAAGCTTTTACAGTCACATTTTGTGCCTTGGCGCCACAACTGGTTTTCGAACATTGATCGTTGGAACTGCAAAATGTTCACTTTCACTTTCTTAATGATTAGTACTATGTAAATGTGTGAGCTTGTATTACATGTAAAACGTATATTACATGTAAAACTTATAGAAATAATGATCTCTGGCGTATAGTAATGTATAGATAACGGTTGTAAAAAATATGAGAAAATCTGATGTGAAAGTGCTCATGTTTTACTCAGTCGTAGTACATAATAATATATATAATTTTATTGATAATGCCAATTTGGGCTATAATGGGAGAGCTTTTTAATCTTATCTATCTTATTATTTTGTTGAGGCCAGTCGTGGCGCAGGGTCACAAAGTGGGACTGTAAAACCGACTGGTTGTGGGTTCGAGGAGATGAAATATTTACTTAAATTTATATTCCCATTTCTTCGTTCTGGCGTCGGGGCAAATCGCGGTCTTGAGTTCTGCCACTCACCACGCAATGTCCCCAGAATCCGGCAGAAAGTGGGGAACGGAGTGTCTTAACACTAGGTTCCCTTTGCCTACCCTGCTGTGAGCGGGATACAGCGTGAAGCTAATTTATTTATTTTATTTATTCATCTATCTTATTATTGAAGAGATTGCTGAACATTAATGAAACATTTTTGGATCATTGAAAAAAAATAAAATTGATATTTAGATAGAAACTCCAAATCTAACGAATAACGATCGGAACTTTTTTCTTTCCATCGTTATGTCAATACTATCAACGTACATACTCTTTGGGGAGATCCTCCTCCATGGTAAGTTACTCATGCAAATATAATTGTATTATGTGCCTTTTTTATGGTTTCCTCAACTTTAATTCGCGCAACGAGGCCCCATATAATAAAGCATAGTGTTTATGTATATTACATGCCGCACTGTCTCACACAAACTTTCTTTTAATTAATGATTTTTGTAGCAACCCTAACCTAAACTAACCTAACTCGAAAAAATAAAATTTTAAAATGTTAATTTTTTTATTTCGAATTCTAACAGTAGGTATCTGTTTGTTTTGGTTGCAGTTTTATTTTTAATGTAAAACAAATCTAAAACTTCCCACTTGTACCGACACATCAATACAATGCTTCAATACATATTGTTTTTATTTGTTTACTTTATCCGCCGGCTCATATGCGCGGTGGTGATTATTAGAGCACGTTCAAATTTAAACTGTGAATAGTAAATAAACGGACACGGACGGCGCGGTGGGCGTGCGCGTGCGCATCTCGTCTCGTAGCTCGCTTCAGTGTGTTAGTGTCTCTGAATGGAGGCAGTCACGCGGCTTTCCATTCTTTTATATTTTATCGCTCGTACTACGAACTGTGGTGACCCAGTTTAGATATCGATTTTAGGTGAAAAAAGTGCATTACTGGAAGAACTTGTGTGTTTAGTGTTATGTTTTTGTGTTTCGTAATTTGCAGATCGGCCATACGTTTTTTTGGTGCGTAGGTTAATTTTGATGTTGTGCTATTTCAGTAAATGTGTTCTCGGCATATATAAACAGCATGCTTGGAATTGGAATCACAGTTTATAGTTAATATATCCTTTGTCAGCAATTTGAGAGCTATTAAATTGTTGTTTGAATTCAATTTTGTTGTTGAGGTCTTAAGGATTATTGTCATATTATAATAATCACTAATTATATAAATTAGTTATTAGAACCTGTTCTTTTGCGTTGTAAAATATTATAAAAATCTTATTGACATTAAAGAACAGTTTGTGGATCTACAGTTAATTGTTATGTAGCGTTATCTGTATATATTTTGTTTTTAAAAATCTAGTAAACTTCCGATACTGTGATACAATATTATTGTATTTTTCTTCCCAAAATTTGGATAACACCAAAAAATATTTTAAAAATATGACTGTTCTTGTTGATTATTTCACATTCGTACTGTCCATTGGTACAGTTATATGTTTAATGAGTATTTAACTCAATTTATCAGTGATGTCTTCTAGCAATGGTCGTAACCGTCGCAAATCGTCGGTTTCCTCCTGAGATGATCATATGGTCTTTATGAACATGATTTATACCTGCCACGTCATTAGTTTGTGTTAACGCTTGTAGCTGGCGGATGTGTTTGTTTGCCTCCACAGCCTATTTACGGTCTTCTTTTGTAGGTACAAAAGCTTTTGAGCTTCAATTTAAATGTCATCACATTAAGTCTTTATGTATTATGTAGGTTATGTTTTAAAGAATACAGTGTGCTTGAATCTTTTAGCTTTTTTAGGGTACTGTACTTGAAAAGGTAGAAAAGGAAGCCTTATAGGATCAGGAAGTGAGAATTTATAATACAAATAAAAGAAACAAATCCGAAAAGAATAAATTTATAGATGTTTTATATACAAAACATATCATATAATGATTGCTTGTTTTTATAGCTCATTTCAAATAAAATAAGTTCATATACTCGCAAACTTAAGTTAGCCAACTTTTATAAGTTAAACTTCTCTTTGACCTACAATTCTGAAATTGATACGGAAGCCCCGGTGGGCGAGTCCGATTCGCACTTAACCGATTTTTTAGCTTAGAGACATCACTTGAATAAGGTTTTATAAGTGATTTAAAATATCTAAATGTTAAATATACCATTTCTTCGCTCTGGTGTCGAGGAGAAGTGCAGCCTCCAGAATTCGGCAGATCAGAATATCTCAACACTAGACTCCCTCTGCTACATGCGGGATACAGCGTGAAGTTGAAAAAAAAAACAAGTATTCGTACAACAAACACTCCACCAGGTAAAGAGTAGGTGTAAACAAAATAGCGTGAGGGCTTTTATGGTTATATTTATGATTATTTCAAATAAATGAGAAGTAAATCAAGAAGGTCACTGTTTACTATTGTTGAAATGGTAAATTATGTTTAGAATTCTCGCGTGTAAATAATTTCTTGAGGTTATCGCAGTACATTGTTGGTTCCACTGGGCCTTGGCTTATCTTGGGAAATATCGGTCTCGTGCCGGAAAGCGCTGGCGGTGTGCCAGGGCGGGCTCGTGCGTTACTATTACTGTACCGCGTTACCACCAACCATGTTATAGGTTCTTGCGATACAAACTAGGTAATTTTGTTGAAATATACACATGGAGGTAGTTTATGGAGACGCGGGCCAAGCCAGTTTGTATTATTATATTATGAATTTATTTAGAAAATTAATGAAAATTTCTAGATTTTCTAAGTGTGGAATAACCTTTTAAAAAATGATAAAAAATGACACGTCATAATTTTTATTACTCCATATTTTTCTTTTTAGCGCTACAAAAAGAGAACTTAGAGATGGAATCAACAACGATTTAAAACATCGTCTGCTAGATGGTAAAATTTGTACATTATTAAAAAAAATACTTTTCCCCAAGTGTTACTTTTGCTCACAACCCTAAACTCGCAAGTACTACAACAACGCTACTTAAAAGTAAAAAGCCTTAAAAACATTTTAAATTGTTATTTTCACATTAAGGTGTAAATTTCTCATATTTTTTTTAAAATTTAAAATATATCTTACTATAAAAAGATAGTAAAGTAATAAGAAACCAAAAATTACCACAGAATGACATATAAATGTTAGTATTTCCTCAATTTTCTCCAGATTTCAAAACAATCCAAGTAGTCTCCCACACTTACTTTCCTTTGAACAATAGCATGTTTAAAATTTCACTTTTTTTGTCATATAAACGGAATTGTAATTACCTCAATCCATAAACCTGTTCCTCTTCCTTTATCACTGCTGAGGTCTTCAATCAAGTCATTAGTCAATTATATGGAATATTCGATATCGATTGTTATAGTAATGACTAACTAAAATTTATTACAAAAACAAACTTTGCTTTAAAGTTATTTTTTTTAGACTTCTATTGTATTATATCGATAGAAGGTTTTAATTTATTTCTTTAATGAAAATATTATATCTAATGCTGTATTCTATCGTTTCATCGTGTTGTCTTTTTGTTTATTTTTATTTTAACCTAATTATAGGCTTAATTATATTATTTAAACTATAGTTTGAAGTTAATACAAATCACGTCACGGTCTTGACATTTTTAGTACACAGTTACTAAGCGTTAGATATTTTGTGAAACGATCATTCTATTGACCAATAGTATTATAGATAACAAACAGTATTTGATAAAAATGCAAGATTAGGTACTGGGGTCTTTAGTACCTATAGGTGAAAAATAAGAGGTGGGTACACGTGGACGTGGATGTATCCAGTTCTTTAGAAATATGTTTCCTTTTGTTTGAGTGCTATTCATTAGTCGAATGTCACATTGGTAGACCCCATTCTTTGTGAGTGCATTGAACTTACGTTGTCATATCTCAAAGCGTCATACAAGCCTGTGTGCCAACGCGTTATACGAGCGGTTGGTACTCTGTCGTACCTTGGTTTTGGTTATCCTGAAATCTTTTCTTCATTAAAGTTAATATATAACTTGTATTGATAGATTAATAATAAATAGAGACTTGGTGTAAAACTGGCCAGATATTTGTCCGTATTTTTGATTGTTTATTATTCCTCCAGGCTTTCTGATAAGATACTAAGAAATTATGAACACATGATGTTGAACTGATGAATACACAACAGTTTCTAATCTACATAAAGTGAATACCGAATAGTGCCAATATGTTTGTATTATTAATACAATAACCAAAGTGATAAAAATGACAAATGGTTTCGAATGAAGAAAGTGCTGAAGTGTTGAAAGTGTCGACAGATTTTAGTGCAACAGTGAAATTTATATAGTTGAAGTTTGTTGGGATATGAGTGAGGATGAGTACGGAGCGACGCCTCTCTCGGAGCTTCCACTCGTGTCTGAAGGGCTCCTCGACTGAGGAAGCCGCGGATGAGGAGGAAAGTTGCTACCACTCGCTCGGTGGTCGCCACACCCTCAACAGGCAGCCGCCTGTGTACGTCGAAGATTTATCCAACATCACGTTAGCCGATTTTGAGACACAAGATGATATTGACGGTTGGTATGCTAAATTATAAGATATTAATATTTTCTATTTTTTTTTAAGCCACTTTTGGCGCAGATCTACAAGCGTGTAAACATGTAACTGTAAACGCGTCAGGTTGTAAGTTCGAATTCCACCCGAAGAAACGAAATATTTAATATTTCCATTTTTTCGCTCTCATGTCGAGGCGAAGCGCGGCGTTTTGTTCCGCCTACACAACACGCAACACCTCTAAATTTCTGCGGAAAATGGGTGTGAACGAAGTGATTTAATACTAGGTTCCCTCTGCCTACCCTAGCATGTGCGGGATCTACCGAGAAGCTGAATAACAGAATAATATTTTCCAATGAACATAATTCAACGGTTCTATTATTTAATTAACGAGTACCTAACAATATATTACAATAAATTAATCGAAAAATCAAAAACATATCACATTAAGACACTCATCAGCAATTAAATTAAAAAATCGCGATATATTATAATTTTAAATGTCATTCGTGAACGTTGACAGTGACAGCATAGTATCACGCGGTCTCTGAGGTATGCGTGTGCTTAATTGGTTGTTTTCTCTACACATATAAATGGTCTTGTTATGATGAATTGTTGAGTTTAATTGATATATATTATAAGAAATTATATAAGAATAAGAATGCCTGTATACTTGCTATACGTAACTTTAATGAAAGACGAAAGGCTGGTGAACTTTAAATTATTATCAAGCGGTTTTTGTTACAAAATTCTTATGTCAGATTCACGTCGTATCTCACATATAGGAGGGTAGATAGAGCGGAGCCTAGTGTTTAGACACTCCGCTCGCATTTTCCCTTAATTTCTGGAGGCGTTGCATGTTAAGTGGCGGACCTCAACGCTACACTTTTTGTCCCGACACCAGAGCGAAGATAATGAAAATATTAAATATTTCATTTCTTCGAATGGAAATCGAACCCACAACCTCTCGCTTTTACCTCAGTGCCTTGCGCCTCAGATGATCCAGAGGCAAGAATAATTAAACATACATTTAGCAGTGTTATCATATAAAAAAAAATATGGTAGTGGCCTTTTAAATAACGAGTTCTCTTTATGTAAGTAGCTCTGTTGAGAATCTCTGTGTACAGTACCATAAAAAGATACCCGAGCCCACATTGTACTTATCACTTGTCTGTCGAGTTTTCTCCGCGATAATTATAAATCCTGGACTCGAAGTGAAATATTTTATATTTTCATTTCTTTGCTCTGGTTTCGGAGAAGCGCGGCGTTGAGTTCCACCATTCAATACGCAATGCTTCAAAATTAATCGGAAAACGGGGAGCGGAGTGTCTTAACACCAGGTTCCCTGTGCCTACTGCAGGATACAGCGTGAAGCTAAAAAAATATAGATATATATATCACAACAGTTGATCAGATGTCCTTTGCGGGAGCGGACAACTTAATGAAAGGGGCCGTTAAAGTATTACGTAAGCAGTTTTTTGCAATTATTGAAACCTCTCCCCTATTTAATCAAAAATAAGCAATCCTCTTAAAAATATTTTATTGGACACGTGTTTCGTGGTTTCTTTTAATCCCCCCCAACCCCCATGTCATCAAAAATAAGCAAACCCAAGACCCCCCCCATAGTGCTTACATAATACTTGAACAGCCCCAAAGATCAAAATGGTAACCAAATAAATAATCAGCTACAATTTAATTCATTTAAAATGATTATTTAACGTTAAAACATAAAATATTATCTCGACATTAAGTACTGTTTAATATTCGCCAGTAGAGTCAGTCAGCCCACTTGAACGATTACCGCCTTGAATTGTGTGGGACCGACCTCGTTACGTTTTTGTTTAGTTTGGAATAACAGTGGTTTGGTGTGGCTAAATTATCATCTACTTAGGAAACTTCGTTACGATCAAGGTAATTTCATAAAAATTATAGAAGTTTATAATGTAGGAAGCGATTTACTGTATTATATTGTTCTTTTATTTTATTTAGGCAGAGGGAATCTAGGTATCTAGTGTTAAGACACTCCGTTCCCATTAAGAAACTTCCGTTGTCTTTTTTTCCGTTGTATTCCGAAGGCGTTGCTGGTTGAGTGACGAAACTCAGGGTCGCGTTTAGTCTCATTATCAGAGCGAAGAAATGAAAATAATAAATATTTTATTTCTTCAAGTGGGAATCGAACCCACTACGCTTGTGTCCCTGCGTCTGGCCTCAATTATTTCTCTAATTCTCTTTAAAACGTTTGCATAAAAATATTATACAACATTTTCAAAACCGCTGTCGCTATGTGATCGTGATTTGATCTTGACATTGATTAAATACGTAATATCATTTGAAGAGTGAGTCATACGAGTACATCACCGGATACATGGTACGAAGTACCTCTGCCGTGTAGTAGAATACCTAAACAATTGTGGTAGTTAGTGCTGGCTGATGGCTGTTGTTTAAAATTTTATTTTATTTTTTATTTAAATTAGGCAATGTATAGGTACCTACATAAATAAATAATTATTATTATACTCTATTATTTATTTAATTTAGATTAAATGTGTATAGGTAAAAAAAAACAACATTTTAAAAATATTAAAATTATTGTAATTATAAAATAATATATTTATTTTGTTTACTAACAAACAGTCCTGTCAACAAGTCATGGTCGCCCTGGAGTTGAGTGTTCTGAACGTTTGCACATTGCTCACAACAACAAAATAATCAAAAATAAGAAAAATCCTTAAATCAAATTTACACATTCTTCTACACTCAACGGCCACGACTTGTTGACCGTACTACATTTATCATATTGTATAGCTACTCAGTATTTGTCGTTGGTATGCACCATGCATTTTGCAGTCAGCTGGAGAACTGATTATAACCTAAAAAAGCACCTAAAATATAACGCGGCCATTTTGACGACAACGGTCGTGGTGCCGCCATTATCGCTAATTCGTTTCACGTTTTTGAAAAACTCGATTGTTTACATTTGCATCACTATAACATAAATAATTAAACATATTCTGTGTGTGTCCTACACACCTGTGCGCCACCGCTGACATCCGCTTCCCGTACGCCGTCTCTTTCGTACCAGTTTTGGTTCCAGTCGATGCTTCCGTTCCGCTCTGTGAGGAACAATTGAATCAAGGTTGCTCATATTGTACGTAAAATTACGTTAAACTTTTGAACTTTTAATTTTTTTTTGTTCAACATTTTGTTTCAGCTTCACGCTAAATCTTGATTTTAGCAGGATAGGTAGAGGTAACTTGTGTTAAGACACTCCTTTTTCCATTTTCCGGGGAATTTTCGAGATTTGCGCGAAACTCAACGCCGCGTTTTGCCGCGTTATCGGGGCGAAGAAATGAACATATTAATCAATAATAATTTATTTCCCCGATTGGGTATCAATCAGTCTTTGATAGTTGAAATTAGATATCGAATATAGTTACTTTGTAATTCGTTAATTCAATTTAATAAAAAGTTATTATAATATGTACCCATAGCTCTCAATTAATTTATTATCATGATTAAAATAGTAATTATTTTATTTCAAGATACTGGTTCAAATTCTTTTAATTTTCTAATTAGTACCAATTTTTCTTTCTTAATTGTGGTTAATATATATCATATCAGCTTCACGCTGTATCCCGCACACAGCAGGGTAGGCTGAGGGAACCTAGTGTTAAGACTCTCCGTTCTCCACTTTCTGCCGAATTCTGGAGGCATTGCGTGTTGAGTGGCAGAAGAAATAGAAATATAAATTTAAGTAAATATTTCATCTCCTCGAGCGGGGATCGAACCCACAACCAGTCGATTTTACAGTCACACCTCGTTCCTCTGCGCCACGACTGGCCACGACTGGTGGTTAATATAACACTTTAAAAAAACCTAAATTAAATCAGCTTCACGCTGACGCACACAGCAGAGTAGGCAGAGGGAACCTAGTGCTTAGACACTCCGTTCTCCACTTACCGCCGAATTCTTGAGGCATTGCGTGTTGAGTGGCGGAACTCAACGCCGAATATAATATTTTAAAAATGTAAAATTTTATTTTCATTTAAATTGCAACTTAAATAGTAGTTTCCACTCTTTAAAGTATCTTATCGTATCAAATTTTCTGGTTAGAATATGATCTCAGCTGCTTTTGTGCATCTACTAGCGGACGGAAGCTGAGTGACTCGAGTGTCACATTGTGTTTTTCCCTATTGTTGTACGGGTGAACGAAATTTTGAGAGCCGTGTACGCTTTTCGTGGTAATTTTGTATAGAATATAATTTTAATAGGTTGGCGATAAAATAATACTAGAAGCCATCTGCATACACGCGCAGGGGCACAAATATAAAAGGGTTCGATTCCCACTTGAGAAAATGAAATATTTAACATTTTTATTTTTTTGCTCTGGTATCGAGGTAAAGCACGGCGTTGAGTTCCGCCACTCAACACGCAATGCCTCCAGGAATGCGCGGAAAATGGGGAACGGAGTAACACTAGGTTCCCTCTGCGTACCCTGCTGTGTGTTCGTATCATACTTGGTCATATGTCACTATAGACCTACGTATAAGTATACGTAAACATCGTGCTATGTATTTTAATTAGCAAATGTAACATCAATTATAAGTTGTTTCTTTACCATAGTCTTGTTGAGGTCATTTATGACTTCATCATTTTGATTACAATATTGTACATATCGTGATTATTTATCGTTTTATAAAAAAATACATGTATATGTATGTACGGGCGTTTCAATTTTTTACTTCTGTTTCCATTGTAACTGACATCATTATGTGGACAATTGATGTATAAACCTATAGGTAGGTACTAGACCATTTGTAGAGGTGAAATAATAACTTTTTAAATATTTTATAAATTGTTTTTACTTTACTCTTTATCCCACACATAGCAACGTAGGCCACCAGAGAATTTACTATCAAGACACTCCGTTCCCATTAAGACATTTCAGTTCCCTACTTTCCGACGATTTTTTGAGGCATTGCGTGCTTAGTGGCGGAACTCAACGACGCGCTTTGCCTTGTTACCAGATCGAGAAAATGAAAATATTAATTATTTCACTACCCCAAATGTGAATCGAACCCACACTCCCAAACCCGACTAAGGTATTTTAAATATGAACGTTCTGAGTGAGATTTAAAAAGTACAGAGTTCAATTAATCTATTAACAATACATCGTAGTCCCAACAATGGCATAACCATAATAACTAAAGCACTTGTTTAGTACTTATTTACAACAAACAAACGAACAAATAAACAAACAAACGAAATGTATTGTATAATACAAACAGCACTAGGTACTACAGACAAGAAAATAAATTTATATATTATAAAAAATTAGATCGACTCAACACGCAATGCCTCCAGAATTCGGCAGAAAGTGGGGAACGGAGTGTCTTACTTCCACTAGGTTCCCTATGCCTACCCTACTGTATGCGGGATACAGCGTGAAGCTAATTTATTTTAAAATTAGATCAGATCTTCCTTGTTTCTAAAACGACAAGAGGAAAGTCCGCCCGTACACTTAACGCGGCTTGAATTATCCCGTACATTGCACTTTCCGTCTATTTATATCGATATTATACTGACATGTAGTTGGCAATCATTCTATACTAAGTAAACTATCGATACTTTTTGTTATTAATAACTTTTACAATATATGATTTCTTATATAATATCTTTATTATATAATTATTAATAATGATTTATTTTTATATTATAGATATAAATATATTATGGTAATATATTATGTTTCTCTTTTTTTATTGTTTGTTTTCTCTACTTGAAGGAAATTCAATTTTTTTTTCTGGAGGCGATCGTGGCGCAGGGGTGATCGTACAAGTGTTTGACTGTAACGCGATGGTTGTGTGTTTGATCCCCAGAAGAATGAATTATTGTGAAGAAATGTATATATTTTAATTTTTTCGCTCTGGTAGAAAGCAAAAGCGCGACGTTGAGTTCCCCAACTGAACACCCAATTCTTCGAAAATTCAAGGGAAGATGGGAAACGGAGCGTCTTTAAATCTAGATCCGGTGAAACTTAAAAAAAAGTAATTTTAAAGCAAAAAAAATATTTTAAATTGTCATGCGTAGATAATATTTATTACTTTTTAACCAGTTATCACTAACTAGTGTGTATTAAAAGCCGGAAGGCAGATCAGCAGACACCATTATCGCATGTGAAATGTGTGCCGTGAACAGGAAACGGCAGTTCTATTTAAAAAAAATGTTGTTTAGGTACAGTTGGGCTTATGTTGAATATGAAATACATCGTTTTAATTATTAAGGATTTTGTTTTAATGTATTTGTGTTTTGTTACTTTTTCGTGTTTTAGTCATTTCTATTTTTTTTCAGTTCGTTAGGTTTGTTAGTTTTATTATTAAAATAATTTTGAGTTTTTTATATTGTGAATTTATATTTGGGCACTTGTAAAATATATAATACATTTTTACAATTAAGTAAGGTTTCGATATAATGTATTTGTATTTAATTACTTTTTCATGTTTTAGTCATTTCAATTTTTTTAGCTCGTTAAGTTCATTTATTTAATCATTAAAATCATTTTGAATTTTTATTTTAAATTATTTTAGATTTAGTTATCGTCGTACATAAACTGAAATTATGACATTTTTTAGAAATAAATGATGTAATAAAACACTTGTAAAAACCAGGTTAAATAAGAATTTATTCTTAAAAATATATATTAAAGCAATAAAGCACCTTTCGTGGAAATGACAAATTTCATACAATTTTAGTAATAATTACAGACTAAGTACGCCCTCTGTAGAACTTATAATGATAACGCGTACTTACGCTAGTCCCGCTACTTGACACTAGATGTCGCTGTGATTTGGTTGTGGTTAAATAATTGATATCGGAAATAAAACTGTCTTTATGAATATATATACGTAAAATCATTTTATTTTTAACACGAAAGATATTTTTTTAAATAAAACTAAAATAACTCATATATAAAAAAATATCATAATGTAAAACATTATAACATAAACTAATTCGACAATTAGTGTCGATGATTCTTTTAATTACTTAATTTTTTCATGTTATAGTGAAAATGGCTCTATGTTAGGCTATTCTAAATCACAATCATACCAAAACCAGTTTAGTATGATAACGGGAGAAACGCATCGTAATGCTGTGTTACTACCAAGATTTACTTCATGTACAATACGAACTTACTTGTGCTTTAAAGTATAAAGCTTCAAAGTTCAAATGTTATAACTTTGTTTTATAACGTAAGGGGCCTCAGAGTCACTTATTACGATTTACAATTTAATTTATAAGGATTAAGGTCTAAATTTAAATAACATTTTAATGGCGTTTCTTACTACACTGCGGACTTCTATACTGTTACAAAGTATTACTTACTTCATTGTAAAGTATAACCTACTTTGTAAAGACTATGTTGTAATTTTAAAGAAACGTTATTAAAAAAACTAAGGAAGTTCAAAAAAATATATAATTTCAAGGAAGACGTATTTACAAAAAAAATCTTATTACAGGATGCTCAGTATAATTGCAAAATGTAATTACATTGATCTGTCTTGTTAATTTATACCATTATTATTTTTTATCCAAAAAAATTTAATAAAAAAATTGGATTTATATTTTCTTATAAATAATAAGTCTCGAACAATAATTACTTTTTTTTTTAAGAAAACAATATTTAGACTCTACAATTGGTCTATCGGTACTATATTAAAATTATACCAATAAAAATATTAAAATGTAAAAAACTATTTAATATAAATTAATTACTACAAATAAACTACTTTTAAAATACAGATGCCCTAAAAGTGTGAAATGGCATTAATTGGATTAGATTACGAAGATCTTCGAGTAAAAAAAAAACTGTAAAAAGCGCGGCAGCGCGACTCTTGTATGTTTGAAACCGAATAGAGTCGAAGCTTACCGAATTTAACCGAGTGCACCAAACATGGCGCGAGTCGAAGCTTGTCAACAAAGTACAAACTTACTGTGTCTTGCTCGCGGGCCGGTCGTGCGTTTATCCCGTAAATTCCTTTCATTATATATTATGTTGTAAAACTTTGTAAAGTGACTGTAAAATTTATTTACAATAAGGTGCATTTTGTGATAACAGTGTAAACGTTATTTTATGTGAAAGTGAGTGAATCTTGTGAATTTGGATTGTATACCTATAGAAAATGTTCAATGTTGGAATATTGTTTCTTGGATAACTTAAAAGTAACACAAAATTATTATACTATTACTTATCTATAATCTATAAACATGTAATAAAACAATATTACTTCTGTAAGGAATCGTGCATTCAATGAACGTCTATAATCAGTTAGAACGTTGTACTATTATAAAGTAAACTTGTTTAGATGCAAAGGTTATACGGAGACAACTTACAATCTCAACATAGACGAACGTTACTATCTTTTGTAAACTATAGATATTTATAACCAAAGCAAACAAAGAGAAACAAATATTCCTATTAACACTGTTAGTTGCATCAACACACTATTTATTGCATTAAGTGTAAAATCTTTTTAGGCTTTAACAAAATCAACTGATATAATATTTTATGCTTAAAGTATTTACAGAACGGTCTGAATAATCTCTACAAAAATCTTTTTTCAACATTATAAATGAAACCTTTACCACCCACTAGTAAAAATCCTGCACGTGCTGAAACTTGTTGGCGAGAAACTAGCACACGATTGTGAAGGGAACAATGGCCATTTCTTTAAAATATATTTTGTGACAATAGCTACAACGTATGATGAATATTTTTAGATATCAAACTTCTTTAAAGTGAGAAATTTCCATTTTCTTTCTGTCCATATAAAAAACATGATTTTTTAAATCGTAATTTTCTATTGCCTCTTAAAATAGAAAATATATTATTATTATTAGAATATCTAATCTTATTATTATCAATTTAAAAAATATATACATATATTTTAATTGCAAGTATTAGTCGCTACCCTTCCAGGACGCCATATGACTGGCGTTCGAAGAATGCAAGCGTCAACCTTGGATAAAGAACCCTTTTATAGTTTTGTGATAGTTCTGTGATATCGCTGTTTGAAATTAAATTTACACACTTTTAAATAGATACATTTTACTTCTATAATAAACTCTAGTTTCGGTATTAATATAACAAAAAATAACCATCTAAACTATTAATAATATGCATAATTACTTACAGCTTCAATTACGGTGTTGTACAGAGCCTTGACGAATCTTTACAGCAAATATAAATTCACTTTTGTGATATTATTATTTTTTTATTCAACGCATAAGGATAAAATTATAATATTAAAATACGATGTTATTATAAATAATTTTGATGTGGGACGTTAAAAATCATTCGTACGTAGGCTGTATTTAATCCTGTCTATGCACCCACGTGAGCAAACTTTCTAAGTCATTGAATCGTATTTAAAAAGTAAGTTCGTATGATTCACTGGTTCGAGTCCCAGTATGGGTCACATTCCAGGCTCGCTCGAATGCTCGCCGTAAACCGGATCTAGCACGGCTTGCTCTCTTCCTTTTTTATTTGTCAACTTTATGTTCGAAGTACCGGTGCAATATTTTGTGTTTATCTGTATGTAATCTCTTTTAGGCTTTATTTTTTTTGTACTGGCAAGAGTTTTTATTCATTTTTGTTTTGATCTAATTAGAAAATGCTTACTTTGGTTAATTAATTAACAATAGTAGCTATGTAAGCGCGAAAATGACTATGGCCGCCGTACATGGCTAGCAACTGAAAAATGAAACTGCAAAAAAATTTAATATTTGTCATTATTGTTTATATTTAAAATCAGAGAAATAAATATAATTTAAAATTCATCATCTTTATACAATGTTATCGTATTAGGAGTAACATAAAGTCAAATAAAAAATAAAATAAAGAAAAAGTAGTAAGAAAACCCTTTAGATTAGACGTATCGTGTTAATTAGAATTCATAACTTGTATTTTGCTGAACCGAATCTCACAGGGTTGTTTCAATTCTCATACGACAGCTTCCGGCCGAGAGCTTTTTATTCAGCATCTGTCGACGCAGGTGTCTTTTCACATACTAAGCAGGTGGTACCAATTCACCTTACATTATGTTTTGTACAATTTTGATGCATACAACCCATAAATTCCATAGAACAGATTGGACGTGACCTGATTTTAGCAGGTGTATTACGAAAGCAACCGAAACCGACTGATTTGAAATCATCTGATTACTTATTAATATGTAAATATGTCTATTATAATATTTAATTACAATATCGAGTTTTTTTATAAGTCAATAGTATCTAAATAACTAAACATATTACACTATTTTTTATTTTTGTTTACTGAATTTATAATGGTATTACATTTTAGACATTCAAGGAGGAAAAAATTAAATTACATAGTATATTTAAAAATTTTGGACGAAAATCGCTTGAAATCTCAGATTTGTGCTATAATATATGATATTGCTTCTATAGAGCCGTTTTGTTTTTCATTTTCATATAAATAAATCATATAATAAGCTTAATCAATATTTAAAACTAGGTTTTTTATTAACAATATTTTATTCTTATATCTTTTTCTTATATTGCAATAGTAAATATACATGATTAAATAATGTTTCTAATTTGAAATATTAGATATATTTCATGAATTAGGAACTAAGATATTATTTGATGAATTCTGTAAAGCAATAACAGCGTCTGCAATATGCTACCTATGGAGGCATGTCACGTTTCTCTAATCGTTTACAACGTATGGGTTTATCATTCCAGAAACATCTTCTGTTTTCCTGTTTATGTAAATGACAAATTTTAATCATCAGCCACCTAATTAAATTCTTATAATTGTATATATATATGTATCATTACAAGTGTTTGTTAGTCATTATTATATTTATCTACAGTTATTTTTATATATTTATTTTAATATATTGACGCCACTCGTGGCGCAGGGGCATAAACTGTGACTATAAACACGACTGGTTGTGAGTTCGATCCTCACTCGAGAAATGAAATATTTATTTAAAATTATACTGCTATTCTTCGCTCTGGTGTCAGAGCAAAGCGCGGCCTAGGGTTCCGCCACTCAACACGCAATGCCTCCAGAACTCGTCGGAAAATGGGGAACGGAGTTTCTTAACACTAGGTTCCCTCTGCCTACCGAGCGTGAAGCTGATTTATTTTTTTTAATTTACAATAATTTTTTATAAGAAACTTTTTCTTCTATTATAGCAAATCAAATTACTGTTTTTAATTTATTTTTCAAAGAAAAGATTTAAATAGTAATATATAATATTTCTTTTAATTATATTATTTGTATTTACTTATCATTTCGTCACTGCGAACATCTTACCACATAATCAACAAACTTGTAGTAAAATAAGCAAAATCGTTAGGAAATCAATGTGCACTAGTGCATATAACGGGTAAATTATTGCCCATTGTCTCTATTTCACGCTTCATTTGACGATATTGCTTAGAAAATGTATCCTTGTTAGAGAGGGTGATGATGGTGGTGATGAGGCATCCATACAAAAAATCTATAATTATTAAAAATACAATTTAAACATGTTTACAATTTTTTTTATCTATATTTGTGGTCACCATAGCGTTTGACAGGATATGAGTTTATCTAAATGTCAGCCAATATGTTTTACGCTTCCTTTAAATATTTAGTTATTAATCATGTTATGATCAAAAATTTTTTTTGTAGTTAAAGTAGGTACTTGTAAAACACAAATATTTTTTTAAAAATAAAAAAAATTAAAGTGTATAATTGTATGAGTATAATAAAGATGACACGCATTAGCGTGTCTAGCCAAGTAAGAAGCTGGAAATGCGCAATGTGCATTTTACACGAACCATTTCAAGCTACTTTTAAGCCTTCGTAACTCGTTAACAAATTACGTCGTGAAATCTCAGCCTAAATACATCAAATTCGACCAGATCCCAAACCTAATGTTAACCTAATACTTTAGTATAAGTTGAAAGTACGCTAACTGGCAAATTAAAAAAAAAGTAAAATTTAAAGCTTGAATTTTATTCCAAGTGAACACAGAACTCGGCACCCGTATAGATAGATCTTATTCTTTTGTCGGTGTAGTCGAAATCGACGCTTTACTTAACATTTTACTTGGCTCACATTTCACATTTATATTTTTTATAGGATAATAATAGCAAATATCGTAATAACATAAATAAAGCAAAAAATATTTACTTTGCAATCATACGAAAACTACATCACTGCCATCATTCCGTTTATAGGTCAATAAAATCTTTTCACTTGAGTAATAAATGTCTTTGACATTACAAAATAAAGACTAAAGTAATCAATTAATAGTTAATTAAGGCTAGTTAATGTAACGAATAGTAATAGTTATTAAGTTATTACTTATATTTATTATTAATAATAACAAGGTGATTATTATTAAAAAAAAAAAATTAAATTAGCTTCACGCTGTATCCCGCACACAGCAGGGTAGGCAGAGGGAACCTAGTGTTAAGACACTCCGTTCCCCACTTTTTGCCGAATTCTGGAGGCATTGCGTGTTGAGTGGCAGAACTCAACGCCGCGCTTAACCTCGACACCAGAGCGAAGAAATGGAAATATAAATTTAAGTAAATATTTCATCTCCTCGAGTGGGGATCGAACCCACAACCAGTCGATTTTGCAGTCACACCTCGTGCCGCTGCGCCACGACCGGCCTCAATGCCGTGATTATTATTAATAATAAATAATGTTGAATCCTCTTATGTAGATAGAAAAATGACGTTACTGGAGGTATAAACTGTTTTACACATACAGATGATTAAAAAAAATCAGCTTTACGCTGTATCCCGCACACAGCCGGGTAGGCAGGATAGGCATAGTGTTAAGACACTCCGTTCCCTACTTTCTGCGGAATTGCAAATGCCTCCAGCATTGCGTGTTGAGTGGCAGAACTCAACGCCGCGCTTAACCTCGACACCAGAGCGAAGAAATGGAAATATAAATTTAAGTAAATATTTCATCACCTCTAGTGAGGATCGAGCCCACAACCAGTCGGTTTTTACAGTCACACTTTGTGCCCCTGCGCCACGACTGGCCTCAGAGTGATTTAACTAGGTGTAAATACAAACATACATGTGTAATGTTAATGTATATATAAATATGGATAACTAGAGACTCGAACACGACTTTGTTCACATAAACTTACTTTAATGTTATAGCCAAAGAATAATGTATATTTTTTTTAATATATATATTGCAATAAAAAGTATCCTATATGCTTTCTAATACTTCTAAAACTATGTGTACAAAGTTTCATGACAATCGGTCAAGCAGTTTTGGCGTGAAAGCGTAACAAACTAACTTGCATTCATTCACATTTATAATTTTAGTATAGAATGTTTTACAAAAATATTTGATATCGTATGCGTCTGTTAATGCATTGTATTAAATAAATAACGTAGTGACAGATGCCACAATTTGCATATTGCTTACATTCCTCACTCTAAGTATTGGAAACACGTTCCAGCCGATCTTACGACAGCGATATCTGATACTGATGTTAAAATTTATTTATTTATTTTCATAAACATCGCTTTCGATGCCAGTAGAGTTGTGAGTTCAATTTCCATTCCATGAAATGAAATATTTAATATTTTCATTTTTTCCATTGCGGTGGCTCGGCGTTGAGTTCCGTCTCTCAACATACAATTCCCATATAAATCGGCGGAAAGTCCTACGGCGGATTATCCTAACACTAGGTTCCCTGTGCCTACCCGGCTACATGCGGGATGCAGCGTGAAACTGATTTTTTTTATTTATTTATTTCACTTGCAATAAATGATTATGTGAAAAGGCTGTAATTGTATTGTTGTCGGTACGCCGTGTGGTCGTGACCTTCGTAAAGTGAATGTACCTAACCTAACTACTTAGGAGTTGCAACTTGCTACTGGTGTCACACTGTTATTATCTTCATTTACAGACTATTACAGACTAGCGACCCAATCGCGGCTTCGCCCGCTTGAACAACATAATTATTTATTAACTATTTTGCATTACTTACATTTTCTAAAAATAATTTTGAAAACAATAGCTATATTGAAATGTAAAGTTTGAGCCAATTCAATAAAACAGATGGTATAAATATAAACTAATTATATCCTAAGTATTTAAATATTAGATCACAGTATGTACTACTAGTAGTCTAAAGTAAAATATTTTATTTACTTGGAAGTAAAATAACTAAGAAAATGCATTATAATATTTAAAAATTACGAAAACTAGCACTGAAATGTCGTTCTCTAAATTCCCTTTGCCCATTCAGTCTCTGTTGGAAATCGTTATTGCTTAAAGCCATGGTCAGCTCCCAACATTTATTTATTTTGTAACTTTATAACAAATCGTTCGTTTTACAAAGATACTTTGCTGGTATATTTTGAATCTTATTTAATCTTATGATGAACGACATTATTAATATTGTTGTCACTGTTGTTTTAGCTTAAAAAGAAAAAAAATCTTTTCATTTATATATTTTTTTTAAATATCGTTAGGTTTCACGAGTATACTTCATGTGTACGATACTAAAATTTATTTACACTATTTTTGTCTATAAAGTTATGAAATTACTACCAAAATTAAATTAAGAAATTATCTTTAAAATGTTATTTTCATTTTAAACATGTTTAACCAAATGTATGTTACATATATATAGGTAAATCTTAAACTAAAATAATTCTCTAACCGAATTACACAACAAATATTACAACACGCTTACACCGACAAAGGCAAAACTCCTTTTGTTTTAAGCGAGAACGCTCGGTACGCTTATCTGGCCCTCGAGATTCCCAAATATTTCCCTTTGATGTTGCATCACATTATATTCTTGATCTTGATTGTGACCATATCTCAAGATTAGTTACGGTGACCGGCAAATGTTAAATCGCTTGTATATTTGATGTTTGTCGATATATAAATTTTTAATTCAAATAGATAATGAAGTACGTAATGTTCTTTAATAATTGGAAAAATAATAGAAAAACCTTGGTTCAAAAACAAAATAAAAAAATATATATTCTATTGTAAACATATTTTATATATATTTATTGCTTTATGTACAAACAAACAACATTAAACCAGATTTAGGTTATATGTCTAAAGCTTAGTTTTATTTGAGTGTCTTATTTGTTCATATAATAACATAAGGCCAGTCGTGGCGCAGGGGCACAAAGTGTGTAAACGCGACTGGTTGTGGGTTAGATCCCCACTCGAAGAAACAAAATAATTATTTAAATGTATATTTTAATTTCTTTGCTCTGGTGTCGAGGCAAAGCGTGGCGTTGAGTTCCGCCACTCAACACGCAATGCCTCCAGAACTTGGTGGGCAACAGAAGTGTCTTAGCACTAGGTTCCGTCTGCCTAACCTGCCGTTTGCGTGATATAGCGTGAAGCTGATTTTTACTTTATTTACCATTATAATATCATAGTATTAAAACAGTGTAAACACTGTACTTGCGATAAGTGAACTACTCTATACAGGTCAGTCGTGGAACAGTATTTTACATAACGGGATTCGTCCGATGGGTTTTCATCTCAAGTCATACTTATAATACAAGAGTATTAGAACGTCGATATTTTGCAATAATTAGTTGCCCGTCGTGGTGAAGTAATAGTTATTGCGGGCTGCGATGGTAGTAGGTTCAATGTTCTTTCGGTGTAATCATTATAGTTTTTTTTCTTTCGCTCTAATAAAGCAAATGCGGTGTTAGGTTCCGACGAGTGAGTACTCGAATATTTGAAACTTGTCCGAAAGTCCAAAATGATGAGTGCAATTAAAAAAAAATGAGTTATTAGGTGCCATTAACGCTGCGAAAATATTTAAATAATATATTTAAAAAAAATGTAATTAGAATTTAATTTGATTTTAGTAATTACAAAACAGCAGAAAGTTAGTTATCTTTCGAAGTTTTACTCTAAACAGAAATACTCACCTAATAAACTAATTGGGGCTTCAGTTAAATGACTGCCTTCATTCGCGTGAACCCACTATGACAGTTTAAGTACCTAATAGATCCCTTTACGTCGTGTTGATTGATGAGTAACAGTTAATTATGGCTAATGTATTAATTGTCTAAACTATACACTATTTTATTTAAGTAGATATTTTAGTATAAGTACTTGTGAATCGTTGCTAAAGTTTAAAAATTAAAAAAAATCAGCTTCACGCTGATTCCCGCACACAGCAGGGTAGGCAGAGGGAACCTTTGGCCGAATTCTGTAGGGATTGCATGTTGAGTAGCGGAACTCAACGTCGCGTTTTAGCTCGACATTAGAGTAAAAAGATGAAAATATAAATTTAACTAAACGTTTCATTTTCTCGAGTGGGGATCGAACCCACAACCAGTCGCGTTTACAGTAACACACTTGTTCCCCTACGCCACGAATGGCTTTGAAAAGTTTAACTTCATATTACTTTCTTAAAATATTTGTACTGTACTGCGTATTTCATATCAGATATGACTACTTTGATATTGCTTCTTATATCATCAAAGATATATATCTATTGACCACCTCGTGTAAAGCAACCCATACAACATGCGGGTCTAGTAGAACCTGTATAGGTAGGAAACCCGTCTGTCCAGATACGCGTAGGAAATCTATTCACATCCGCTCAACACTTTTTTTTTATAAAATAGTACATGGGTCAATATTTCTTTATAATAATTGTTTAGTAAACCAGTAACTAGTTGTTTAAGACCTTAAGTTGATATTGGTTATTGAACATTATGTTATATCTTCATCATATTATATTCCTGTTCTAAATATATTCCTAAAATTATGAACGAAATAAAATCAGCTTCACGCTGTATCCCGGCGGAGGGAAACTAGTATTAAGACACTCCATTCTCCACTTTCCGGTGATTTTTTGGAGGCATTGCGTGTTGAGTGGCAGAACTCAACGTCACGCTGGTCCTCGACACCAGAGCGAAGAAATGGAAATATAAATTTAAGTAAATATTTCATCTCCTCGAGTGGGGATCGAACCCACAACCAGTCTATTATACAGTCACAATTTGTGGCCCTGCGCCACGACTGGCCTCTTTAAAATGTAGAACATAACAATTTAGAAATACATATAATAATAACATGTGAATTTATTTAGTCTTTTGAGGATAAAGCAACATAAGTTGGCTATAGTAACAGCGCTGATGCTAACCACAACCGACCGCTGTGAATACGACAAAGTAAACTTGTTCTGTTTATTAAATGTAATTTCTCTTTCATTTAAGAAGCAACTCGGATACTATGCTTGCCATATGTCATAAACACCATATGTACGTACGTTTCCGTGTGAAATAAAATTAAAATTATTATTTCAGTACACTAATTGAAACGTTTTAGTAGTATTTTTGTGCGTGATTGTAATATATCTTTTTTTTAAATATTTTGTTATATTTAATTTTATTGCGATGTTGAGTTCCGCAACTCGCAGTATCTCGAATTTAGGCGGAAGGCGGAGAACTGAGTGTCTTTGCCTACCCTGCTGCTAAAAAATAAACTTTAAACTATACACACAGAATTAAAGCCAACAGCTTCTTGATAAGTTATATTAAACAGCCTGTTTTTTTGGAATACATTATTATTTATTCTGTAAAAAACTCAACTGAGTTAAGTATAACTTTAAACTACAAATTCTTGCTCTGTAAGGTCCGTATTTATAAATTGTTTTCAAGTCTGAGATAGGTCTTGAGATGCCGTTTTCATTCTTGGTCAGGTTCAGGTCTTGGGAGGCGGTTTCATTATAATTTATAAACGAAAACGGCATCTCAAAATCGATCTCAAGAGTTGTGAACGATTTATAAATACGAGCCTAACTTAGACACATTTAACAATTGTCTTCACGGCTCTTAAATAGTGTCTCCGTGGTCACACTGAAGCTAGCTTTTGTAATATCCTATTGTTTTTGTTCACATCTGGCTTCAGTGACACGATTTGTATTGCTTTTGTACTAACTACTTATATATTACGTCCAGATAAAATTATGTATGGTATGTACCTATACGATAAATTATATGTAGGTGTACTTTTGTTTTTTCTTTTATATGGTTTTAAAGTAAAAAAATATATTTAATCTACATTTTAGGAGAAAAAAATACCTTTATACTCAATATATAAAAACTCATATAGTAGATTTGAAATTTTTCAGAATACACAGTGCCCGGGGCTGTGGTCGTGGAGCATTTATCATTCCATTTCGAAAACGTGTCGGGAACGTGGATAATTCTTTTTAATATTTGAGAGGATTGCGTGTGAAATGTTTCACCCTCACAGTATGTCGTTTTGTTTTTGTTGCCATTTGTTGCCCTTTCCGGTACTAGGAACTATTAGTTTTGAATAATATGCCACAATTTCACTTATATAAAAATCTTTTTTATGATCTTAATCATGGATAATACAGCTTCATGCTTTATCCCGCACCTAGTAGGGAAGACAGAGAATTTAGTGTTAAGTCGAATTTTGGAGGTATTATATGTTGAGTGGCGGAACTCATTGCTGTTTTTTGCCTCGACACCAGAGCGAAGAAATGAAAATATTGAATATTTTATTTCCTCGATTGGGAATCGAACCAACAACTTGTCGTTTATAGTCGCATTATGTACCCCTGTGCCACGAATGGCCTCAATGACCCTTTTATGATCTTCAATCACAGATATATATATATATTTAAGGAAATTACAATTATTTCAAAATAAATAAGGTTTCTTATAACGCGAATAATAAATACAATAGATTTTTATAGATAAATTAATAATCCTAGGTTGAAAGACCCAAGCAGCAAACAGTGACACTGTCAATCACCTGTAGGCACTGCCTTGAATCGTGATTGCGCACGTTGGTCACGCCGCTAAGTGACCCTTAAAGGATTAAGTTTCTTTTTTAATTATAAATATACTTGTTTTATCGTTATATTTTTAAGTTAATAAAGTAACGAAAATAACCTTAATTTTTAAATTCATCATCACTGTTTCTACAGTTCCAGAAACTACAGTTTAATTGATTTTAATTCTAATTATCAATTATTATGACACTAATAATTAATAATTAAAATCAAAGTAGTGACCTTCCTTGAGATGCACAGTAGGTAATCAAATATTCACATGTAAATATGTGTACTTTAGTTCACTATAACGTGTTTTATAAACGCTCTAAGCGATGGCGGGTTAATAACATTCGTTCCGCGAGCTTTATTTGCCCCGTTTCGTCTTGCACTCCACAACAACCACCTCATTCCACTGTATCACGACATCCGGTGCTTTATTTCGTTCTTTGAATACATACATTACAAAGAGGTTTTTAATCGACGCGAATATACCGTGTTTTTGATTATTTTTTTTTATAGCTTTATCCAGAGCAAAGAATATACAGCTTGAGATCTATATTTCAATCTGGGTTATGATGGTTGTTGAATATACTTTCTAAAAAATATATACTACAATGTATTTAGACGCCAGGCGGGAGGCCAGGGCACAAAGTGTGACAACAAGCGCGTCAGTTTGGGAATTCGATCCCCACTCGAGTAATAGCAATGTTTAATGTTGTAATTTTTTGAGGCAAAGTGTGACGTTGAGCTCCGCTTCTCAACACGCAACACCTCCAGAATTCGGTAGGTTCCATCTGCCTACCCTTCTGTGTGCGGGATACGGCGTGAAGCTAAAAAAATATACTTCCTATTTGCAAACACATTAATCTAGATAGTACTTACAATTTATTATTATATTTGTACCTTCATATATTGTATAATGTAATTAAACCAGCTGTACTGTATGTTAGCCAACTTAGTTTAAATATTTTCGCATTTCGCACGACAGCCGCTCCTCTTTTGGAGCAAACACATGTGGGACTTACTATTATTACTTTCCATTTCCTTCTGCCATTTACAATATACAAAAATAAACGAATTATATATATATATAATTATATTAAATTTGTACCAATAATATTTTGTATGAGGTCGTCGTGGTGCAGTAGCACAACTGTTACGCGACGGATGTGGGTTCAATTCCCATTTAAAATTTATTATTATTTACTAATATTCTCATTTTTTGCTTCTAGTACTAATGCAAAAGCGCGGCGTTTAGTTCTGCCACTCAACTCACAATGCCTCGAATATTCAGCGGAAAGTGGAGAACGGAATGACTTAAGGTTCCCTTCGCCTACCCTACTATATACGGAACGTCGCGTAAAATTGAAAAAATATATTTTCTACTCATATTACACTATTCATCAACAATGCTTATAAATGCACGAATACTTTTCTTGTTTAAAATCGACTCTTGTTTCGTAACGTTGTACAATCTTATCAACTAACGATAAAGCGAAACTATTCGCAGTGCTGCTACAATTGATCAATACGCATTTCTCGATTACACATTTTTATGACTATGTAGTGTTTTAATGAATTTACTTTAGCATTTACTTATATTAACTTAGTTATGTTATATTTATTACATAAATATATTCCAACATTCAACATTTCATAATATTTTAGTTTTAAAATGTCGTCAAAGTGAAAAGTGATTATAAATTAAAAAAAAGTGATTCAATTAGTGATAGCTCACTGTAACATGAAATCTAAAAGTGATAATTTCTTAAGAAATTTAAGTGCGACTAATGGCTGCAGCGATGCGGCTCGAAGCCCGTAAAAAGGGCTAAAAGCTTAACTTGGCATGCTTCCGCCATTACATCACAACCAACATGTCTAGAGCCCTATCACCAAATTCATCGATCAACAGCGACGATCAGATCAAACGTCGATCTGTATTTTATGTGCCACTATTTGAAAGCTTTGATAACTATCTACCATTGACTGAGGAAGAGAAAGAGGCAATAATATGTGGACACGCCATAGGTGAAACTCCTATCAAGCCTCAACGTCTAAAACCATCCGAATCTGAGAGATTACAAATACTATCTCAAAGTTTTGTTGAAAGTGAAAGCGACGTGAGCTATTTAAGTCCTGGAAGACGATATGGGCGGCCATTGTCGTCAAGAATAAGTTCAAATGAAGCTCTTACAAGAGAGTGTCAGCGAGATCTCACTAGTCCTAAGCTTGAAGCTGAGAGTAATCTCATAGCACATTCGAAACCAAGACTACGAAGTACAACGTCGTGTGAGCCACGCTACGACAGAATATATTCTCCATTAGGGCCATCGATATCCTCCAACAAACTGAATACTTCAACAGCTAGTATAGCCGCTAGATTGTCTTCCAAACATCCAATACGAAATTCAAACTTATCTTTGATTCCCGATTCTCCAAAGATTCATTCTCCAAATAAAGAAAAATCCAAGACTTTACCACAAAACCTCAACGCTCCTTCGCCAATACGTGGAAGCTGTAGTTCAACATCAATTTTTAAAGCACCTAAGATAACAGTTACTCCAGAAAGTCCAAACAAGAGCCCAGGTAAAATGTCAGGGTTAAATTTCATCAGACGGTCGCGTAGTACTAAATTGTCTAGAAGTAACTCACTACTACGAAGCATTACAGCAAGGCATATTGAGGAAGGCCGCGAAGACTGTACAGCCGTGGTTACGGACTTAATGGACAATTACGATAAGTTCATTGACAATAATGGAGGTGAAAAAGAAGTCATATGTGCTCTTATTAAGAAGAATGAAGAACAAGTTGCTAATAGTCCTCTCAGTCTTCGTAGAGCGTATTTAGATGTAGAAGATGATGTCGCTGTACACTCTGGTAAGGTGTTATTTAAAATTTTTGTAATAATATTTTAAAGAAATGTCGTAAACAAAAAGTATTTTATTTATTTAGACGAACCAGCTAGTAAGTACCTTTGAGTTGTTAAAAGTGCTTACAATCCAATATGAACTCTATTTTACATACAGCATATTCGCAAAATATGTTGACGTCTTATTCTTACAGATTTGTCAATACTTAAAATAAATAATGAGGCCAGTGGCGCAGGGATACAAACGTGTGACTGTAAACCCAGCAGGTTGTGGGTTCGATTCTCACTCGAGGAAATGAATTATTTAATATTTTTATTTCTTCTCTCTAGTGTCGAGGCATTGAGTTCCACCTTTCAACACGCCAGATTACGGCGGAAAATGAACTTTTAAAATGTATTTGATGTTAGTATATTTATAATTTCTATAACACATATATACCTACATACATTTCCGTTACAAATTGCATATGTTATTTATAAGCACTTTAAAAATATTGTTTAATTACACCAGTCTACAGGGACGCGCCGTAAAGATAAAAATATATATTTTTTTTTTTTACCTAGTGCATTTAATTTTTACTTAATTAATGCGACAACATTTTGAGCTGTTTTTTAGAACAGTTTAAATTAAATATTAATGGCAGTAGTGATTTTATGTTAGATATTACTACTACATAAAAATAAAAAATAAATAAATTAGCTTCACGCTGTATCCCGCACACAGCAGGGTAGGCAGAGGGAACCTAGTGTTAAGACACTCCGTTCCCCACTTTCTGCCGAATTCTGGAGGCATTGCGTGTTGAGTGGCAGAACTCAACGCCGCGCTTAACCTCGACACCAGAGCGAAGAAATGGAAATATAAATTTAAGTAAATATTTCATCTCCTCGAGTGGGGATCGAACCCACAACCAGTCGGTTTTGCAGTCACACCTCGTGCCGCTGCGCCATGACCGGCCTCACTACTACTACATGGAATATGATTATTTAAGAAATAATAGAGCGCCTCTTTTAAAACTATTTGTTTTATATTTGATTTGTAACACATGTTTTAAATCCAGTTACATTTTTAACCATTTTTAAAGTGTTATTCCACACTTAGGAAAGAGAAATACTTATTTAGAAAACATATAAAAATTTGAACGTAGCGGGACTCGAACCCGCGCCTCCAGGAAACCGACCAGGCGCTCTGACCGCTAAGCCATGCGTTCTCACCGAGCTACGTCGAAATTTTTATACGCTTGTTACAACTTATTTATGTTGTTAGCCTAGTTGTAAGTATTTTCCTTTCCTAAGTGTGGAATAACACTTTAAATATGGTTAAAAATATTTAAAAAATAGTATTCTCTCTTGCCAAACGATAATTCTTAGTAATTATCTTTGGGTACCGGATATTTGTAAAAATCTCCCTACAGAGATACTAACAACATAAATAAATTGTAACAAGCGTATAAAAATTTCGACGTAGCTCGATGAGAACGTATGGCTTAACGGTCAGAGCCCCTGGTCGGTTTCCAGGAGGCGCGGGTTCTAGTCCCACTACGTTCAAATCTTTATATGTTTTCTAATTAAGTATTTTTCTTTCCAGTTATATTTTTTTTACTAAAGTCAAATAATGACATTTAAAAATTTTTAAAATAAAAAACGTTTATGTTTGAATTATAAACTAAGTGAAAGCTAAGTAAGCAAAAGCCTAACTTGTTGAAAACTGCCGCATACACTTAGTTAGGAAGTAAACTACTATAATTTACGGTGCAGTGACTCATGCCCTAGGGCCTAGCGTCTATATCGCATTTATTGGTTTTTGGTCATTCACCTTCAAGGGGTGCAATAATAATTGTTTGAAAATATTATATATTATTTATAGTTTTCTGTAGTGCCACTTTTTTAGAAAACTTATAAAAAACTGTACGTACCGGTATTTGAACCCGCGCCTCTTGAAAACCGTTCAAGCCCTCTGACCACTGAGCCTAACGGTTTCTGAGAACGTACGTTACGTTCAAATTTTTCTATATTTTCTAAAAAACGTATTTTTCTTTCCAAATTGTGGAATAACACTTTAAGTAAGTTAAAAGTATTGTAATTCTATTGACGCGGCTTCATTTTTTGCATTCTCATTAAAAACTCCCTAGTGACTGAAGGCACTTCACGAACAAAAAAAATGCCGCCACGTTTTATGTACCAAAACCGGTTAGAAAACTTTTGATGCCCTAGTAGACTCTAGCTGTATTTGATGCAAATATATTTACATAACATCTAATAGACGCCTTTATCCATTTCACTGATGTCTTAGGTAATTAAAAAGTACAAACTAATAATATTGAGGCCAGTCGTGGAACAGGGGTTAAATATGTCACTGTAAATGCGACAGGTTATAAGTTCGATTTCCATTTGAGGAAATGAAATATTTAATATTTCCATTTTCTTCGCCCTGGTGTTGAGGCAAAACGAGGTAAACTTCCGCCACTCAACACGTAATGCCTCCAGAATTCGATTGAAAATGAGAAACGGAGTGTCTTTAACACTAGGTTCTCTCTGTCTACCTTAAAAATATTAGTGATGTTTTCAAATAAAATATAGCAATATAACATGTTGTACTCGTCAATAAATAAACTAGGTGCGCCCATAAGTCTTGTGACTATACGCTCCATAAGTAAAGAAATAACAGTATAGGTTGGAAGCACAATAAAACATATGGTTGGTTCGCACGAAGTTGTAACAAGATATCGTACTCATATTTGACTTCTGACGCTGTTGTTTGTAGGGTGTATACAATAATTGTATGTCTTAAAATGTAAGGTTTTATTACATACAATCTAATTAAAAAAATACTAATGTTGTTAAAAAATTTAAAGCAGCTTGAGAAAATTCTATATATTTCAAATATTTATTTTTTGTATAAGGATGCATATGCTATGTGAAGCACATAGCAAAGAAGACAGAGGGAACCTGGGATCGTAGTGTTAAGACACTTTTGTTCCCCACTTTCCGCCGAATTTTGGAGGTATCGTATGTTCAGTGGCAGAGTTCAACACCACGCTTTGCCTCATTACCAAAGCGAGGAAAAAAAAACTGAATATAATATTAATAAATATACAACAATAATTTCATAAATTTAGTCATATGTTTATTTACAACGGTGCAAGCGTAACGGTCACGGGCGGCGTGTGCGCAACGTCCGCCGGAAGCCACGACGACGCTACGTATCGCGGCACCAGTGATACAAACATATATTTTGTAAACGTGCATATTGTAAACAATTCGTTTAATATTCTTTGGGTACTTACTTTTAAATTAAATTATTATATCTTCATATGACATTAATTGCTATTGCATTTTTTGTTCTATAAAGTGGCGTATTACAATTTTTGTTTAGGGGGAGACGTTTGAAAATACAGTATCTAAGATACTGGAGAAAGGTCACGTAAAAAGCATGACTCCCCCCAGGGCATGGATAAAGAGGTTGATGATAGTGGAAAAGGCGAAAGAGGTATGTAGAGACCGTAGCGTTTGGCGCTCCGTTCTCTCTGACTACCTAGGTATACTTAAGTAAATTTTTGTTCTGTAGGTCATTGTAGCGCAGGACAGCGTCTGACTAAACACGATAGTTATGGATTTAAACCCCACTTAGGGTAATGAATACCTTAATTACTCCACTCTAATATGAAAAAGAAACGTTTATTCATCACATAAAATTACATATAAAATTTATGCAATAGTGTCACAAATGTTTACATATATCTAGATAAACTTTGATATTTAATTAACGATAAATTAATGTGGCCATACATACGGGTTACATAAAATACGGAAACATGTGCAGTGATTTATAGCAATTTACGACATATTGAACGTCCCCCACTAAGTGATTGATGCAAACGAAATTGTTTGCCACGACTGATGCGTTCGTTGCATTCGATGATGCAGGCCAAGATAGCGCCTGTATAGTGTTGTCTAGTGTTGGTATCTTTTATTTACTAGTAGCTCCATGTTAGTTATATATAAAAATGTTATTTTATAATTTTAAATGTATGTTACAGTCCATCTGATTAGAAAGTTAAATATGTATAGTATTTACTACAAAGGAATGTATGTACTGAAATAAAAACATATGTCAATGATTAATTAATAGGGTATATGATTTTTGATTTGTTATATGTTTAAAGCTTTATGATGTATTCTCACACAGCATAGTAGGTAGAGGGAACCTAGTGTTAAGACACTCCGTTCTCTACTTTCTAAATTCCAGAGGCATTGCGTGTTGAGAGACGGAAAAATATAAATTTAAATAAATATTTCAATTCCTCGAGTGGGTGTCGAACCTACAACCAGATGCGTTTATTTATAGTGACACTTTGTGCCGCTGCGCCACGGCTGGCCTCGAGATATATGTTTCATTTATTGGAATGACACATTAATAATATCAATTTCTTGTTAACAGATACATCTTATGAAAAAGCATGTCGTCGTGGTTCAGCACCCAGCACGCCAGTACCTGGCGGCCAGGCGCAACACAGTCCCTCCCGCCTGGCTTCCTTTTTCTTCTCCAAAAGATCATTTAGAAGCAATCCACTCAAACGGACCAAGTCGAATACCAAATTGGAAAACCAAAGGGCTCTAGCGGCTGCCCAGTCACATCCTGCTCCACATGCTTTAAGAACGTCAAGGTAGCTACCATATAGTTTTAAAACAAATCTTTACTTCTAAGTAAACTGTAGTTAATAATTTATGTTTATTTTGCTAACATCAATTTTAACTTTCCGAGTTTTTCTATTTTTTATATATTTTTAGTTACTTATTTATACTATGTAAAGTAGATAATACTTAATCAATTTAGATCCAAAATTGGGCATTAATATCGTAACTGCTAAATTAAAGTTTAGAATGGAAACACATCTTAATTTTGAAATATAATATATAATTGACTTTCTTATGTTACTCAGCCTTAGTTTTATGACAAAGATTACTTTTAACTCTATTACTTTTAGAATTTAACCACAAATGTATAGTTTTCAGATTTTTTCCTAAACTCGGACTACCTGTAGAGGCTAGCTGCCAAATTTCATAATTCTAGGTCAATCGGTAGTACCCTATTCATTTTAACTCCTTTTATACTGTCGAAATACGCGTTTTTGTTATGTAAACCATATCTTTTTTTAAAGTAAATATAGAAATACGTTTTTTTTATCGGAAAATCATGGGGCTGTAGATCTAGGGTGTATAATTTAAATTTCAACTCGATATCTCCAAGCGTTTCTGAGATAAAGATTCTTGACAGACAGCTAGACAGACGGACAACAAAGTGATCCTATAAGGCTTCCTTTTTTCCTTAAAAGGTACAGAAACTTAAAAAAAAGGAAAATATTAAAATAAAACACGAAAACTTTCCTATTGTTCAACAGAATGAGTAAACTTTATCTTAATTAAGCTAGCGATAATTCCTTTTTGTACTTTTATCAATTTTTCAATCTACGTCGGGTGTAATACAATACAGGTGGGTCCAAAACAAGGACAATGTAATGATAGCGCGAATGGTTTGCCGTGACAGTACATTGTTAGGTTTGTGTCACGTCGTCAGGAGTGTCGCCCCGCCTCGTGTTTACCGAGGTCTAATTATTTAATAGACAAGAGATATTTAGTAAACATGAATGTACTCTACAAATACATTAATTAGTAGAGAATGTAAGCTCCATATTAACTACATTAAAATATCTCTATTATATATAGTAAATTGTTTTTTTTAATGGAACATAACTACAATGTAATATAGGGGCACGGGTGGGCACAGGGTAACGCGGAGGTTATGAATACGGTTCTCATTCTGGGATAAATTATTATTTACTAATAGTTTAATTTCTTCGCTCTGGTACTAAAACGTTGAGTTCCGCCACTCAACACGCGATGCTTCAAATTCGATGGGAAGTGAGGAACGGACTGTCTTAACACTAGGTTGCCTATCCTATAATATATCCTATATCCTATAATATATGCAGGATCTATTCAATGTTATACTTTCGGTTTCAGATCCCATGAAAGTCTTCTATCAGCACACTCTCCAGCCGTCTCCACGATGGATCTCGGACCACCTAATCAGGTAAACTTATAAAAGTCGAAATCAATTGTTAAACAATGAATTGAAGTCAGTCGTGGCGCAGGCGCAAATGTGACAAATTGTGGGTTCAATTCCTCGAGTGGGAATTTCTCTGAAATATTTAATATTTTAACTTCTTCGCTCTGGTGTCGAGGCAAAGCGCAGCGTTAAGTTCCGTCACTCAACATGTATGGCACCTGAATTCTGATGTAAATGGGAAACGTAGTGTCTTAACACTAGGTTAATACCTGCCTACCCTGCTGTGTGAAGCTAATAGCGTGTTAAACAATGATTTTAATATATTTGATGGATTTAATCAATATTCATAAATAAATTAATTAAAATTAAATAATGTAATTATAAATTAAACACCAATATTAAATTTAAAGAAATATTTACAATATTAACTTGCACAACTGTGAATCATACTCGATAAATGACCGGGCCATATCGTGATGTTGTTGAGCGGTATCTTTAAATCTCGATATGACGCATACAGTCATTTTGCAAAATGTTAATCAAAAAGAAATCGTGAGTGAGCTGGCATATTAGGTTTCATAATGAAACTTTAATGTTCACTAATCGTTTTTCTTTCATTCTTATGCGTTGTTGCTCAATTAAATATGCTTTTTTACTTTAAGTACATATTATGCACAGTAAAGTAGGTAAGCAGAAGAAACCTGGGAACCTATTACTAAGACATTTCGTTCCCCGCTTTCTGCCGAACTCTTGATGCATTGTGTGTTGACTGTTGAATGACGGATCTCAGTCCCGTGCTTTGCCTCGCTATTAGAGCGAAGAAATTAAAATATTAAATATTTAATTTCTCTAAGTGGGAATCGAACTCACAATTATCAAGTTTTAAGGTAGCACGCCTGTGCCAGACAACGACGGCCACTTGTTTTTACATTATGCTACATAATATTAATAAAATAATAAAAAACATAAAAAGGGTGTTATATATCTTAAGTATTGTCACTTGTCTATTATAACTACTTAAAATTGTCTATGCCTTAACTTATAACAAAACCAGAGACTACATCATTATTTTTTTTATATACTTTTAGGTAGAAATACGAGCACTCCACTCGTCGGTGTTAGGTAGGCCACATTGCTTCGCATTAAGTGCGGAAAATAGAGCGCCTCGTTATTTTGCGTGTGCATCGCGAAAGGAACGTGATCGCTGGATATACAGGTATGTATTATAATTTAATTCTATTTAGCTTTTTTTTGTATAATTATACTATATAAATAAATAATAAGTTTGTATATAAATAATAAATATTTTATCATTACATAATGATAGCTGTTGTTAAATAATTGCTTAAACTTTAATTGTCTGATTCATCATTATTTGTTTTTTTACTTTAAAAGTGTGCGACTGTATACGCGACAGGTTGTGTGGGATAAATTTAATATATTCATTTTCTTCTGGAAACGGCGCAAAGCGCGGCGTTGAGTTCCGCCGCTCAATACGTAAGACCTTTAGAATTCGACGGAAAGTGAAGGACAGAATGTCTTAACACTAATTCTCTCTTCCTTCCTGCTATGTGCAGAACAGCGTGCAAGTAAAAAAAAATATTTTAAAAATGTATTCTTTATATTCTTTAAGTTTACGACAAGCTGCACGACCAGATGAGATACGAACGCGGCGGTGTGAGAGGACGGTCAAGTTATGGTTGTTAGAAGCAAAAGCGATACCACCAAAAAAACGATACTACTGCGAGATACTACTCGATGATACATTATACGCCAGGTTCGTACATTTTGAGGCAAAATTATTAGAAATTTATATATTTTTATAGTTTTTAGAAATTACTTTACTTTTACTTGTAAGGCCAGTCGTGGCGCAGGGGAACAAAGTGTGACTGTAAAACCGACTGGTTGTGGGTTCGATCCCCACTCGAGGAGATGAAATATTTACTTAAATTTATATTTCCATTTCATCGCTTTGGTGTCGAAGCTAAGCGCGGCGTTGAGTTCGGCCACTCAACACGCAATGCCTAGAGAATTCGGCAGAAAGTGGGAAAACGGAGTGTCTTAACACTAGGTTCCCTCTGCCTACCCTGCTGTGTGCGGGATACAGCGTGAAACTGATTGTTTTTTTTACTTTATTTGTAATATATTAAGAATAACCCGATACTTACTAGTATTTGGGCACTATCTAATAAATTACTGATAATTAACGTGACATATTTCTGATATTGTTTTCTTGTTATAGGAGATAATCGTTAAGTAAATTACTTAAAGAATTAAAAAACATGGAAAACCAAGAATTAAATCCAAATATCAATTATTAACTGACGCAATTACAAACAAATTATTAACAAAAACAATTATTAACAAAAATAGTAAATTAGTGTTTGCTCTCTTTTTTCTATTCAAAAGTAAATTAAAAAAAATATCTTTCCGCTGTATTTAACTTAACTTAACTTAGCTTCACGCTTTATCCCTTGCGGGGTAGTCAGAGAGGACGGAGCGCCAAACGCTACGGTCTCTACATACCTCTTTCGCCTCGTCCACTGTCATCAACCTCTTCATACATGCCCTTCGGGGGGTCCTCATGCTTTTTACGTGACCTTCCTCCAGTATCTTTGATACTGTGTTTTCGAAGGTCAACCGNTTAACACTAGGTTCCCTCTGCCTACCCTGCTGTGTGCGGGATACAGCGTGAAGCTGATTTATTTATTTTATTTTTATTCATACATTTTCTATTTTTAATATTCGTACTTCACAGCCTTGTTTTTTTTTAATTTTGACATTTATTATTGTAATGAATTTCTTAATTCATTTTTTTAATATATATATTTTTTAAAAATAAAAAAATTTGAAAATTGTTTAATAGGCTTGTTATTTTAGAGAACTTAAATATTTTCTCAAAATACTATTCAAAATTAAATGCCCGTAACATACCTCTACTAATACATCAATTGACGTCTATTAAATAGTCTACCGCTAAATAAGGCCAATTTTCGTATTTAACCTCTATAAGCAAAGAAATTCGTTTGCAAAAGGCTGAAGCTAAATTGACTTATATTAATTTACAATGATATAAATGTCAGAGTCATTTTTAATATGTTTTCCACATTAAGAATAGAAAAATATTTTTACGTTAGAATAAAATAACATTTTAAAAATATTTATTTAATTGCGTTCTCTCTTGCCAAATGTCAAATAATTATTCTTAACAATAATTTTGGGTAGCGGAAATTTGTAAATCTCCCCACAGGTATGTTAATATGACATAAATAAATCATAAGTTATAGGCCAGACGTAGCGCAGGGGCACAAAGTGTGACTGTAAAATCGACTGGTAGTGGGTTCGATCCCCACTCGAGGAAATGAAATATTTATTTCTATTTTTATTTCTTCGCTCTGGTGTAGAGACAAAGCGCGGCGTTGAGTTCACGCAATGCTTTCAGAACTCGGCGGAATATGGGGAAAGGAGTGTCTTAGGTTCCCTCTGCCTACTCTGCTGTGTGCGGGATACAGCGTGAGGCTGATTTATAAGTTATAGGAATTTCGACGTAGATTGATAACAAGAAAGACGTAGCTATGGTTTAGTGGTCAGAGCGCTTGGACGTTTCCAATGAGACGCGGGTCCTTTTTTAGAAATAGTTCACTAAATGTATTAATATAATATTTCCAGATCGTCGTCCAAACTAAAAACAGAGCTATGTTTTTGGGGCGAAGTGTACGAGTTCAGCGGCCTGCCGCCCGTCCGCGCCATACACGTCAACGTGTACAGGGAACCCGAGCGGAGGGCGCGGAAACGGGACAAACACGCGCTTGTTGGTGAGTAGGAATTGGCTTTTTATTTATTTTCACGTAGTATCCCGCCTATAGTAGAGTAGGGAGAGGAAACCTAGTGTAATTTCTAGGAAATTACTAACAAATTTTAAATACATTAACTGGCAAAAGATAGAAAAAGATTTTGAATAGTTTAATAAACAATCTCTTAATTACTATCTATATTGATTTTATACAAAGTTTACCTCGAAAAAATAAATTTACGTGAAAATAAAATTTTGTATAACTTGAAAATTAATTCCTTATTTTGCCTGTAAAAGATAAAACACCTTTATATATTAAAAAAAAAATATATTATATTTGAAGTTAGGCGTAACGGTGCAATTTACTTTTTGCCCACCTTTCAAATTTTCTTGACGTTAAGTAGTTGTAACAATGGGTATGAATCACATCAATACAATGCTGTTCCGCTATGTTGTCAACTTTCAAATGTAGTCTAAGAATATTACCAGAACAAATTTTCACTGAAATGTCATAATTCATAGAAAATGCTGTGCCATAAAAATATGTTAATAGCTTTTACTTTCAAATTTTTCATTATTATATTATATCTAGTTTATAGAATAGGTGTTTTTGTTTTAAATAGACGTATATTTTTTTCTTTACGTTTTTTTATGCATAGTCTCCAGTTTCCTTCTGAATTTAGAGTGTGTTGAGTGGTAAACATTATTTGATGAGTGGCGGAGCTCAACGCCACGATTTGTTTACCAGAGCGGGGAAAATGAATAAATACTAATATGCCCAAAATTAAGTATGAACCCACACCCCAATCGCCCTTACAATATTATAAACCTAATTACTTTGTTAGGTTGAACCCGCTAATCTCATAAATCAGAAATATTTTTGTGTTGGTTAGCAAATTTTTTAAGGAAGGTAAATATTATGTCATTATAATTATTACTTATATTCTTATAGTTCTTAGTTATCACGGCCACACAGGCGAAGCCGCACGCAAAAGCTAGTAAACTAACAAATAAACACACATTTCAGGCACAGTCCGAATACCAGTCGACGACGTATCATCTAGATATCTCAACGAGCGGTGGTACCCGGTGAGCGAGGGCGACAAGCCGCAGTCCCCGGGCCGCGCCCCCGCCCCTATACCGGCGCTACGTATCAAATGCAGATACCAATGTGTTGATGTGCTGCCGTTGGATAATTATGCCCGTTTCCTGGATTATTTGAAGAAGAACTATCGACGCCTTTGTGAATATTTAGAACCTGTTATTGGTAAGATTTTATTATTTTCACGCTGTATCCCGCATATAGTAGGCTAGGCAGAGGAAACCCAGTGTTCCTCACGTCGCGTTTTGTCTACCAGAGCGCAAAAGTGATAATTTATTAAATATAATATTTTCCCCCGATTGTGAATCGAACCCACAATCGTCGCGCTTATAGTCAGTCAGACGCGATCCTGTGTTACGATGGATCTATTGATAAGTTAGAACTATTAAGTAATTGTATGGAATAGCTATTCGAGGAGCTCGAGTATAGATATACCTACTCATAAAGTAAGTGTATATGTAATGTTATATAATGTAACTTTCTACATCATTAGAGAGAAACTTAGTTCATTGTCCTTCATTTACCAGAATAGAGAATAGTAGACTCAAATTGTACTTTTAGACAATAATACATTTATTAGGCACACATTTTTAACGTTTCCTTTGCTCATGGCATTTATTTAAATGTTAAAATAAATAAAAAAATAAATAGTTGAGGCCGGTCGTGGCGCAGCGGCACGAGGTGTGACTGCAAAATCGACTGGTTGTGGGTTCGATCCCCACTCGAGGAGATGAAATATTTACTTAAATTTATATTTCCATTTCTTCGCTCTGGTGTCGAGGTTAAGCGCGGCGTTGAGTTCTGCCACTCAACACGCAATGCCTTCAGAATTCGGCAGAAAGTGGGGAACGGAGTGTCTTAACACTAGGTTCCCTTTGCCTACCCTGCTGTGTGCGAGATACAGCGTGAAGCTGATTTTAATTTTTAAATAAATAGTTTTGCTTACAGTAATTATGATTATGTAACATATTTTAACATATTTTTATTGTAACATATTTTTTTATTGTAACATATTTTTTACATCCAAGCATTATATTATCGACCCCAATATAATTTTATCTCTCGGTAGCTTCCTGATCATTTGGGACTGACATATATTTTTATGAAACATGACTGAAAAAAGCTGGCTTTATTAAATTAATTATATTTTGATTTTGATGATTACAGGAGTAAAAGCAAAAGAAGACATTGGTTGTGCACTAGTTCTATGCATGGCGGGCGCAGGTCTCGCGCCGCGGTACCTCGCTGACGTCGTGGCGTTAGACGTCCGACGTACTGGTGACCACTCGTTGACCTTTCGCGGGAACTCCTTGGCCACTAAGAGCATGGAGGCGTATTTGAAACTTGTCGGCGATCAGTATTTACAGGTTAGTTTTGAATTTATGTGAAGATTATGTTATATATTTTATTAATAGATTAAATAAATTGAAAGTATCCTTATTTATTAATATTAGAGCACTTATGACGTATGTAAAACACGTTGCCATTGCAACGTGTATTTATGCAAAAGCGTTTATTGTCAATCTATGGTGGCGGGTGTTATATTTATTTTGTAAACTTATCGTACTTTTATGCGTTACTTTGAATAAATATTGGTATTCTGAATTTCTTTTTTGTATAAATTACATCTGTGCCAAATTTTATATACTCCTCCATTCTCAAAGTTTTGACAAAAAGGTATATAATTTTTCGCGACTTTGAGTTCACCGACACTTAACCGAAAATTGAGCGGTACACAGAGAGCGGAATATTTGATTACTACATTCTGCTTGACACGTGTCGCAGGACACGCTGGGCGCGGCGGTGTCGGCGGCGGCGGGCGCGGGCGCGGCGGAGTGCGAGGTGGACCCGGCGCGCGCGGGCGGCGCGGCGGCGCTGCGGCGCCAGCAGGCCGCGCTGCGCGACGCCGTCTCCATGGCCTGGGCCGCCATCGCCGCCTCCGCGCCGCGCTTCCCGCCCCCGCTGCGGGACTGCTTCGCCACCTTCCGCGAGAGGTACGTTGGATTTCTTTATGTAAATACTTACTATTTTTTTTATATATATATATAAACCTTATTGAGATGCCGTCGTTTAGGGATTATTTTTTGATTACTGTTAGAGGTATGTTAATGTAAAGTAAGGTAGATTTTAATGGTGTTGAAGTGGTGGTATCGTTACGTAACGTCTGATGCAATATAGCGTCCCACCACCGTCGTTGTTACCCTAGGAGCCTTTATGGTAGTTTCTTTCTTGTACGTACAGGGGAAACTTAGTGTAACTTTTGCACGCTATTTCTATAAAATAAATAAATTTTCTATCCTTCTGGCCCACATAAGTAAGATATGCGTGAAAATAAACAAAACTTAATTATTCAATTTTTCTACTGCTTAGTATTTTTAATATCTTTCCTTAAAATCTAAGTTGTTTCCTGCGTAAAATACTAAATCAATATTTGTTTATTCTGTTACAGACTGTCCTCAATGGGCCGAGAAGATATATCAGACAACTTGATCAGCGCTTCTATTTTTCTTCGTTTCCTTTGCCCCGCAATACTCTCTCCAAGTCTTTTTGGAATAACTCATGGTTAGTAATTGAAGCCATTTAAATACTAATATATTTTAATATAAATTTAATTATCAACCGTTGATATTTAAAAACTTATATTTATTCCGAATTCGACGCCGCCCTTTGTCTTGTTAACACAGCCTGAAAATGAAAATGATTTATCCCCCCGAGAGGGAATCGAATCTACAAATCTCCCATTTAGAGTTAGACACTGCGTCTGATGGTCTATAATGACGTAACATAAGTATATTTTATTATTTAGAATACCCGAACGAGCGCGCCGCGCGCAACTTAACGCTGGTGGCGAAGACGCTGCAGACGCTGGCCAACTTCACGCGCTTCCAGGGCAAGGAGGCTTTCATGGAGTTCCTGAACGACTTCCTTGAACAGGAGGCGCCTAATATGAAAGCTTTCCTTAGAGCGATATCTGTAAGACGATGTTACCTTGTCTTTTATGTTTTTTTTATTCTTATCTAAATAACACTATATACGACTGTGGAGCATAAAAATAATTTAGGACCAATGTGGAGTATATTAGCATATATGTATTCTCCATTTTATATCGATTTTTCGAGACATTGCGATTTGAGTGCGTTTTGTCGTGTTACCACAGCGAGTAAACGAAATTAAATAAGTACTTGCTTACTTACTTAGCTTCACGCTTTATCCCTAGCGGGGTAGTCAGAGAGAAAGGCTACGGTATTTGGATCTTCACGCTGTATCCCGCTACCCTGCCGTGTGCCTAGGAAACCCACAACCAGTCTCGTTTGCAATCATACTACGTGCCACTGCACTACGACTTGCCTCTGAAATTAAATAAGTAAGCTCCCCATAGTGGAATTGAACTTACAATCGTCACATTAACGGAGCACGCGGATCTCTTGTACGTAATTTCGATTTCCTTATATTTTATGACATTGAAAAATTTTTTATGTTAACTAAACACTTTTCTAACACAATAAAATTTCACAGACCCGACCGCAAGAACAACAAATTCCTTCGCAACAACAACAACAAGACAGCAAACGTAACTCCTCAACGTCGCAGGGCTCCACCGCCGGCTCTGAAGGTTCTAGAAGTGAAATCATAGAGGCCGACCAGGAGTGGGCGCCTCACGTCGACTTGGGGAAGCAGCTGGCAACGTTGCACGCGTTGTTGGCGGACAGCCTACCTAAGTTACCTGCGGGGAAGATACAGGTTTGTTAGACTTGTTCATTATTTTTATTTTATGCGTATATTTCAGTTGTTTTCCCCTAGAGGAATGTTTCTTTTTTTCAATTTTTCGTTTTGATAAGAAGACAAAAACAATTTCACGTATTTTCTTGGAAAATTGGGAATGGGATGTATTAAAACTTGGTTCTCTTCTCTATTTACAGGAGTTGGATCCATTATCTGAAATATTAGATGATCTTAGTAAGAGGTTGATGAGCAACGACAACGGGCCACCGGCGCAGATGGGTGACAATATTTTCAGGTAACAATGTTTTTACTTGCATCATTTATTTAACTACATTATATAAAGGTATAAGACATACATATATATAGCATATTTATAAAATATCTAGTTCACTGCTAATTTTTGTTCAATTATTTGCCAAATAATTATTTTTTCTTATTTTTCTAGATTTAATGATCCCACATGCAACCCAACGACGAAACCAAACGAACCAGTGACAAACGGTCCGAACAGCAACTTCGCTCACAGCTCGCCCATCATGAACAAAAATGGCGTGCAATTCAACATAACTCCATCTAAATCTAACGTAGAGGATTCCAAATATAAGGGATCCTTTGTCTCAGTGTCTAAATCACCCAGCTTCAATTTACGCTCAGCGACGCTCCCGAGGAATGGATATGGATCGAGTCCAGTCAATCAGAACGTGAACCCTGACCGATACAGCTCTCAGTACAACAATCAAGAACATTGCGTTAATCTGAAGGTCGTACAGATTGGTTTCGGCTCGGACCAGTATCCTAAAGGCATCAGTAACGGCTTAAACGAAAGCCTAGAAAGAAGGTTCCAGGAAAGATACAAACCTAATTTTAATCAGCAACAGCACTATCACAATTCTAATTACAATAGCACAGAAAGATCGCCAAGTAGCGATAGTATTAATCACAATTATTGCGGCAGTGATATACAAAATATGAAGGATACTGCCACTTTAGACGAGTTATCCGATTTGTTAAAGTACGCTGATGACTCTGACATAGTTGACGAGAAAATCATGAACAAAAAGAACATATCGCAATCGAAATCTAATAATAACAATATTATAAATGGCAACAAAAATTCTTACACAAACAACGGCTCGAACGTTTCAATCAGTGGATTGTCGAACGTGGCCAGTTCTGGATATCAGAGCATAGCGACGTACAGTCAAAGTTCTAGTCCGATTGAAAGCACAACACACCATCACCAGCCTTACGAAAATGGCGGTCAATCCATGACACGATACTCACAGCTGAACTACCAAAAACAAAGAGACAAGCAGTATTATGACAATAAGAACGAAAAGTTCTACCCAAAGAGCCCAGTGCAACAAAAAATTGATTATGATATTCAGAAATATGGCATACAAAACTTTACAACCGCCGATAACACCCAGAGTAGCACAAACGCGAACACCAAAATAGCTCCCCTAGTGTTTACTAACCCCGTCTACAACATGGAGGATAATAGGCAACCGCAGGAGGTTAAAGCTAGTGAGAATAGGAACTCCAAACGATGTCCCTGTGGCTCATCCAGTTCATCCATCGATGAGGAGGGCTTGAGCACTGACAACGTGGAGACCAACTCCGAGGAAGGATCCACCAACTTCAACGACGACGGCAGGAACTATGACCCACAAAACCGCAACAATACCCACCGAAAACTAACCAGAGATAATTATGAAGATTTATATCAGAGGAGTAATCACAGCCCTAGAGTTAGAGACGATGAGTCTTCCAGTAATTCGCCTAGCTTGAGAAAAAGCAAGACGCGGATGCCCAGAACCAATCCTATGCTCTCTTATTCAACTAATCAAAATCAACTCAATCTTAAACACTTTGGCCAACGAGGAGAGTCGTTGTATGAAAGCAAGCCCCATCACATCTCTACAGATTCTGGCTACCCCATGAGTCGGTCCGATTCAAACGTGGAAGAAGTCAATAAAGAAATGTATAGATTACAAATATCGCGTAGCCAAAAAGCTTTGTACAACATGGAAAGCTCAAAGAACTCTCCGGACAAATTCCTGACGGAGAATTCGATTCCTGAAACGAATTATCCTCTGGATAGAACGTATTCCGGCGCGAAAATATCCAGCAGTCGGCTGAATGAAGACCTGGAGCGACACCAAGGTCACCAAGACTACTACGGTGTTCGAATCGAGTCTCCTTCTCGTATGTTCGGTCGCGACACGCATTCTACTGAAGCGAGCGAGAGGGCGATCTTGAAGAGCGAGAGGGAGGGAGGGCTGCCCGTCAGAGACAAATTACAGCGGCGGCTCAGCCTGGAGTCCGCGCGGGAGCTGACGGACAGCTCGGACGAAGTGGACGACCCTCTGTACAGCACCACTGGCCGCAGCAAGCGCAATAAACATCACAGAACCATTGAACAGGTTGGTCCTTTTTAGATATTAATAAACATCGTTTTTTTCTATCTGTATTAACATATACTTGTAATATATCTCAATATTTAATTACTTTTGTTAGTTATCACCGGTACCGGTTATTACCGGTATTCAATTAAAAAGATAGCGATCATACTATATATTTTATCAATTGGACCATTTTAAAATATAATTGTTTAACAATTAAATACAATCCCAATAGAATTAGTAATCTACACATAAATGCTAATAACATAAATAAGTTGTAACAAGTGCACAAAAATTTCTACGTAGCTTGATGAGGACCTATGGCTTAGTGGTCAGAGCGCCTGGTCGGTTTCCAGGAGGCGCGTGTCCGAGTCTCGCTCCGTTCAAATTTTTATAAATAAGTATTTTTCTTTCCTAAGTGTAATATGACTTTAAAAATGTAAAAAAAAATTAAAAAAGAATTAGTAATCATCATTATTGGTTTTACAAATATAGGCTGCCTGCTTCTTCCTAATATATTTCTATACAAGTTTGTTAGAAAATAGTTGTGGGTTCGAACTCCACTCGAAGAGATGAAATATTTACTTAAATTTATATTTCCATTTCTTCGCTCTGGTGTCGAGGCTAGCCGCGGTGTTGTGTTCTGCCATTCAACACGCAATGCCTCCAGAATTCGGCAGAAAGTGGGGAACGGAACTAGGTTTCCTTTGCCTACCCAGTTGTGTGCGGGATACAGCGTGAAGCTGTTTTTTTTATATATTACTAAAAGAAATTTATCCAGTTTAAGACTCTAGATTACATAAAAAAATGTTATTTTTCAGTATGAACGTGAAATAGAGAGGTTAAAGTGTTCAGTGGAGATGTTGCGCGGACGCCTGGGACCCACGGACTCTGGTCAGGATCATACTGATGCCAAAATGAAGGCTATTATATCCAGGTATACATACTATATCTATATTATTTGTATATTATTAATAGTATGTGATTGTAAAGTTAATACTGTTTATAACCTCACATTTAATAAAATTTAGGAATCCATCGTAATTTGCGATGATTTGTGGATTCATATCCTAATTTCAGAACGTATATAAAAAGAAAATATTTTTTGTTATTCATATCATCAAAATATAGGCCAGTCGTGGCGCATGGGCACAAGGTGTGACTGTAAAATCGATTGGTTCGATTCACACTCCATAAAAGAAATTATTTTCATTTCTTCGTTTTGGTATCAAGAGGAAGTCTCAAAAACCCTGTTGTATGCGGCACACAGTGTGAAGCTAAAAAATATAATAAAGATTAAATATTCCACAAATTCCAGATTAATCTGCGTGGAAGAAGAGCTAAGGCGGGAACAACGCAAAATGGCCGCCGCGCTCTCCCACAAACAACGCGTCATAGAAGCCCAGGAACATCGTATCGCGGCCCTGGACGAGGCCAACACGAGGCTGCTCTCTGCTCTGGTACACTTGCAGCAGCGAGCCCCACACCCCCCCGCCCCCCACAGTAACTCACACTCTCCCCATTCACCGCATTCTCATCAGGAACTGCAAATATAAATGTAAAATAGGTTTTCTCATATATCATATTACATCAGTAATCTTTTATGGATTAAAGAGAAAGAATTGACGAATCACTCTTTCTTTGTCGTTCATTTATAATTTAGTACAATACGGTCGACGAATTGTGGCCGCTCTAAAATTAGATTTTCTAAAGCTTGCCCATTGTTTACTCTGAAAGAAAATAATCGAAACTAAGAAAAGTTTTAACATTAAATCTGTCTACAGCTAACTACAAGACGGTCACGACTCGCCGACCGTAGTGTATCGTTATAAGCACATTTCAAGCCCTTCTAATATTTGAACATACTATAATATCGAATCTTAAACGCCTTTTAGTTTTGTAATAAACGAACTTGTCAGCTGATTTAATTGGTCATTAATTACGCTGTTTTATTTACAGTTAGTTATGTTTTGGTTAACTTTTACAATATTGCTAATAGATATATAAATTTTTAAATGAATCAATTTTATTCAAATCCATTCTTTTCTTATATTTTTTGGAAGAATTGATCATTGTATTGTTTTGGACAAAATTATTTTTTCTTGATATCAAATTCATAAATTCAATTTTGAAGATTAAAATTTTATAATAAGTATTATTACTGCCATTTTACTCTCTCAATACTTTTTAAATCTAATTATGAGTGATAAGTCGAGTGTAGAGTAGTTTCCGTTAATTAAAACATTGTTTTTTTAAATAATATTTAGGGCATTATTTAGTCATATTGTCCCTAAAATTTATTTATTAATAAGACACAATATGTCTGCACAAAATATTCGAAAGATTTTCTCAGTACATTTTTTTCTCAGTAGAAAGTTTTTTCATATATTGTTAATAGCGTATATTTTCGTGTAATTTGCAATGGTTATATATAATATTTAATGTTTATCACAACTCTAATCCGCCATTTTGGACTACTGTGTATTTGTAGATTTAATATATGATTTTTTTTATTCTAATGATCAATTTATTATCTATGTATGTAGTGTTTTAACTTATTATGTTTAAAAATTTTATTAGGACCATTTTTTTTAAATAATAAAATAATGAATAAAATTTCTTAATAAAGCTGATTAATATTGTTATAAATCAATATGTAATTTTACAATCCGCAGTGCACAGTGGTCAGTTTGTATACATTTTGTTAAACGTTGTTTCTTTAGTTTTTAATGTAAAATGCTTTAAATGACATAAACATTTCGTTCTATATCAGTATTGTGTATAATTAATTCTGGTTTAATATTTTCACAAGTAAAAATATTTGTTTTGTTTTTATAACATGATACCAAAGACGTTGAATATCCATTGATTGGATGGGGGAGTTATTAGTTGAGTTGAAGATAAAACTTTTATTTAATATTAAATTGTACATTTGTTTTATACAATTTCATTTAAAATTACAAAAACTTCAAAATACCAAAGTTAATAATAAACTACTATAACTATATACTTTAATAATAAATTTCAATAACATTATATTTTTTATCAGTTCTTAAATTTAAGGTTTAATATAATTAAATTACGTACAAATATTCTTTTGATGATTTGTTTAGACAACAGTATAATCGACTCAACTAATAAGCTCCCATCCATTATTAATTAGAGTTACAATGGGCTTTGCCCATTAAATCTCTAGTGTTGTAATTTAAAGTGTTATAGATTTTATATAATGTAAGACTTGTATTATAATATTGTAGCAAGTATGCTTTAAGTTGTAGTGCCCATTATTCGTAAAAGAGAAATATTTTTCATACCCCAAGTATTAGAGTGAATGTAGAAATAATAAAATAATAATTGAAACGTGATCAATTTAAACGCATTTTGGAAATGCTTCGAACAAAATAATAATTAAATACACGTTTTTTTTGTTTTTCGTATTAAATTTGATTTTATTCATTGCAAATTTATGCGGAACCGACAACTTAGTTGTTTTCAGTGGAATTTATATTTTAAGCCATAACTTTGTAAAATACCTATTTGGGTATATTATTATAATATACTTGTCAAATTAAATTATGGATTACGTATTTTTGGCTATTATTTTTATCCTTTTTTTCACTTTAGATAAGCATATTAATAAATATACAAAACAGATGTTTAAGCTTTGTACAAATTTATAATCAGCTTCATTCTGTATCCCGCACGCAATAGGGTAGGCAGAGGGAACCTAGTGTTAAGACACTCCGTTGCCCATTTTCCGCCGAGTTTTAGAGGTATTGCGTGTGGAGTGGCTGAACTCAACATCTTTATTATTTTATAAAATCGGAATAATAGTTATCTATAGTCGTATAGATTGAAATTAGAAATATATATTTTTTGTATCATTCTGTGCCTACATGTAGCAGGGTAGGGAGAGGGAAACTTTTCTTCAAACACTTCATTCCACAAATGGAAATTGAACCCAAAACCACCGCCTTTACAGCCAGACGCTATGTGGTAGACGTTTGAGAAAAATTGAAACTTCAATAAAAACATTCATTTTAATAATGATTTGTAAGAAGAATTTTTGTTAGTTATCAGGCTCATATCCCGCTGGTGGACAGCAATATCGTTTTTTGGCGATTGTGAATTTACGCTCCATTGCTTCCTTAGAGTTATACGGATGCATCAGTTGTAAATCTTCTTTCCGACTAAATAGATACGAAAAATATATTTCACGAAATTTCTTGTCTGGAAACTCCGCCTGACACATCGTTGGCCATAGTAAATTTGTGACATGGGCATACGACCTATACAGCTCCAATTTATAATTCTCTGTGAATTTGCGAAACTTGTCGTTCAGCTTTTGTTTATGCACCCAAGTGGTGTGGCCAGCGAAAGCAGGGTCTTTCTTTGGAGAAACGTGACCGAAACCTTTTTGTGCTAGCGTCAAGAATGTTTGCCAAAACGTTATGCTCTTCCTTAGCATTTCCTTTCTCTCATACCTGGTGAAAGGTCCATAAATCCGCCGTCTCATCCACTCTTTCAATTCTGGCACCAAATGAATGTCCGGTAGTTTGGCTGCTATATTTATACGCCTCATATGTCGCAACGCACATTTCAAATAGTCTTCAGGTTTTGGATTCTGACCTAAACACGTTGTCGAATCTCTTTTAACTTTCTTTTTCTTTTTATCTTTTTTCTCTAGGGCAGTACCGTCGCCGACGTGCAACGCACTCTCAGTGTCCCAAATCCTTTTAAATTCCTTTTCAATATAAAGATGTTTTTCGTCCAAATTGTATATGGTGTCATAGTTAAATTTATAAGGTGTGAATTTAGTACATTTTTCGAAGAAAGGCAATTCCTCAGGAGCAAAAACGCCTTCATTACCATAATCATAACGATGACCGCAGCCACATTTATTTTCCTTTACATATTTGAATACAGTTTCTTGCCATCTCTTGACGCAATCGCACGGGTCGGGTTTCGGAGGTGGCGGTCGAGCGCGGAAACCACAGTGGATATTAATGTATTGTCCACCGATACAACTGTACCCACCATTTATTAGATCTCCATCTGGAGGTAATATTGAAACGTTTCCTAAAGAAAATACTGTTTTACCGTTCACTTTACACACCCCATTGATAGTATACTGGGCGTTCCATAACCCGGTGCTAGGGGCTACTAGTTTTCGTCTTCTAGTGCCTTTCTTCGGCCGCGTCACACTGATCCCGTACGTTTTTTTGACTTCAACACACATTTTAGAGCCTCGAAGCTTCTGAAGTTTGCTTCTTCGTGTAATAGTTTTGACGGCTATCGCAGTGACTGAGGAATGTGGTTCTATATTCATAATGCCAGCTAGTTTATCGCAATACGCTCGAGGTAATCGTTTCTTTGGCGGCGGAGGCGGTGGCGGTGGGGGCGGAGGTTTTGGAATTATTGGATCTTCTTCATATGGCTCGTTGAGATCATCCAAATTAGGAAGTGGTGCCACTTGAAAAGGTTTTCTTTTAGGTGGCAAATATAACACAGCAACCATGTCCTGGAGATAAGGAGATTTTAAAGTTTCCTTATTTTGTCTTTTAGTTTTAGGCTTTGGAGCTGTCTTCTCCGCTTCCCATGTGAATCGTTTCTCCAGTAACTCCAACAAATTATTTAGACCCAAATAAAGGATACCGGACAGCATTAGCCTTGCATTGAGACAGTAAGATAATTTCTTGCCATCTATAGTATGCCCGTATGTCATAAGGAAGAGCTGAGCGAGCATCTCTTTGGGATCATTGCGTCCAAGATATACGCAATTAAGCAAGTCTATATGATTTGGCCTCGGATAGAGTCCTAGTTGACACATAATATTTGCAGTCCTCACCGGACGACCCTCAAGTATATCTTGATATATTGAGAATTCCAATGCATCTAATGCATTTCTCTGCGGTACACTGAGCGCCTGTAACCATGTTGGACCGATCATATCTTTTACAGTTTTTAATATTTTCTTTTCTCGACGCCTGCGAATTGCTTTAAGTTCCTGCATAAAAACTTGACGTTCCCGCGTTTGCCGTGAGTAAACGACTTGTAGGTGACGCTGTACCCGGCTATCATGACTTTCCTGGAGGTCATTTTCCTGCACCATTTTCAACTTGGAGCTGAGTTATCAATAACTTAAAAATATATATTTTAAGTACGAAAAGGCTTTAATTTTGAAAAAAATATAATGCTTATTATAAAAATAAAACTATATAAATGACATTAGATTTTATGTTATTTTTGTTTTTTTTTATGATTGACAGCATTATTTTTCAGTAGGTTACAATTGAACTATGTTCTTATCTATATTTTTAATATTAATCCTTTCCTGTCAATTAACTCCTGCCATCTGTTATCGAGTAGGATTAAACATTTTTTTGCTCCATTTTATTGACTAAAGTAATGTATATTATCATTATGCAACGTAGAAAATAAACGTAAATGTAGAAAATATAAATACATAAATATACATATCGTTGGCATCAGTGCAGTTTTTTCATTGCACGACTGAATAGTGGAATACTTAAAATAATATTATTTTTAAAAAAAATCCTACCATTTTATTATTTCCAAATTTTGACAAGCCTATTACCACTGATCAAGTCTGAAACAAACTAAAGCCAGTCTAATCTAAATATCAATACAAACAAACAGACAAATTTATAAAAAAAAAAAACAATTCCAAATCAAATATTTCAAAACAAATCCCCTCCACACGTATTGTTACGTCAATAAATCCCCTATAAATTAAGAAGTAACCTCCTCTGTTTATTAGTCATGCGAGCCTGGCTGATGACGCGTAAAGCGTGATCAGCTGTCTGAAACTCGGCCGGTCCCCGACCCGAGAGGTAAACGCCCGGCCACCGTCCATCACCTTAGTAATTCTTCACCTCATTCATATCCACTGCTGAATCCATCTCAATATTTTAAAATCCATACATCGGTCCGGAAACCATCAATCAAGAGGGACGCGTCACGTCACGAGGTTGTACAACATGACGTGACGTAGATGTCGGTAGTCAATGAACGTTTGGTTATATTGTGTTTTGCCGTTTTGGTATGAGACAATCTCAGGTATAAATAAATGATAATTGACGTAACATAGGTCACAGTAGTAAGTACCCAATGTAGTACTGAAATATTGCTTTTGGCTTTTTTTAGCTTCACGTGGCATCCCGGTACAAGGAATTGAGTGTTAAGACCCTCCGCTCTCCACTTTCCACCGAATTCTAGATGCATTGAGTGTTGAGTAGCGCAACTCAACACCGCGTTTAACCTCGCCACCAGAGCGAAGAAATGGAAATATAAATTTAAGTAAATATTTCACATTAACAAACAAAATATTAACAATTTCATTTCCTGGAGTGGAAATCGGACAACTCTTCCAGAGTTGAGTTGAAATGTTTTATAATGAGAAAACAATAGAAAAAAGCAAAAACTAGAAATTTAAAGTTAGCAATGCTATTACAGCCTTTATTGTCTTTAAACCATGTGAATAGTATTTGGCTTCTAAACTTCGTTGTGTGAACTTTTATTTTAATAATTTCTGTAGGTGTCTGGAAGCAAGACATTCTAAATGTGGCGTTGAGTGGCGCGTATTGTCTAAATTATGAATTATGATAGCTTTGATGCTGTTTCGTTACGTATTAGAAATGTTATTTAATAGTTGGAATACCGTGATTTTTTATAGAAATATTTATACATACATATATATACATTATGACTAATTATGTGGAATTGAACCCGCAACCTATCGCGTTTGCAGTCACACGTTTTTGCTCCTGCACTATGACTGGCCTTAATTTTTAGTTTGAAAATCTAAGAAAGTATTCTAACATCGTCGTTCGCTAGAATGATGCTTGGATTGGGGCCTATGTCCGGTGAATTTTGATGATGAGGAGAAGATTTAAAAATAAAAAAAGAACTATTAATTTAATTCTATTACTAAATAGAAGTACATTTTATTATTTTATATATAATAATGCATATTTCTAAAATATTTTTTACAAAAACTTACAATCTAAAATCACAAATATAAATATAACAACCAAAAACAAAAAAAACAAACTCATTAATTCAACTAACACAGTGCAACCAATGACATAACATATGACATTTTTTCGCAACCACAACATCTATTCAGGCGCGTTGAACCCTACTTTCTTTGGTTTTCTATCGAGCGAGACACTATCTAGTGCCTAGGCAGGGCTGATCGGCGCACGCGACGTTCACTTTCCACGTGTCAGGAAGTCTACAGCCACTTTCACTCCATTCAAGATCATAGCGGCTCCGCCAACCGTTGCTTGTGCTGACTATCATTTTATACAATTGTTTCCAATATGTTACTGTGCTCCTTACGTAATTTAGGTTTTTATTAATAATCAGCTTCACGCTGTTTCCCGCACACAGCAGGGTAGGCAGAGGGAACCTAGTGTTAAGACACTCCGTTCTCCACTTTCCGCCGAGTTCTAGAGGTATTGTGTGTTGAATGGCGGAACTCAGTGCCGCGCTTTACCTCGACACCAAAATATTTCAATAGGTTTTTATTGAGAATAAAAACCTATTGAAATATAAAGGTAGATAAACAAATATGGCTTATTCTTTATAATTTTCTTTTCAGCTTCACGCTGTATCCCACAAACGCAGCAGGGTAGGTAGGAGGAACCCTGGAAGCCAGTGTTAAGGCAATCTGTTCCCATTAAAATATTTCTGTTCCCTACTTTCCGCCGAATTCTTGAGTTTACGTGTTGAGTGGCGGAACTCAACGCCGCTCTTCGCCTCATCAATCAACTGGGAATCGAGCCCACTACTTATCGCGCTTACAGTCGCACGCTTCTACTCCTGCGCTACGGCTGGCCTCTTTATAATTTCTAATTTCAATATTTCAGAACTACTTTAAACAAGATATAAAATGAAATTCACAGAATAAATTAAACAAAAGACCCGTCTCATCCATCTAAATAAAACAGATAGTTTCAGCGATTGTTTTCATAGAACGATTTCAGGCGCCATTTCCCCAGGGTCGGTGACCGGGCTCTTATCTCTTGCGCACGTGTGTGTGTGTGACACGTGTGGCGCGCGTGTGTGAGTGCTGCGCCTGCGCCTATTACGTATAAACATATACGCGTAAACCCATTATTATGCAACTCTTAGGAGCGGATAAGCACTGAGGAGTACATCAGAATGTATATTTATAGTATAGTATAGTAGTATTGGTGTATTGTTTGATTTTTGCTGTCACGCCGCTATGAATATGATTTACAAAGGAATAAGACAATGGCCACGGACTTTCTTCTACATATTGTTACGACAGTTTGGTGGTGTTTGTCGATAATAAAATAATTTTAAAGCACTGTATACCGGCTGAGAGAACGTAGTGTTAAGACACTCAGATAACTACTTTCCGCCGCATTTTTGAGGCGGTGCGTGTTTAGCGGCAGATCTCAACGCCGTATATTTCTGCGCGCGTTAATAGAGTCTTTGATTTAATGGTATACGCCATTCCTCCGAGCGGGAATCGAGCCCACAATTATCGTGGGGTTACAGTCACACCCTTGTGCCCCTGCGCCACGACAGTCCATAATAATATAATGCCAATTATTAATGAGTCGACATATTATAAAATTTAATTATTAATTTAAATTGTATTTTATGAAGTTTTCTCTATGACTTTTAAAGTTTTTTGTTTAAATATTTTTTAAGTTAAGTTTAAATATTAAACATTAACTGCATTTGTCTTTATATTTGAGTATATTTTAAATATAATTTCATGTTGTTAACATTTTTTAACAAATATATGATAAGAGTCTATTTGTGGCGAAGAGGCACAAGCGTGCAAGTGTGAACGCAACAGGTTGCAAGTTCGATTCCCATTCGATGAAATATATTAATTTCCTCATTTGGTAACGAGGCAAAGCGAGGCGTTCCTTCTGCCTACCCTGCTGTAGGTGGAATACAGCATTAAGCTAAGTAAATAAATAAATATTATAAAATTACTAGTAGAAGTCTATGGCACTTTTCATAGACGATAAAATAACAATGTCTTTTATATTTTTGGTATATTAATTTGTTTTCTTTTTATTTAATTTTTTTTTATATCAACAGAAATATCACTACTACTATTTATTTAGTAGATCTTTCCACATAGTGTAATGTTCTTAATTTATATGAGGTAGTAAGTAAAGCATCTGTTTTGCGTTCAACTTTTAATGTGACTACAAATAAAAATGTTAAATACTTACGATAGGTTGGTTTTCTAAAGGGACCGTGTCTCTGATTTAATTTTAATTCAGACTTTGTCAATATTTTTAGGGATCGCGCTGTATAATGCACATAGCAGGGTAGGCAGAGGGAACCTAGTGTTAAAACGCTCTGGTTCCAATTTTCCGTTGAATCCTGGCGGCAGTGCGTGTTGAATAGTGGAACTCAACGCCGCGATACCAGAACATAGAAATGAAAATATAGAATACGAAATGAAGTCCTCGAGTGGGAATCGAACCCACAATTTCTCGCGTTAACAGTCGTTTATGCCACATCTAGCTCCAAATAACACAGAATATTAGGTATATAATAATGACTTATATTGTGCTAACTAGAGTTGACGTAAGAGCGAGTGACTGCGTTCTGCGACTGCCTAGCCGGATGTCTTAAGTTCGATCTGCGCCTGGAAGAGATAAATGACAGTACTTTTATCATATATTAAAGATATAATTCATTAATATTTTATTTATATCCTAAAAAATGTAATATTAAAAAAAAACGTCAGATATCGTATATTAAAGATGTTTTTGATTAATATTTCATTTATATATAAAGAAAAAAAAGTTACCATTTCAATATTGACTTTGAAATTACAAAAAAGAAAAACCTATTAAAGTTTCACAGTAACATTTACAGTTCAAACGCAAAAAAAAAGAAAAAAACCAAAAACAGAAAATCCTTTGACAAATAGTCCTTTTAGTAAAGCACGATGCCCAAATTTTGGGTGAACAACCTCTTAATGCTTAGGAGACATTTTATTTTTAAACGAAACCAATGTCTCTACATTCACTCTTGGATAGTAGTGTTTAATTGGTTTGCTTTACTTTAGATTAGTTTCTAACATGTTTAGAATAAATTATAAATGATTAGATTGCTTTGTAAATTCTTAATAAAAAATCTTTTTTTTTCAGCTTCACGCTGTATCCCGCACACAGCAGGGTAGGCAGAGGAAACCTAGTGTTAAGACACTCCGTTCCCCACTTTCCACCAATTTCTGGAGGCATGGAGTGTGGAGTGGCGGAACTCAACGCCGCGCTTTTTTGGAAATAATATTATCCTCATAGTGGCGTAATGCCACAGTTAAAACATGATCGAATACACACCCGCCATGCACACGTGTTAAATTTTTCATTTTATTTGAATTTTTGGTCTATAATAATGTTCTATAGGAAGAATAAAATATAGAGATTAACACATATAATTATATATATATGTTTTTAAATAATCGTAATATACATTTATTTATTTTACTTAAAATATTAGCTACATTTCTAATATAAACGTAGGTATACAATGCCTAACAAATCAGTCCAAAAAATTTCATTTTTCATTTCCAAGAAAAAAATGTAATAAAAATCTAATTATTAAAATAATACATCAGTTACCGTGTTGTGGACTCTAATTATGATCCCCTCTTGAGATACGAGTCTTTTGTCTTTTATATAAAGTTCCCTTCAACCCTTTGCTCGAGTGACTAATACGAAATAAACATATAAAATTAAAAATTATAGGCGAAAAGAAAAAAAGCAAAAAGCTGTCGTAACGCAGCTGTTGACGACAAACGCAACGATTGTGGGTTCGGTTCGCACTCTGGGGGAATGTGTTTTTTTAATTTTCTCACTCTGGTAGAAAGATTAAGTCCGGCGTTCGAATGAAAATGAACAGAGTTTCTTAACACTAGGTTCCCTTTGCTTACTCTACTAAATATGGGATACAGTAGGCAGCTAAAAAACATATAAAATAAGGTGTATGTATAGAAATGTGTAGCTTTTTTCATAAAGAAAATCTATATAGTTCCAAAAATCTACAAGGAAACTAGACATGCGCACTACGTATAAGAAAAGAGGGAGGTATTAGTAAAGTGATAGAGATCAACATTTTTAAACCAGGTATAGGTAGGCGTAACTTGAAAGTAGTTTATGAATTAATTTATAAATTGATAAAATATTTCTTATAATATTGTTTTTTTTTAATTAATTAAAGATTTCTTCATTCAAAAAAATATATTTTTTAAGAAAATAAAAATATTAAATTTATTATAAGAGGCCGTCGTAACTTAGGGGCACAAGCGTGTGAGTGTAAAAGCGACAGGATGTGGGTTCGATTTCCACTCCAGAAAATGAAATATTTCATATGTTCATATCTTCGCTGTGGTTTCGAGGCAAAAAGCCTCTAGAATTCGGCAAAAAGTGGAGAACGAAGCATCGTAACACTAGGGATCCATCCGCCTACCCTGCTACATGCGGAATACAGCGTCAACATGAAAAAAATAAAAAAACAATAAGCCACGCATATTTTAAAAAAAAAATCAGTATTTAAAAAGTAAAAAAATAAAACATAATTTCACATTGAACGTGGCGCTGTTATCATTATCAGTTTAATTATAGCCGGGCAAGGACCTCTGCTCCAGTCACGGGTGCGTTCACACCGCTCCTGAGGTCGGGTTCACGGCTGTGGGTTTTGGCAGACTGGCCTTGAACTCCGGATCGATGAAGGTCAACGCCTAGACACCATTGACAGACGCGTTTATTGTAAAAGCATTGCTTTCTATATTAAACCAGCTTCACGTTGTATCCCGCACACAGCAGGGTAGGCAGAGGGAACCTAGTGTTAAGACACTCCGTTCCCCACTTTCTGCCGAATTCTGGAGGGATTGCGTGTTGAGTGGCAGAACTTAACGCCGCGCTTAACTTCTACACCAGAGCGAAAAATGGAAATATAAATTTAAGTAAATATTTCATCTCCTGGAGTTGCTATCGAACCCACAACCAGTCGGTTTTACAGTCACACCTCGTCCCGCTGCGCCACGACTGGCCTTGCTTTCTATATTGTGAATCATATATTGTTATAAGGTCCTAAGGTCATCGGCTTTGAGACAGCCTGGTCGTAAGGCAATGGTTGTGGGTTCAATATCCATTGGAAATGATTTAATTTAAATTATTTTCATTTTTCCGCTCTGTGATTAGTTTCTCCTCTGAACAATCGAATTTGAACAGATAGAGAACGAATGGAGAGTGTCTTAATATCAGATTCTCTCTGCTTACCTGCTGAAACTGTAAAGAAACAAAAATAATAATTTAATATCTTATATATAATATGTTATGATATTCTGTAAAAGATCAACTAGTTTGATTAGTCTAATATTAAGAGGTATTTTTATATATAATACAAATATAAATACCTACAAAAGGTATACTTGGAACTGAACGGTGAAACGCCATTTTAAATTAGTTCAGAAGAATTCCTTAATTCTTAAAATACTTTATAAGGTAAATTTATATATTAAGATTATATTAGTAAAAACTATATATAGACATATTTTTATGGGAATGTGTAAAACATGAACTTGGACATTGATTTACCTTTAATATATCTAATAGAAAAATCTCGGCCTTCCCTTCGAAAACAGATGTGTAACTATTGTAATGACATGAAATATGATTCATTAATTATTATAGAAGTGAGGCCGGTCGTGGCGCAGCGGCACGAGGTGTGACTGCAAAATCGACTGGTTGTGGGTTCGATCCCCGCTCGAGGAGATGAAATATTTACTTAAATTTATATTTCCATTTCTTCGCTCTGGTGAAAGGTGAAAAAGCCCGGTGTTGAGTTCCGCCATTCAACATATAATACCTCCAAAAAATCGGCGAAAAGTGGGCAACGGAGTGTCTTAAAATTAGGTTCACTCTATATATCTGATTTTATTTTATTTAAAAAAAAATACACGTTATGAAATAGAAATGAACTTGTTATAAATTATAAAGTAAAAATATTTTATGTTAGAGTGGATTGTTACAACGTTCCAATGACTATTTATGTATATGAACATATATAGATATGTGATGTGATGAGGCCAATAGGGGCGTTAGATTGTGGATTCGATTCCCACTCGAGGAAATGAAATATTTAATATTTTAGGCAAGACGCGGCGTTGAATGCAGAACTCAATAGGCATTGCGTCCAGATTTCGGACGAAACTGAAATGGAAACGTCTTCATGGAAACAGTGTCTTAGCATTAGGTTCCCAGGTTCCCTTAGAAAACCCAAGAATGTGAGGGATACAGCGTGAAGCTAAAAAACACATGTTTCTTAAGCAAAACATAATATGAATAAATGGTGCAATGCTCCCAGTGTCTCAATATATTCTGAATTAATGCATTTAGTTTTAAGTCACGTGAACGTTTAAAACACTCCTCTTGATTATTTATCGATACCAATGACGTTTCGACAATGGTTTTCCGGTTCCATACTATCGCGGTCTCTGTGTGTGTGCGTGTGTGTGTGCGTGTGTGTGTGTGCCTGTGTGTGTGTCTGTGTTCGTGTCTTTACACGTGGCGTGCTAGAGTGCGTGCAGGATCGCATTACAGCTGAAACTCGGGGCGCCTGCCGAAAAGTGCGGTCATCGACCCGGTCAGGAGCGAGGCCGTACAGTGCACTCGAGACGTTTTGATATTTTGTCTAACAGTTGTGACTTCAAGGTTTTTACTGTTTCGTATAGATTGTCAATGTTTTTTTTTATTTGCATCTTTAAATGGAAACGTTACTACTATAAACTAAATAAAATATTTCGTAAATTTCGATATAGCATAACTATTAATAATATTTTTATTAAAATTATCAATTACAATATTAAACTGATTTCTTTGGTATAACGATGTATGTCTAATTTACATTTTTAAGACTCAATTTAATTTATCTCATATAATTAAAAAAATAACAAAAAGAATGTTACTGCTTTGCTTGTTATATAAAATAACAGAAATTCCGCTACATTTTTACTAAATAACTTTAAATTAAAACAATATAACTTAAAAAATCCACACCACAACGATCAAAACACACCACACTCCACACACCGTCATCCTTATCCAAGTATCAAGAGCGCACGCCCGGTGATATATTTGGTGACATTGAACCGAGTCCATTGCCAACGACCTCTCCGGGGAAGCTCCGCGGTTTGCGTAATCGCTCCTGCGTGGCTGTAGTACTGTATATGTATACGCTGTGACTGTGTCTGTGTGTGTGTATATACATATATATACATATATATAAATATATGACGCTTACTAATGTACCGCCAATCAGTCAAACATCCTTGCTTGTGTGGAATGTGGATGCGCACGCGCATGCATTCTTTATGTTATGCTCAATATATCCTAAGTGAGTGGTTGGTGGGCGTGGGTTCAAATCTTAGGTATTTTTTGATACTGTTAAGCAAAATAAAATGGTATAACAATTTATGTAGCTATAATTTCTCTGTATAGGTGAAAAGTAGGAAATGTAAAGATGTTCTAGGCTATGTAGAATTACATGAAAAATTGGAAAGAAGGGAAGTTATATGACAGTAATTTTTTTTTATATAATACATTTTAGTTATAATTGGCAGATATTGTACAATTTTCTATTATAATTTATAAGGTTAATATTAAAATTTTATAGTTCAGTGTTGTCATTTTTTATCGTTTCAGTGAATTTAATTCATAAAATCCATTTTATGAATCAAAACCGTTAAATTTAAATAATTTTAATTTTTTACTCCGCTTGTGGCCTTTATCTTAGTAATAAAATAATTGCTTGCTATGTTTAGTGTGTTATATTAGATTAAACTCTACTTCAAATCTTACCAATTGAATGAGTTTCTTAAACAATAACATTAACTACATTTTAATAGTTAACAAAGTAGTCATTATTATTAATAATAAATGTCATTTTTATAATCTCTATTAAAAACATAGTTACTGTAAACTAATAATATGTACATAGAAACTGCTCGTAGTATGATTGGTTTTCTCATAATCTTAAAAATAGCCAAGGAATCGTTTTCTCTCATGTTCTAAAAATAATTGAGTTATAAAGAGTTTTGTGAGAAATATTATTTATATCATTTACTTAGCGAAGCTACTCTTTTACTAGCGAGGATGTCGCGGTGAGAATGAAGAAGAACGTGCTCAGCTGCTTTGGGCACGTCGAACGAATGAGTGATGAAAGAATGGCAAAATAGATTTTTGATGGGAAAGTGAGCGGTAAGAGAGGTAAAGAGAGACCTCGATTGACTTTCAAAAACACAGTATCTAAGATACTGGAGAAAGGTCACGTAAAAAGCATGAGGACCCCCCGGAGGGCATGTATGAAGAGGTTGATGACAGTGGACGAGTCGAAAGAAGTATGTAGAGACCGTAGCGTTTGGTGCTCTGTTCTCTCTGACTACCCCGCAAGGGATAAAGTGTGAAGTTTAATGAATAATGATGAAATGAATAATTATGGTTGACTACATTTCAAATTTAAGATCATCTATATAGGGTAATGACAACTAGCCGACATGCACCAATGACCGATTTTTTTTAACTTCTATATATATTCTTAAAATAAGGATATAATATAAATTTCTTAAATTGTAAACGCTAACCTAAATGCATATATGTAATATGACATTTGTCATTTGCCCAGGATTTTATTTAAAGATGGCGAATTAAAACTTACATAGGGCGAAGATATCTGTATTTCTTATTATATTATTATTATTTATTATTATTATTATTATATTACTTATTATTTCTTTAACGAAATGGCTATTTTTTTATTAATTTTATTTAACTAATTTGTAAGCGGTGTTGAGTTCCGCTACTTAACACGCAATGCCTCCAGAATTTGGAGGAAAGTGAGATGAGCGTGATGCTGAATTGTTAAGAATACCTACCTTTTAACTAACTTTGTTATAAAATAGTTCGAAATTAGTTTATATTTTACCAAAATATAAGGTTCCCTCTGCCTACCCCGCTGTGTGTGTGTACAGCGTGAAGCTGATTATTTTTTTTTTATTTTTATTTCATTTTAAAATTTATTTATCTGTGCTTGTGATTATCGTTTTTTACTTTATATTATATATTTTTTGCATCTGTAATGAAAAAATGCTCTCTTAAGGTGTCGACTACTGGTAGCATACATAGCTAGCTATATATGAATATATTTTCAAAGTTAAACGAAGTAAGAAAGTAATTAAATGATTACAGTATTATACATACTCGTAAGTAAAGAAAATTATGATGTTTAAAAATAAATAGATACTCTACATTGTAGAACATTAGGAAAACATCTAAATCTAATATAAAATTACTGACAGTATTTAGTACCGGTTTTTTTAAGAGTCTATTTTAAATCTTTTTTGTTAAACTTTTTCAATGAACTAAAAGAAGTTAATGATTCTAGACTGTGTTCTTGCAATAATAAGTACTTATAACTTATCTTATTTTCGCACCTGAGATATCTTAAGAAGTTAAAATTTCTTTAAATATACATATATAGTTAAAGATTTAAGNATTGGCATGTTACAACAACCCCATATGATGATTTCGATAGCTTTTTCTGACATATTAGTAATATTTAAACAATTTATATAGTTTTTTATAAAAAATATTTTTTCCTATTTTTTGGAAGGATCGAACTCGGGTTCATTCGTTTGTTCGTATTTAAATTCGGAGTTCAGGCCTCTGCGCTACGGTAAGCTTAACGTTTACTTCCAATAATACTGTCTATTATCTAGTGCTGCATTTTATAAGCGAACTGCTCGGTGTTCACCGTATTTTATTGTGAAAGTTCCTTTTAAGAAATGTAGTAAGATTTTGTTTTAAGCACTAACACACTTGAAACTTTTTGAGCTCATTATGAATTGTTATTATTATGCACTTATAGTCGAAATAACTCAGTCACTTTCACTTATAGTTTAACGAGACGGTAGATTCATACGAACATTAATGATTTTTGATATTTTTGTATTAATTTTTAGTTTTTTTAACAGATTAAAAGGCCATTCGAAAATTTAACACTTTAGTTGCAATTGTTTTTTGGTTTGGTAAAAAAATGCACAGTTTTAATGTCTTTAGCGAATTTAGTTTGAGGACGTACACATAACACTTCCTTCTCTCACTAGTACCCGACGAAAAAATGACATTACAGACAATAGAAAGCTCACAAATAGTAAGGTTTCTAAAAGCTAAGAAAATCTATCAAGACGCGCAACTGTACGCGGACGCGGAGTTCGCTCGCCTTTACAGCCACTTTCACTATCATAGACATGACTCCGTTAACTTCTACCTATAGTAATATGATGATATATTATTACATGGCACGTTACAACATGTTATGCTACAGCGAAACCTAGAACTCGAATTTATAAGCCGCTCCCAAGTCTGAGATCGGTCTTGAGAAACCGTTTCCACTCGTAAATTACATATCTATGTATTGAATAAAAACAGCATCTCAATTTCGCTCTCAGACTTGAGAGCGATTTTTAAATACGGACTAAGAAGTTTCTTTTATTATATTCAATTTAAATCCTGTTCTTATTGATCTGTCCAAATTTTTCACGTTTCCAATTGGGCGCGTAATAAATAAGCATTGCCATCTCTGCATACAATACGCGATTATGTGCACGTGGTTGTATTGACGCGATGTACTGTCTCAGCGAGGTCTTTGACTCTGGAGCTGCTGAAGGTGCGAGCGGAACCTGTTGAGAGCACGAGTCGAGGTAGGGAACACGTGTGGTAGAGGGAAGCCGAGGGTCCGTCTCCCGGAAGGGTCCCGGAGCGCTCCAGGCGGGGTGGTGCGGCAGTGTGTCGGTCAGTCACCGCTGTGCCGGCGCGCCGTGCGCTCGCTGCTGTCGCTAGATGTAGACGTCCGGTGCAACTAACGTGTTTCCTAGTTTTCATTGTGGTTTCATTTTTTTTTGTGGATTGTGGACGTTTATGTGTACTATAGTGAGTGACTTGGTGAAGAGGATTCTGGTTTGCGAGGATACATTTGGTGATGCAGAGGATCTGGTGTTAAGGACTTCAGGTCAGGATACGTTACTATATTGAAAGATTTCATTTATTTTCAGTGGTTTTTAGAAAATATCCTTAAGTTTGTTCTATTTATACGTAATTTTTCACTGGAAATAAAAATATGAAGTAAATTGCTTAAAACAATCCAATTCGAAACAAAATTTATACAACAATAAAATTAATGAAACATTCGAAATTAAATATGCGTATAATAATAATAAATAAATTTTTAATAGTGTTATTGAATATTTAATAAATTTATTGCGAAATTCATGTATTAACCTTATATTATGTAGAGCGGCTTAAATTAAATAATAAGATTTAATTCAAAGAATATTAAAAATGTAAAATGATAATTATATTAACATAAAAAACTACTATTTCAAAATATACAAAAAATATCACATTTAAAAATAAAATATATATTTAGAAATATGAACGAAATAAAATTTTTAGTTACTCTACACTTAAAAATGAACTGTAAAGAAAATAATTAAAAAAAAATAACATAGTATGTAAAACTAGAGTAATTTAATTACAACGCTTTAAAGCCTAGATAGGGCAAGGGCCTATAGTAAGGCAAGAACTGCATAGTGCATACACCTAGTAGGTGGTGCTTCATACTTACGTAATATTCGAAATAGGAAAACTATTGAAATTTGTTATAAAATGTATATTAAACAATTATAAAATATAAAATTATAGTGTGTTTTATAATTAATATGTATTATTTGAAAACATAAAAATGGCAGATTCTTCAAAAAAATATATATTTCTCAGATATAAATAATTCTATTTGTGGTTTTTAAAATTTTTAGAGAGAGATAGAGAAATTAAGAGAGAGAGAGCACGTACAAACTCTAATAAAATTAACAATTATATTTTTTAATTAGAATTTTAAAATAATATGTAGAGATATCCTAAAGTTTTTAAACTTTAACGAAGCTGTAGTGTAACAGTAGTGTATTTGCATAGTAATCTAGCTTCGCTAAGCTTTATATTACTCCAATATAAGCGTCGAGACGTAAGCTCGTAGAAACTCTACTACTACGTCAGTGTTTCGAAGATAATTTGAACAGTAGTATAGTATCAGCTTCACTGCAGGGTAGGCAGAAGGAACCTAGTGTTAAGACACTCCGTTCCCCACTTTCTGCCGATTTCTGGAGCCATTGCGTGTCGAGTGGCAGAACTAAACGCCGCGCTTGTCCTCGACACCAGAGTGATGAAATGGGAATATAAATTTATGTAAATATTTGAACAATAGTATTTACTTAATTTAAGTATATAATTTAAAATATTGCTTTAGTCGTGGTGAAGGGGCTGACTGTAACGCGACAGTTGTGAGTTCGATCCCCACTCGGGGAAATGAATTCTTATTTATTCATATTTTTATTTCTTCACTCTGGCAACAAGGTAAAAATTCCGACGTTGAGTTCCGTCACTCAACACGCAATGCTTCGAAAAAATCGGTGGAAAGTGGGGAACGTAGTGTTAACACTAAATTCCCTCGATCTATCCTGCTGTATGCGGGATACAGCGTTAAGCTAACATATACATATTATTTAAGTTTTATTCAAATCATATTTTTGGTATGGTACCTAATGTGATGTTTTCACAAAAGTTGTTGTCAGTTGTATGTATGTACATTATGTAACGGTAAAAATGCTAATTTAGGTACGGTATTTTTACTGTGATATGACTCTTTTGATTTACTTGTTTTGGCTTCACGCTCTATCCCGCACATAGCAGGGTAGGCAGAGGGAGCCAAGTGTTAAGACACTCCGTTTTCCACTTTTCGCCAAATTGTGGCCCGTTTTACCTCGATTTGGCTTAACATTTACGTCTTAATTTCAGTTTAGTTTTATAAATATGTTATAAAACAATACATTTAAATTTTTACATTTAAATTAGATATAGAGATAATATATAGTATAAATAGGCTTATTTGTTAATTTCAGTTATAATTAGTAACTTAAAAGATTATATGTATTTTTTATATTTTTACAGCCGCAAGACCACTTCACTTCCTCTCCCTTCCAGTAGAGATGAAGGAAAAAGGCTGAACGGATAAACACGTGGCCTAAAAATAAAAATGTGAGTAATTTTAATATATTAAATATTTTCGATATCTAGCCAGCTCTACATATATTAAAAATATAAAATACAGACGAACACTTTACTTTATTGTTTTTGAAGGAAAATTATAACGATAACGACATTTAGAAAATAAAAAATAAACTGTATAAGTATATATTTAGCGCGTTCTCTTGCTCTATATTAATAGAATGTAAGACAAAAAATATTATTTTACTACTAAAAAATCTAATTTTTAAAGTTCAAAAAGCTCACAATGTTTTTACAGCGTATCGATCTCAGAAAATTTCAAAATTCTTAAAATTTTTATTTAAACCAGGTTCCCTCTGCCCACCCTACTATATGCGGGATAGAGCGTGAAACTGATTAAATATAAACTTACACGTGTAAAATACATTGTCGTAAACAATTATGACCATTTTTTAGGCAACAAGTATGTTGACACCCGCCCCCTCGTATCGCCGGCCGTTACCCCTCGTAATCTATATTGAACGCGGAAACATTGAGTCATTGCTACTTAAAAAAAATCTTATTCTGGAAAATTTTTGCTGTCATCTTAATATGCCAGTCGTGGCGCAGTGGCGTAGATGTGTGACTGTTTAAGCGACAGGTTGTGGGTTCGATGTTTCGGGGAAATTAAATATTTTCTTTTTTTCGATATGGTGTCGAGGTAAAGCGCGGCGTTAAGTCCTGGCAATCATCACGCAATGAATCCAGAATTCGGCGGAAAGTAGGAAGCTGAGTGTTATAACATTAGGCTCTGTCTGCTTACCCTGCCTACTACGTGCGAAACTAAGTGATGATAAAAAAAAAACCTTAATACGTAAGGATCACTAAGGATCTTGATGTTTGTGGTGGTAACTGCTAAAGTTATTATTTCATAAGATAGAATTTGTCGTAAGTAGTTTAGTTTAAACACGATACCTAAATTTTTCACAAGTTAGTCCGTGTTTTAAAAACTAATAATTTATAATTATTAATAATAATTTATTATTATTGTAATATTTTAATAATTAATATATAAAAAAAATAGCTATACTCCTTTGAGGATATCATATAAAAATTCGGCAATGATTTATGCCCTCAATTTTCTTATTATTAACAAACGAATTTGTAGCAGAATATTATTATATATTCGATTTCTATTCAATATTTCATATCCTTTTAAAGTAATTTAATCATATAATATTATGTTCATATAAAAAAATATATTAAATTATAATTAATTTAGTGAAAATACAATCAATACTTTTACTTTAGTGAGAAGTCTCTTATTTCTCTGAATATTTGACTATTAGTATGAATTAGCTACGTGAGCACAAATTTACAGAATAAAAAATAAAGTTAAACATAAACTTGATAGTTAAAGTTTACAAATATTCAACGTTTTTCATCCTCAAGCTGATGTGAAATAATTCAAATCAAATCAAATCAGCTTAACGCTGTATTCCGCACACAGCAGGGTAGGCAGAGGGAACCTGTGTTAAGACACTCCGTTCGAATTTTTCCGCCGAATTTTGGAGATATTGCGTGTCGAGTGGCGGAACTCAACGCCGCTCTTTGCCTCTGCTCCAGAGCGAAGATATAGAAATATAAATTTAAATAAATATTTAATTTCCTCGAGTGGGGATCGAACCCACAATCGTCGCGTTACAGTCACACCCTTGTGCACCTGGGTTGGGATTTCTTTAAATTATAAGCAAAGCTATTTTTCGACCTCTTTATCTTTTATATTATACTTGACTTACATGGTCTCGGCAAGTGAACTTTTAAGGGTATATACGGAAAAGTAGAATAGCTTCCTATTCTCTCTCACATGTTCTATAATGTTGCTTGAAAGATATTAGAATTTTATATATATTTTTTAAGCATATTATTAGGGGCTAGGCTAAGCGCGGCGTCGAGTTCTGCCACTCAACATGCAATACCTGCAGAATTCGGCAGAAAGTGGGGAACGGAGTGTCTTAACACTAGGTTCCCTCTGCCTACCCTGCTGTGTGCGGAATGCAGCGTGAAGCTGATTTATTTTTATTTATTAGGGGCTACATCAGAAACGTTCGTTATTTTTAGCGCACAAAAATTAAATGTCATAATTGTGTATGTATGTGTGTATATTCTTTTTCATAATTGTATGTGTGAGTGTGTGTGTGTGTGTTCTTGTTCTAGATATTATTTGAGCTATAAATGAGCTTTAAACAAAATGATTCCGTGAAACGCATTAGTTGCGTACCATGTGTGGGTACACGCTTTTATATGTCCTAATACATATAATAATAAAGGTCAGAACGGCCTGTTGTTAAAATCTTGAAGTATTGTAGCGGGAATAATGCACTGGCGGCAGTAGTTTACGAGGTCTTTCACCCATATTATATAGGTCAGTTAGATTAGCAACGTTCTACGTAGCGGTGACCATACAACTTATATGATTTTTAAGTAATTTTCTTGCAATACCTAACATTTGAACAAGTGTTGGGGGTTGCAAGAAATTTAGTTTCCGTATATAAAAGTCAAGAATCTTATTATAAAACAAGGATATATGTTATTTGAGGCCATTCGTGGCGCAGAGGCAGAAGCGTGTGAGTGTAAACGTGATAGGTTGTCGATTCAATTCCCACTCCATGAAATTGAACTTGCTACATACAGAATATAGTGTGAAACTCTCAAATAAATTTTGTAAAAAGAAAAACCCACAAACAGTAACTTTAGGATATTGACGAAGTAGTTCAAAGCGATTTTTTTTATTTGAATTTTAAAGGAAACTATAAATATTGTACGAAGAGTTGACAGAATTTGTAGGTTAACGATTTCCTTGCGCGCTAAGGTGCGTACGGCTCGCGACTATTTTTGATATGTTATCGCTATATTATGTTAACTTAATTTACGACTTTCATGTCCTACATCTGCTGCACTCATTTTCATATTTTAAAGTGAATTTTCTGGAGAACAAAACGGGAGATTTTTTTTTGGGAAAAGAATAACAATAATTCATAAAATATAATTTTAAAAAATCAGCTTCACTATGTTCCGCACACAGCTGGGTAGGCAGAGAGGACCCAGTGTTAAGACACTCCGTTACCCATTGTCCTTCGAATTATGGAGGCATTGCGTGTTGAATGGCGAAATGAAAATATAAATTTAAATAAACATTTAATTTCCTCTTGTAGGGATCGAGCCCAACCCTTGTGCCCTTCCGCCACGACTGGCTGACTGGTATAATAAAATTAACTTTAAAATATTATAAAAAATATTAAAACTATTTTGTTTTTCTCCATAACCTACTCAGCATCGAAACAATAAGGTACTTCGATTAACCTTTGTACGTCTAATATCAATACAGTTTACGTGTTACATTTATGTCCAAAGGATTTATAGTGTAAAAATGTCCGCAAAGCAGACTAGACCCGCCCCAGTTTCGGGGGTCACCGCCCGATCGTGAACTCTGCACTGCTCAATAGTCGCCGTATTTTAACGGCCTTTTTGGAATTTTACTGAAAATTTACATTTCATTCTTAGAAACTTTATAGAAAATTGTTGAAAAAAAATATATTAACCTATAAAAATTTATTTCGTGTACTCTTTTGCAAAAGCTGTAAACCGAAACACACATTTTCTTTTTTAACGAAGATAGATTAGAACAAGATATGGCCTTAATATTGCATAATGATGCACTCACAGTATCTACCTTTCATAAAAAATCCTTTTCACTAACACTTCTCTCCCATTCATATCGTAATTAAAATTGAAATTCCAAATTATGAAACTTTCAACCGGATGGATTGCAAAAAGGGGTATTGTTAAAGAACTCTAATGATTTAATTCAAACCCTGCCACCCGGTCACAGAACAGACCACGCCATGAAGTCAATGGCCGTAAATGGTATATAGGTCAACTTGAGGCGCCCTGGCGTCTGTATTGTGCTGCTTTAGCAAATCACTTAAAAGTCTATGAAAAAAAAATAAGCTGGTCGCGAACCAGGAGCCTCACCCCCGTTCCTCTATCATTGTAACAGCTACTGGTTTTCCACAATCATAAATTATTCATAACCTTAACGAGAAAGGGGTAAAACCGACTATCACATGCAAATTAAACATTTTTATTTAATGAATCGAAATTGTAGTTGTAACGGAGTGATTGACGTCTATTGTCATTTTTGACAGGTCAGTCACATCGGCTACCTTAGTAGTAACAATGGTGGCCGTTGGCCAGTGGCCCTACGAAAATTGAGGTCGCTTTTTCCTTTCTCTAAATATTGTTTCAGATATAAACATAAATAATTAAATAAATATAGTTGCTACGCATCGCAAAGCAGCGAATACTTAACCTCATTAGTTAGTTAACTGCATTACAACTCGTCCATATTGGATGAACGTTTGACGCTTGCGCCGTGAAGGTGGGAAGGGTCGCGTGGATCTAGCCGGGTTATAGTGATGCACAGTGCGGTGGGCTGCTGCGCACGGGCAAAAGGGAAAGTGTTGACTTCCTGCTCGCACGCGGAAGCTATTAGTTGGTACTTATACGTAACTGCATTTCGCGACGCGGCATGCGCCCGCGCACCGCTGCACTCGCTACATCACACCGCCGTGCTCGTATTGTTTGTTTTGTTAACTAACATATTTAGTGGATAATAAAGTTTACGTAATAATATAGGTTTCCCGTCACGCCCCGCTCACGCCGTATCCCACATATAGTAGAGTGGGCACAGGGAACCAAGTGTAAGTTTAAGACACTCCGTTCCCCATTAAAAATATTTAAAAAAAATATATAAAGTTCAATAAATTTCAACCCAGTTTAACAGCTGATTAGTACTAGCATTACATTCATATTATATTTTTACTCGAATTAACTTAATTATACAGAAAATTCATAATACACAACATACTAGTATAATTTAAATTTATTAACTCATTTTTCATATAAGAATTAAAAAAAAATCAACTATGATTACAGCAATAATTCCTACTTACTCTCGTTTAACGTCAGACATAATGGTGCACCGACCAGTACCATTCACCAGCCGTCTCTTCCGCGTTAGATGCACTTTCTCCGCCTTCGCTCTTCCACAACGTAACCAGACCAAAGGTCGAGATTTCACCTGTACTTGACATTTTGTCGTTTTGTCTGTATGTAAAATATAAGTAAGGAAATAAAGTAGTTTATTTGATTAATATTTTTTTATTTAATTTTTTTCTCATGTCTAATACATACATAGCCTTAATTTAAATTATTTTTACTAATATATTTGATAGTTTAATTTTTAATATTTAATAAGTAGTCAATTTTCAAGGATTATTAATTTACAGGGAGAGTGACACTCCTATTAGAACTTTATTGGATTTATTTATTATATTAATTATATGATATAACGTATAATATATTATTTAACATTAAAAATAATTAAGAAACTGTTATTATCTTGTTTACGTTCAAAATATATAGCTAAGAGTATTTTATCGCTAACCGTATATTTCTTTGTATCATATTATCATAATATACAAAGATAGCAGTCTCCATTCTAAAATATTTTTGAGAGAGAATGGAGAAACGTGCCACTGCAGAATTTTCTCTAAGATAAATCAGCGAAATTTTTCACACTGTAAGCTACAACAAATATCATTTGCAACGTGCAATACGTCACTGCGTTTATATCAGTTACAATGCGGATATCGTCGGTTAACCTTCCTTAGGTAGAACATACGCAAACCTAACAGGACATAATTGCTATTGTTAGTATCTCCTTTAATATAACATGTTTTTGAGCAGATAACTTAGAAAATATAATTTTATTGTATATAGCTTTGAGTTTTTATTTTTTAATGATTTTTTAGTAGGGTAGGCGGAGGGAACCTTGAGATCCAGTGTTAAGACGCTCCGTTTCCATTAAGACATTTCCTCACTTTCTGTCGAATTTTGAAGGCATTGTGTGTTAGGTGGTGGAACTCAACGCCATACTTAGCCTTGTTACTAGAGCGAGAAGATGAAAATATAAAATATTTCATATTCACGAATCGGAATCGAACCCACACCCTGTTGTGTTTACAGTCACACGCATTGCCACGCCCCTGCGCCACGACTGGCCTCTTCATCATCATTACTTAAACAATAATTAATATTATTTTTGCATTTATTTCAATAACTGCAACGAGGTCACTTATTTTACTAAATGAATCCAGTACATTCGAATCAAAAGCTCGTTCATTGAAGCGTGTTTAATTTTTTTTATTATGTTGATAAATATTGATAAATATATAATAATGATCGAAAATACAGTGAATTTTCATTCTTTCACTGTTGTTTAATGATTGATCTTAAAAGCTGCTTAAATTTCAATGGAACCAATACCTCGGTTCACCTTTGAAAACACAGTATCGAAGATATATGGGGAAGGTCTCGTAAAAAACATGAGGACTCTCCGGAGAGCACGTATGAAGAGGTTGCTGACAGTGGACGAGGTGAAAGAAGTTCTCTCTGACTACCCCGCTAAGGATACATCGTGAACCTAAGTTAAGTTAAATTACTAATGCTAAATCCTTAGACTTTAACCTAGCGCTTAAATTCCAGAGCACAATAAATGACTGTCGTTTAGAATATCGAATTTCTATTAGAAACTCCTGATGTCGTCCTTAAAAACATAATCACTGTCTCGTTACGCCAGAGCCGGATCCCAGTGTATATGCAGTGTACTTGAATAAAGATCAGATCAGCAGAAATAAAATAAAATTAAATTAAATCAGCTTCACGCTGTATCCCACACACAGCAGGGTAGGCAGAGGGAATCTAGTGTTAAGACACTACGTATCCCATTCTCCGCTGAATTCTGGGGCATTGCGTGTTGAGTGGCGGAACTCAACGTCGCGCTTTGCCTCGACACTAGATCGAAGAAATGGAAATATGTATTTCAATAAATATTTAATTTCTTCGAGTGTGGATCGTTTACTTAATAGTAATAACTATTAAATCGTAAAGCTGTATTGTTTAGTTTTATCATGAATCTTCATGCTTCCCTTACGCGGGATAGACAAAGAAGGCGTTGTAGTGGGTCACTATCAATCCAATAAAATATAGAAAACCCATATTAAGTTAAACTATTTAAAATAATTATATGATAAATATGATTTATGCATTTACCATGTTAAATATCTCTATCAGGTCCTTAAGGGTATCTATTTTTGTAGCTTCACGCTTGTTATAAATTAAATCAAATTAGCTTCACGCTTCATAGGGAACCTCACTAGGTTCCCTATGAAGCGTGAAGTTCCCTATGAAGCGTGAAGTCGTGTCTTAACACTAAGACACTCCGTTCCTCACTTTCTGCCGAATTCTGGAGGCATTGCGTGTTGAGTAGCAGAACTCAACACCGCGCTTTGCCTCGACACCAGCGCAAATAAATGGAAATATACATTTAAGCTTGCTTGTTATTTAGTATTATATTTTGTTTTACATAAAAAACTGAAACACAAAACTGAAACAAAAAAATATAATATATTTTTCCCTCTTTAACTTAAATTGCTATCACTCATTTGCGAGATCTATGATATTTTTTTTAAAGTTACTATGTGTTAGTCCGTTATGCACAAAAAATCCAAGCAGTTCTACCGATAGGTAAAACTACTGGAAATATATTACATACATTTTCTTTAAAAAAATGCATAAAAGAAAACAATTTTTCTTTTTTCTTTTCTTTTGTGTTTAAATTTTATCTAATTTAGTATAGTCTCAATTTTCCTCTTGCTCTTAGCTAACGACTTAATACGAAATACTTTACAATGTGATTTTTGATAGTATTCATGGAATTCTGCTGGTCTGATGTAAAGTTAAGATGTAATTGAACTCGTTACGCTAACGCTGGATTAAGATGGCATCACCGGTGATACTAAAGCTGATCTAACGTTAGATCTTTTGTACTATTATATATTCATACTATATAGTTGGTTTACTTATATGTGTTTGGATAGCTAGCTATACTATAGCTGCTTTAACATATTATTAAATTTTATATGATATAATTTTGGCAAAAAAAATATATATTGATGCTTCACGCTGAGGAAACCTAGTGTTAAGACACTCCGTTCCCCACTTTCCACCGAATTTTGGAGGCATTGCGTGGTGAGTAGCGGATCTCAACGCCGCGCTTAGCCTCAACACCCGAGTGAAGAAATGAAAATATAAATGTAAATAAATATGTCATTTCCTCGAGTGGGGATCGAACCCACAACCAGTCGATTTTACAGTCACACTTTGTGTCTCTGCGCCACTACCGGCCTATTGATGGCGGCTATTGATGGATTAATTATATTATCTTATTTACCATAATTCTTAAAATTAGTTACAAAGACCAGATGAAATCGAGAATAACATTTTGAAATGCTATATTTAGTAGCGGCTTGCAAAGCAAAGTTTTGCAAAGTTGTAAAATATTTAAAAAAAAGAAGCATATTTTTGTTACCAGAGATATTCGGTTACAAGCGTAGAGCAATTTAAGTATAAGTTATTTATTTATAAAATATATTTTTCTGAAAGTTTGCTTTTAAGTCGTTGCGTGCATTACCGTGGTGCCTAACCCCGAATTTACAGTTATTTTAATGTACTGTCACTTGTTGGTACATTCTTGTGTAGCTAAAATGTAAGTTAGTTCTGCCATCATTTTATATTTCAAATTGGACTTATAGTTGTTCTTTTTAATATTTTTTTTACCTTACACATTATTCTGCTTCGCTGGTTAGACTTCCTTTGCCAGGTTCTAGCACGAATTCGAGATACTTTGTTTAAAGTGGCGATTTTTGTAAAGTATTGCGTTTTTAGTGGCGGAACTCAACACCGCGCTTCGCCTTGGTACCAGAGCGAATACATGAAAATATTAATAAATAAAAATTCATTCCCCCGAGTGTGAATCGTAACCCACAACCGTCAAGACAGTAACTTGTACCGCTACAGTAGCTTGTGCCACTTCGCTACTTTATTTATTTCAATTCATATATATTATATGTACATACTATCATATATAAAATATATTAATTAGAATATTAAATATTAAATAAGAGATTCAACGGTTCCCGTCGGATAGCGCCAGGTGGCTAACTATGTTGTCAGTTTTCCAGCTTTCTGAACAACCCTTCTCTAATAAGCTGCCGCAGTTATCGCTATCGAGCGCGTCACCAGGTGCGTCACTTTACTTATTAGAATTTTAGAGCTCAGATTTTTATATAATATCTTATCAAAATAAACGTTGAAATAAAATAAGATTTAACTTTATAGAAATTTATTATTTAACATTATTTTATTACAGCAAGTGTCTAATGCTTATTTGATTACTTATTTGATTAAATCAGCTTCACGCTGTATCCCGCACACAACAAAGTAGGCAGAGGGAACCTAGTGTTAAGACACTCCGTTCCTCACTTTCCGCCGAATTCTGGAGGCATTGCATGTTGAGTGGCAGAACTCAACGCCGCGCTTAGCCTCGACACCATAACGAAGAAATGGAAATATAAATTTAAGTAAATATTTAATCTCCTCGGGGATCGAACCCACAACCAGTCGATTTTACAGTCACATTTCGTGCCGCTGTGCCACGACTGGCCTCAAACACCTCTCATAACTTTCTAGATTGCTAAATTATAAAAAACCAAAAAAAAACCGGCCACCGTGACCAAAGCGGGGAACGGACGCGTCCTAATTGGAAATGGAGTATTTTAACACTAGGTTGTCATTCGGCTGAGCGGGATAGGGCGTGAAGCTAAAATGAAAAAAAATGACTACAATCCAGGAAACAAAACCTAGTATTCAAAAACAGTGATAACATCACCAACATCACATATTACACACACATATCTCTAAGATCCATACAAAAATATTTTTTTAAACATAATATAGTTAAAATATCATTTATTTGTATATAATTTCCTCTGCAGTACAGTTTACAGTACAAATAAAATTATCAATACGCAACTACGACAGTTCAATATAACATTGGTCGATCAAGGGTTCAATGGCTTATCGCGACGGACGCCAGGTGCACACCTTTCCTTGTTACGATTTTTTGGGTTTTCGGTTTCTGTTTATGTTTTCCAGAAAATAATTAAGAAGATATAAGTGGGGAACGGAGTGTCTTATTACTAGGTTCCCTCTGCCTACCCTGCTGTGTGGGGGATACTTTATTTGTTTTATTTTATATAGTTTTAAAGTGAGAATAATATTGTGGAATCGTTCTTTTTTATTCTTATTTAAAAAGTTACGTCATTTTTATTGGTAAAGTGATGTAATTTTTTTTAACATATTTCTTTTATTATAAATATATGATAGTTACTAACAAATTCACCTTTGACTTTGTCTTGTAATGTGTATGTCTTATACATTTTAATAAATTGGGACTTTTAATAAATGTTAATTATCGTCTTTAGGCTTCGGTGAAATTACGATTTGATTAGTAAGTTTAGAACTTAAGACTGTTAAATAAAGCAAAAAATAAGAAAATAGGTGATATTAAATATTTCTTCTTCTTCTAGAATTTTCTGTGTTAAAAATATGTATTTGATTGTAGCAATAATTATTTTTTCTTCCTAACAAAAAGACTATTAAAATAATTTAAAAGATCCTTTTATAATAATCTACTAATAAGTCTAGTAATCTGTCTGTCTGCTAGATAATATAAAAAGTGATGGATTTATATAAAATTGGCAGCCATATTTAAAAAACAATCCCTGCTATATTTTCTGAAGCAGTACTCGGAGTTCTATAAATAGGAAAATTATTAAGCATTCTTTAAACTTGCAATATTCTCTTTCTACCGTCGTAGCTTTAGTAACTCTTCAAATCTTTTTGCAGCACTTATTACGTAATTTACAAATATTTACTAGCAATTATGAGAAGCGAGTTTTTGTACACAGGGAACCTGGGAACCTAGTGTTAAGATACTTCGTTCCCCATTAAGACACTTCCATTTCTCATGTTTCTCTTAATTCTGGAGGCATTGCGTGTTGAGTGGCGTAACTTAACGCTGAGAAATTTTGGTGCATAAATGTAAAAATAGACTGACTGATCTTAGAAGTCTTATTAAGAATTTTAAGGCACTCCATTCCCATTAAGATACTTCCGTTCCCATTGGCCGGCGTTGTGTGCTGAATGGTGGCACTCACCGCCGTAAATCTTGATAAATAAATATTAAAATAAATTAGCTGATCTTAGAAGTCGTCTTAAGATCTGAAAAGATTTTTCTAAATAATCTTAGGCTATAATTTTTACGAAAGACGCGTTTTTTTAATATTACACTACCCACCGATCAAGCAATGTCGCGACGGCCTCCAGCAAATACCAAGCAGGCTTAGTTAGGTACCTACTAGTTATACAGCTAGGTATCCACTTTGTAGACAACTATTTATTTTGCTCCTCTTATTGATTTATTACATACAAATTTAATTTCGACATTCAATAAACGCAAAATGCTTCCAACGATTCGAACACCCGATGACTGAACAGGTTCAATGACGTGTAAAGATGCACTGGAATCATCAAAGTGATATCAGATTAAACTGAAAAGTGTTTTTTTTTCAAGTTCACACCGTATTCCTCATATAAAAGGTTAGGTAATGGAAAAATAATGTTAGAACACTCCGTTCCCCATTTTTTTCCGAATTTTCGAGGCATTGCGTGTTGAATAGCGGAAATCAACGCCGCGTTTTCGCCTTGATACCAAAACGAAATAATAATTATTTTCTTCGAGTTGAGATCGAACCCACAACCGTCGACAATCACTTATAACATATAACACTTAATTTATTAACATAAAATATTCGCCACATTTCATAGTTTAGTGTAAAATATACTACGGTATTGAAAAAAGGTGATCGCAATACGCGTACGCTAGAAAGAGACAGCTATACACTCGTCAGCCCCGCACCCGTGGTAAGGACGGTCGTTGGCCCCGCGGCCGGCGAGTGAACTCCGAATGTGCGTTTATTTACTTGCTGTACGATGTTTCATAGATTAATTCGATCGGTTTCGGCTTCCGTGATTTTCTTCTGAGTGCTGTTCTTTGAAGGTATGTTGGGTTTTTAATTAGTTATAAGTTTATTTTTAGTTATGTTTTAGTTAAGCTTTGAGTTATGTAGCGGAACTCAACGCCGCGCTTTGCTCCGACATTTTCTCGAGTGGAAATCGAACCCACAACTTCAATACTCATTAGTTAATATTGATTGCGTTTTATTAACAAAATGATTTTTTTTTTTTTTTTTTGTTTTTATGTATACTTAATACGAATTAACATTTATATCTACTGTTTACTTAATATGAAATTTGATTATATATTTTTCATATAATATATAGTACATACATACGTATTTGTTATATTTATTTATTTTTTTGTTATCTAATTAGATTTGATATTGGAAATGCTGTCGCCAATTGTAATTTTCTCTGTTTTACTCAATTACAAGATAGTGGAGGGCCGGACGGGGGTTCTAAGAGTACTGTAATTGTTTTTTCTGGCAGCAGTCAGCCAGATGACATTACTCTATTCACTTTTCTGTTATAATTTTCAATTCCTCAATATTGTATACTTAACTTAACTTCACGCTTTATCCCTAGCGGGGTAGTCAGAGAGGACGGAGCGCCAAACGCTACGGTCTCTACATACCTCTTTCGCCTCGTCCACTGCCATCAACCTCAAATAAAACTTTATGTAACGTTATTAAAAGGGCAATTTAGTAAGGCGAAAAATATTTAATTCTTCGAAAAATAAGAATATTGTGAAATTAAAATGAAATAATTGTATAATAGGTAAAATTTAATAATAAAAACAGTTCACTAGACATTTATAATGAACAAAAGTAAATATTTTTAACATGAATCACTTCCAGCACCATTTGTTAAATATTTTTAAGTATTATTCACTTAATCGATACAATGAAAACACGTTCATTATTATTATTATTTTTTCTAATAAAAAATGAGCTGTCTATAAGAACTAGACAAGCTTCTAGTTGAGAAAATATTTTTATTACAAAATATTTTTATTATAGTGAATTTATATTATGAGGCCAGTCGTGGCGCAGTGGCACAAAGTGTGACTGTAAATCGACTGGTTGTGGGTTCGATCCTCACTCGAGGAGACGATATATTTACTTAAATTTATATTTCCATTTCTTCGCTCTGGTGTCGAGGCAAAGCGCGGCGTTGAGTTCTACCACTCAACACGCAGAGCCTCCAGAATTTGGCAGAATGTGGGGAACGGAGTGTCTTAACACTAGGTTCCCTCTGCCTACCCTGTTGTGTGTGGGATACAGCGTGAAACTGTTTTTATTTTTTATATTATGATAAAAATCAATATATAGATTTAATAATATTCGATTGTAATGCCAACAATGACTACAATTTTCATTATCAAAGGTCTTCGAACTTATTACTTACGACGTCAATTATATTAAGATATCATTCGTGATATCGTTTCGAAAAATAACAGGAGTGGCTAGGCTTTATTAAGACTGACAAAAAAAAAATTCTATGAAGAATTTTCCAAGAGAAAAACATATTCATATTTGTAGATTAAATTTGAAAACTTAGATAGAAAAAGTACATTTTTCTATACAACATCGTAAACTTAAATTTTGTATACAGCGTTAAAGTTAAAACAAATGAATATGTAAGATCATGAAAAGTACCAAAAAAAAATTAAACTATATTATATATAAATTTTTCATTTTATGAAGGCGTATTTGAACATACGTTTTAACTAAATCTCACTTTACTCCACTGTGTTCTTTATTATTCAGTACTTTAAAGTTATCAAAGCAAGGGCATAAATTAAATATAAAAGATTTTTAAATATAAAATACAACTAATGAAGTACATATATATGTACATTATAAGCAAAACCAAATATTCTAGTATGTAGACGCTAAAGAGCATAGACTCTACGTCTACGTCTACACAGACGATAAGCACTTGCGCGATGCAGTCAAAGGCATTTGCCACAGCGAATTCAATATCGGGCTCCTTGGGATCTCTCTCTTACGATTATTTTATAAGACATTTTATGATATTATGTATGCATATGTCGGTGGTTTTTCTATTTTTCTAATAAAAATAGCCCGTAGTGGCGTAAGAGCGTTTGTGACTGCAACGTGACGGTTGTAGGTTCGATTTCTAATATCTTAATTTCTTCGCTCTGGTATTAAGGCAAAACTGCGGCGTTGATTTCCAGCACTCAACACGCAATGCCTCATAAGTTCGGCGGATGGTGAGGAACAGTCTCTTAACATTAGGGTCTCTATGACTACCCTGCTGTATACGGGATACGGTGTAAAAGTAAAAAAATAATTGTAATAAAATTAATTAATGCTTCTTAGAAGGTATATTATACGTAAAATTTTTAACAAAATTGTATAATTTCTTGCTCTTTAATTAACTATTCATTATATTTCAACATGTTCAAATTCTAAGTAAGAATCGATAAGTCAAGTTTTAATTCAAACAATATATTGTTTAAATAATAAAAATCACCCACACACACACACACGCACGCACGCACACACACTCACAAACACACACACATACGTAAGATATAAGGCACACTCATTAAGAAACAAGCAATGGCCGACGCGGGCGCATACAGTGTCACGTAGTCACTGGACGATTGCGTTTGTTTACTGGCCTTATCAATAACATTGAAAGTCTTGTGATACAGTGAATGCTATACTATATATTTTTTAATCGCTTAACGGAAATTAATTTCTTGTAATAATATTATATGACATATAGTGATGTAATGACTAACGTTACATATTTCAAGACCGGAAAAATATGTAAATTCTAAAATGTTTAAAAGTAATATATAACTCTTATGACATATTTTATTCGTTTAAAATAACCTAAATTTGCTATTGTATAATATCCATATTCCATTTCAATTTAATAATACAAATATACAATAATACTTTTTAATAAAAAAATACATAAATCATTAAAATATAAATCTTAATAAATAAGTTAACAAAACAAGTAAGACAGAGAGAGAGAGAGATAAACAGAACTAAAAATCATGTCCCCATAAGATATTTATATAGCCACATATCTGTATACATCTCCCGGGCGGTGATCGAAGTCCTGACTTCCTACTTAACATCAACGGCTCTATATTTCTTCACACTTTTACTAATTTTAAAGTTCACACCGATACTTTACACAAACATATAAAATATAGTATCGCATAGTATTCTGTGTAGTAATTGCTTATTTAGCGGGTTCAAGTTCGGACGACAATGAACTTGGCCGACTATGACTCATTGCCGTCACGTTACAAAACCATAAGCGGTGCATCTGCGAATATATCGTATATACGAGGACATCACATGACATGTTGTAACGGGAAATATTATATAATTATAAACGGATTTTATTATTTAAAAATTAAATAAATCAGCTTCAAGCTGTATCCACGGTAGGCAGAGGGAACCTAGTGTAAAATACCTCAATAATAATAATATATCATAAAACATGTATAAAATTATATGATTAAATTTACCGTTGATACACCGTTGACGGGTATGGGACCCTTTCATTTCACCCCCATGTATATTCAGCGAATTTCAGCAGTCGTAGAGCAGATATTTGGACGTTTGTGATTTTTTTAGGAAAATATCAAATTCTTGAAGAATATTGGAAAATACAGCCTAACTATTGGGTTAAAAATCTGTTTGTGACTTTTTTTCTCAATCTAGCTTCATAGTCCATCTAGGCTTTTCGTCAATTTTTTTTATATAATTTAAAGTTTCGATAATTTTTGTCCAAAATACTAAGAAAATTACTTTAATATGTTTAATAACCAATAAAGCAAAATAGTTCAAACAAGAAATTAAGAATCTTGCAATGTGGAAGTGCCCATACAAAAATAAAAGCTAATTGTAATTAATTTTAAATTTATGATTTTTTAAAATTTTAATTACTTTAAACAAAATTATCATAAAACGAAGACCACCTTATATAAATATTCATTGGTTAAGACCTAAAAGAATAACAGTTAACGTTCAACCTAAGCTATTGGATGGAGACAGCTCAAATTTAAAGTATTACTTCCTTGAGGAGTTTTTAGAGCATTAAGAAGAAACAAAAAGGAAAATACAGATTTTTACGTCCACGTTAATACAGACGTCGCGATTTACAACTGTATGTAGAAATAACAAAACCAGTAATTCGATATTCTATGCCATTTACTTATTTTAATATATAATAATAATATTATACAATTATATTAAATATTATATTAAAAGAATTTAATATTCTTTATAAACACAATGCTTAAGCAGACTAGTAAGAAACATAAAAATACAGAATAGCTAGAAATAAACGAATACCTCGACCCTGACATTGATCACGATTAGAGTCGTGACATCATCCTGCCGTGACACCAGGTCTGGTCTAGCTCCTTCAGCTCCGATGTCGTCGCAAATTTATTCGTACCAATTCGTAATACAGATAATAATCTAAACCTCGAATGGATGTATTGGTTCCAAGGTCGCACTAAAAAGATATGGGTTTAAATATGATAATAATCTTTTAGCATTTATTCTATTTTCTTAATAATAAGTTTTTTTGTTATTAATAAAACATTGACATTTTCAATAAATACTGTAATATTTTAGTTGCAAAATTATTTTTCCTTTTTAATAATAGTTACGTCGTTCTTTAACAGCTGGGAAGCGTGTGATTACACTACACGACAGTTGCGAAAGCCTCGCTCAGGAAAAATATTAATATTTTCAATACAACAGGGCTTCGCCCCTAGATCGCTTAGCGCGTCAACCCTTGCTCATTTCGTTCGTTAAAACGATAAAAAATATAACTCTTTAAGAAAAAAACATTTTTTTATGTACTACATTAACTTACAATATCATATCAGGAATAAAAACAATTTACACTAAAATCTTTTATATAGTGAATTACAAACTTAATTTCTTTAAAAAAGATTCTAATACACATCCAGTATTATTTTTTTAGCGAGTACAATCATAAGCCAATAAACTAATTATTATATCTTAATTTTTTTTTTAGCTTCTAGCTGTATCCCGCATATAGCAGAGTAGACAAGGGGGATCCCAGTGTTAAGACACTCCGCTTTCCACATAAGTATATATAATAAGATATTAATAGATGTTTTATAAACTACTATACTATTACTAATAAAAAATATATTAAATTCTTTTTAATAACATAACATATCTGTGAACATATTACGAAAATGTTACATAACCCGGCTCTTGATAACATTGATATAACGCAACGAACCTTCCTACTTCGAACCAAACCCCAAATAAAGCCGAAGACGCCCGAAGACCACCGAAGATCTCCGAAGGGGATGACAGGCCGGTACTTTTCATGGAACGCGGAAAACGTCCGCACATGGTTGAAAATACGAGTGGGCATTGACCCCGACCGCTCATGCCGCCCGAACCTACAGCTGTTCCGAATGTAGCGCGGCGCATCGTTTATTTATATGCCACTTCTATGTATATGCCACTTCTTACAGCATTTATCTACTTGGAAGTGGATTGTAACACTCCATCTAATGATAGTTTTTTTTTTAATAAACAATCGTTAAATTCTTCGCGGTGGGATAAGTGATTTGATGATGGATGCTTTTTAGTGTTGTATCTCTATGGGGGTTGTGGCTAAATTGGTCTAATAAAATGTAGTATTAGTATTAATGCAATGTAAAGTTTAAGATCATTCCAATTAAAGCGGTCATCACTGGTTTCTTTTTATTATAAACTCAACCTGCAACGCCTATAAAATCCGGCGGATAATATGGGAAACGGAATGTTTTAACGCTAGGTTCCCTCTGCCTACCGTGCTGCGTGCGGGATACAGCGTGAAGATAAAAAAATCTATTATTAGTATTCACGCACACAGCAGGATAGGCAGAGGGAACCTAGCTTTAAGAGACTCCGTTCCCCACCGAATTCTGGAGGCATTGTGTGTTGAGTGGCGGAACTCAACGACGCTCTTTGACACCAGACCTCGACACCAGAGCAAACAAACAGAAATATAAATTTAAAAAAATTAATTATACATTTAAATAAACATATCCTGCCTCGAATGGGGGTATCGAACCCACAACCAGTCGATTTTACACAGATTTTAGTCACACTTTGTGCCCCTGCGCCACGACTGGCCTCACTGGACTAATTTTTTTAATAACCAAATGCATTTACATAACATATATTTTGCAATTATAGATTCATTTTGAATAGATAATAGTTTTTGCCCACTCTAATGCACATTTAAATCGATGATATGACACTTCTTGCGAATAATTTTGTAACACTAATGTTGCCTGTAACCTGTGATTACGCCCACTTAAGTACATACAAAACTTTTTTTTTATATATTAATAATAAAGTATTGCCATAATGCTGCGGTTATATTATTTGCGTGTTGCAATTTCGATTTGGGAGAGGATTGGTAAATTTAGAAAAAAAAATATTTAACATAGTTTTATGTTGTCTATTTAGGTAAGTTTACCTTAGTTTAAACTTAAATAACTGAGATTATTTACCTATAATTAGTAAGTAGTAGGGCTATATACGTGTGTCAGAGACCAGATACTGTAATGACAGTATCTGGTCTCTGAATTCTCCGAGATTCGTAATAAACTAATCATCTAAATGTAGATGATTAGTTTATTACGAATCTCGGAAAATTCCATTTTTCTGTGTTTGTTTGTTTGTAATATAAATCAGTTCAAAATCTGCTATTTGATATTTATTACTCTGTTACTTCTAAACTAAATTTTAGGACACTTTTATAAATATTTTTTTCACATCTACAATGTTGTACTTTTATGTATTTTCAATATAATTTTGCGTAAAAAAATTAAAACGTTCTGTAGACAGTTAAATTACGCAGGCGAGGAAAAGGGTTTTTAAAAAAAAATATTAATTTAATTTTACAAAGAATCTTTCTGTATCAGAGCAAGTTGAAGACAAAGAATATTAATTAAAGATTTATATTATTGAAAATAGTTAACTCAGCAAATATATTGATCTTTATTGTTTGTTTCCACGAGCTGCAAGTGCAGCGTCAGGGGAATGTATCTTTACACGTTGTTAACTAGACTGCTGATTTTATTTTATTTTCAAGATTTTGCTCAAGATTTCAACACTAAATAGCATAATTACTTTTGAAAACTTTCAATCATCCTACACAGTACTTACATAATATTTTTTAGGAACATCCCTATAAACTGCTCCATTTAACTGTAAAAACGTCTCGAACATCTAAACATAGCATCAAAAGTAACGTAAAATGTGTGTCTGCATCAGAATTCTTCCGGGAAAAGGCAAATTTCTCAGGAACTGGGTCGTATTTCAGCTAACCGCGTTCGCCCAAGGATTTATTTCGCGAAAACCAATTAACGTTGACGCACCGTCAAATGTATGTTACATTCGGTTGACAAATATATTTTAACTTATCGTGTTAAGGAACTTTTAATCATTCAATCCCAAATGGGGAATGGGGACATCCGTGTTTATGATGTGTTTGAAGTCTTTTTTTTCCCTCTTTTTTTAGCTTCCCGCACATGGTAGAGTAGGAGAGGGAATCACTCACATCACATATAGACATATGAGGATTATATTGTGTGTTGTGTAACGGAATTCGACTCCGCACTTTGCCTCGACAGAGCGAAGGAATGAAAATTTTAAATATTTTAGTGGGAGTCGAACCCACGACCTGTCTCTCAGTCACACGCTTGTGGCTCGATTAGTCTCTATATTTTTTTTCTTTTTGCCTATATTTACTTGTTTCATGTCTTGCGGGATTTCCTGACCCAGTAAAAGGCCTAAAAATATCGCAGCTATTTATAATTTTTTTAAATTTATTCCTTCGAGTCGATTTGAACCTGCAATTATATATATATATAGTATAAGTACAGATAAATAAATATTTTTAGTATGAGGTTATATATACTAAGTGACCTTTAGCGCTTCAACTAATAAAATCACCGTACTTTTCTTACATGTAAATTTAGACATTCACTTATTAACAATGTTAACATAAGACGTAAATTAGTTTTATTGTGCTTTTAATGTTTTTCTTTAGGACACAGCCATAAATATCTTATATAGTCGGAAATAAAACGTTTTTAAATTTCAACAACTATATACATCACAATGTCTTAATTTATATGGAATGTCTTCATTTTTATTACGCTATGATTTGTACTGTTTAACGTGTGTTTGATGATATCGCTCGAAAAAGAGAAGATAAAAATACTAAAAATACCAAGAATTTTATACATTTTCCTTTCTAAATTAAATTGGAGAAGGAAATGGAAGCCGTCGTGGCGTAGTGACACAAGGGTGTAACTGGAACGCGACGGTTGGGAGTTCAATCCCCAATCGAAGAAATGAAATATTTATTTAAATTTATATTTTCATTTCTTTGCTCTGGTGTCAAGGCAAAGCGCTGCGTTGAGTTCCGTCACTCAACACAAAATGCCTCCTGAAAAGAATATTGAAAAATAGTTAGTTCTTCACATTTATCAGAGTCAGCGTTATATGTATATTTATAATAGAGCAAGGATTACTAATCTGGGCTTATTATTATTATTTTGATAATAATCTATATGAAAAAAAAACAAGATTTAAAGGTAAAGAAACCAACCAACAGAAAGAAAAAGTAATAAATTCAACTTAAACTATATACATATATTATATTTTTTTCGACTAGTGACTGACTAAACTTGGTCATTTCTCTTAAAAAAATTATATTATAATTATTATACACAATAAAATGATTAGGGTTTTTACGAACTAAAGGGTGTTTGATAGTCCCAGTGTGAAGTTAATCACGAACAGGCGTTGTCATAGCAGGTAATATGCCTAACGTTTCGTCCAAAATTTCTGTTGTACGGCCACTACGGCATTCTAATCTAGAACAAGGGTTCCTTGTTCGATATCAGGGAATTTGGCTCAATCAATATCAAAAGGTACTTACACTTGGTCCCAAACATATAACCAAGAAAAATTTAGTTATTTTTAACATTTTTAAAGTTAGAAAAGAAAAATATGTAGCTTGATGAGAACGTATGGCTTAGTGGTCAAAGCGCGGGTTCGAGTCCCGCTACGTTCAAATTTTTTACGTTTTCTAAATAAATAAAAATTTAGTTAATAAAAAGTAAGTGCTGTACACACGACAAGTTATGTGGTCGATTCACACTTGAGAAAAGAAAATATTTAATTTTTTTATTTGCTCACGCTAATAACGGAGCAAAAAGCGCGGCGTTGAGTTTCGTCACTCAACACGCAATGCCTCCAGAAAAAAATGGGAAAAAGACGTGCATTAATCGAAAGGAAGTGTCTTAATTCTAGGTTCCCAGATTCCCGTTGCCTACCCTACTAAATGCAGTATACAGCGTGAAGCTAAAAAAAGTGATACATTGAATGTAATAAAAAATAATCTCATACATTCTTTTAGTGCTAACTTTTTTAAATTACAGCAGCGTGTATCATTAGCCGGTGCAATTAACCTTTTAAGCAGTATACCACGAAACACGCTCGCACTTGTTACCCGGAAGCTGGCTTCAATGGCAGACACCGAATATTTGAGAGACACGCCTTTGAAACGTGCCAAAAACGAACACACATTCTAAAGGAATATATTTGAAATAGTCTAGGATATATTGTATATCTAATTATATTTTATTGCCTATAATTATAATATAATTAAATATATATGTATATATATAAACTTGGTCATGTAGTACGGAAGTTCGTTAAATCCTGGAGTCAATGTCAGCTCAGGTCCAAGATTCGGCAGAGGGTGCCGGTAGCAGGGTGCACGCAGGGTAACGACCCGGCCGGGGTCGACGCCCGGCGCCACGCGGCCGCGACCGAGCCGTCCGATTGATTGGAGAGAGACGGCGATATCATTCAAAACCCTTTAGAGCTAACTACCCTCTTTAAAATTATAATAAATTGCACCTTGTTTTGTGTAAATAGAGTGCAATTTTGATTGTTTCGTAATGGTAGATAGGACGTTTGGGGATGGGGCTGCGGAGGTCTAACTCACACTGAAGCGTTAAGGGAAGTAGTTTTGCTCAAAATATTGATTTTTCCGCGGGCCTCGCGACCGCGTGCTCCGTGCGTGTGGGTGTGCGCGTGTGCGTGTGTGCGTGCGTGTCTATTTTCGGTATAGCACGTGGTCGTGGTTGTTGCTTGTTGACACGAGTTTTTATTTTTATGGCGGCGTGGTCGTTTGATTGCGTTACGTAATGTGCGGATGGGATTGGTCCGGATTGGGGATTATTCGTTTCGCATATTATTTAATAAACAAAGAATGGTAGTTTTGATACTAATTATACAATAAATAAATGTAATTGAGAAAGGAAAACTGCATATTATATTTCATAACAAATTCTTTTATATCTAAATTCTAATAATTACTAATATTATTGTATTAAATACCTTACACCTTATTACACAACTACATAACAACAATCTACTCACACAGCCAACTTTACGCACACACGAACACAACTTTACCCTTGATTTTGCCTGCTCAAGGTCTCTACCCTCTGACAGCTCTCGCTCCCACTTCCTGTTCCCCATATAAGGCCATCCCTTTCTGAAGTGCGGACAATGTCGAATTTCAACGATCGGGGAGCAGGGTCGACGACCGGAACGACATACGTATTAGTAAATAAACATTGATATTACATAATGAATTTATATATAAACTGTTTTGATAGCGAATGAGACAAAAATAAACGTTTCAATTGAAGCTATCAAAATATTTTTTTTATTGCAATTAACAATTACATTAAATTAGGAAGATAATTAGAATAAAATTAAATAAGTAACGCCATCATGGTACAGTGAGTAGAGCTTAAACGCGTTAGTTGTGGTTCAGATTCGAACTCGAGGTAATGTGTACCAATCTTCAAAATATTTTTGTTGTTCAGATTGGCCATAACAAATACTACATTAATTGATTATAAAGTTAAATAAAAACAATCAGCTCCATGCTATTTCCCGCACAGCAAGGTGGGCAGAGGGAACCTAGTGTTAAGACACTCCGTTCCTTACTTTCCGCCGAATCCTAGAGGCATTGCGTGTTGAGTGGCAGAAATCAACGCCGCGCTTTGCCTCGAAACCAAAGCAAAGAAATGGAAATATAAATTTAAGTAAATATTTCGTCTCCTCGAGTGGGGATCGAACCCACCACCAGTCGGTTTTACAGTCACACTTTGTGCCTCTGCGCCACGACTGGCCTGTAAATAAATAAAAATATTGTTAACTAAAGTACTTGAATTTTATACATCAATTATTTTCACACAACAACAATATTATAATATATTATAATAAAATAATTTCTTTTAGAAGCCATAACGTCGTAGAGCTTTACAAAAACAGTATTATTGAGTTTCTTGTCTAGCTTCCGATCATTCAATTTCGAACCCTTATACCAGTCTTTCATATCGAAATTCTTTAATACCACGGTTCTATACAAATAATACGTATAAATAGCGAGACAATACGCTGTGGTTGTATAGCCGACAGTAGTTCAGAATAGCCTACTTGACACCGGAGATTAGGTTCTTAAAATGTACGACGTGAGATGAACATGTGTTTTTTAGCTCCCCGCTGTACATAGCTGGGTAGGCAGAGGGAACCTGGGGAGTGTTAAGACTCCCCGTTTCCATTAAGACACTTTCGCACTTTCCACCAAATGGAGGTATTGCGTGTTGAGTGGTGAAACTTAACGCCGTGTTTCGTTGCCGCAGCGAGGAAAAGGAAATATTAAATATTTAATTTTCTCGAGTGGGGATCGAATCCACAACCTGCAACGTTTACCGTCGCTCGCTTGTGCCCCTGCGCCACGACCAGTCTCATAGATTTTTTTTTCAGCTTCACGCTGTACCTCACACACAGCAGGGTAGGCAGAGGGAACCTAGTGTTAAGAACTACGTTTCCCACATTCCGCCAATTTCTGGAGAAAATATAAATGTAAATAAATATTTCATCTCCTCGAGTGGGGATCGAACCCACAACCAGTCGGTTTACAGACACACTTTGTGCCCCTGCGCCACGACTGACCTCATAGTTTTTATTTTTTTTTTGTTAAAAATTGTAATAATATTCTTAATATATAGGCCCAAAGTTTCCTAAATCTTGTCTTTGAATCTTCTATTATATTTTATAGAAAACCAATCAAAATACAGCAGCAGCAGCCGTCGAGTATCTTACATATCAGATGTTTATAAAGCTTTTTTAATGAAAACTTCAGAAATAAACATTTTAAGTTACCGTTTTATTAGTGTTTAACAAATGGTATAATATATACAGAAAAAAATATTTGAATATCCTTAATATAATAAAAATATTACATAAAATTGTTTATTGTAATGAAAAATTATTGCTTTTCATTTTGTCAAGGTTTAAAAACTACTAAATTGCTATTTATGACATACTTACTTAAAACTTGTGTGCCGTATCGAAATTTTCTTGATTTTTCGTTATGTAAACGACAGTAAACAAGATTAACTTAAATTAACAGCCACTCGAGGAAATGAAATATTTAACATATCCATTTTCTTCGCTCTGGTGCTGATACAAAGCCCGGCGTTGAGCTCCACCACTCAAACGTAACGGAAAGTGGAGAGTGGAGTGTCTTTACACTAGGCCTCTGCTTACCTTGTACCATGTAGCAAAATAAAAAAAAAACTATAAAACACTATCAATAAACTGATTAAACAAGAACGATACTCTATGGGATATGCAATCAAAAACTTCATTATCATACAAAATAAACTTGAGCTTGAGTGTCAGCCATTTGATTACGTGATGGCGATTGGGGGTGGGGGTGGGGGTGGGAGTGGGGGTGGTGCCCCCGACCTATCCCAACTGCAATGCATCCCCAGGCATCTAGACAGCTAGATAGATGTCTGGTCCCACACAGCCGCGCTATAGAGTGCAGCCCGCGTACGTGTGAGTGCAATGTCCGTGTAGTATATTAATTGATAAATGTTTACATTCTGCAATGTTTACAAAACAAAGATGGAAGTTAATTATTTGTGGCAATATCCCCAACGTCTATAATTACTTTAAATATGTTATTATATTAAATTAATAATTAATAATTCACTGTTTCTTTATTAAATTTACTTCTTTCTTGTATTTTATTACAATCGAAACTGAGTTCCAATAATTATTATTAAATAAAATTAAAAAACCATTCATAATTATGTTATAAATAAAAAAATATCAATCCAAAATATATAATACAATCGATATTTGCAAAAAATCGACATTATAAGGCGGAAAGCGTATCAAAACAACAAAATCGATTAACATATACCTATCGCGACCTACCCCAACGAATAAAACTAGCTCCGATCTAGACTTCAATGTGTGCCTGCAACGCCTGCGTTACACACTTGTGTGTGTGTGTCTGTCTGTGTGTGCAGTACACACACACGCAAGGATAGTGCATCCAATACAGACTCTAGGTGAACTTCAATTACGCTATAGGTTGGGGGTACCGTGAGGGTAGTTATTGATAGATTTGTTAACGGTTCAGACGGAAGTTTACATATCAATATTTTCTATAGTTTATATTGATTGTATGTGCAATTTTTTTTTCTTTTATCTTTTCTATGTTCTTAATTTTAAATTAAGTTCTTTAGGCTTTTTTGTTTAATGTACTTTGTTTGTATTAATAAAATATATTAAAATATTGAGGCCGTTGTGGTGCAGTGGGACAAGGGGGTGACTGTAACGCAACGGTTGTTGGTTCTATCCCTACTCTAGTAAATGAAATACATATAAATAATATTTATAAATATTTTCATTTCTTCGCCCTGGCACCAAGGCAAAAGCCCGGCGTTGAGTTCCGCCATGCAATGCCTTGAAAAACTCGGTGGAAAGTGGGGAGCAGAGTATCTTAACACTAAGTTATCTCCTTCTGTTATTTTCGGGATACAGCGTGAAGCTGATTGATTTATTACATTTATTTATCAAAATATTGAATATTTTTCTAAATTTTCTAACATTTAACACATATTTGTAGAGCATATTTGCTATTTTCACTTGTTCAATAAAAAATATATGGAAAGGAATGTATAAGTTTATAATAACCTTGATCTGTACTTATTGCCTAATAAGAGAATCAGTTGAAGCCCGCATCGACTATTCAGTGTTCATAAATAAAAGGCCAAAGACATATTAAAGGTCAACATTTCTACGTGTTTTGATATGGGATTCGTTTATCAAATTCTGTAATATATTTTTTTATCAGCTTCACGCTGCATCCTGCATATAGCAGAGGAGGCAAAGGGAACCTAGTGTTAACACACTCCGTTCTGTATCCGAATTTTTCGAGGTATTGCATGTTGAGTGGCAAAAATCAACGCAGCGCTTTTGCCTTGGTGCCGGAGCAAAGAAATAAAAAATAAAATTTGCTTTACGCTGCATCCCGCACACGGTAGGGTAGGCAGAGGGAACCTAGTGTTAAGACACTCCGTTCCCCACTTTTCGTCGAATTCAGGAGGCATTGCGTGGCGGAACTCAACGCCGCGCCTTTGCCTCGACGCCAGAGTGAAGTAACAAAATATAAATATAAATAAATATATCATTTCCTCGAGTGGGGATCCAACCCACAACCCTTTGCCCTTGCGCCACGACTGGGACGGGGGGACGCCATGAAGGAATTAAAATATTAATAAATTATGATTTATTCACCCGAGTGGGGATCGAACCCACAATCGTCGCAGTACAGTCACATCCTTGTGCCCCTGCGCCACGACGCATTGCTCGTTTTTCTCTGTTCATATATTATCAACAGAGAAAAACGTGCAATGCTACACGCAATGTCTCGAATTCAGGCCGAAAGTGCAGAGCAGTGTCAGACATAACTATCTCTATGTATATTGTGCTATAAAAATATAATAATAATAAATTATGAAATATAATAATAATAGTAATTATATCATTTTGAATAGCGCATAGTAAATTTAATTTAATCACAAAAAAGTAATTTAGCCTCTCATGCGGCCGATGCCAATTCTAGCTGTACTGTGTTGAGTGAGGTACTTAACAAACTATTAAAAATATATATTTTCTCATAAAGACTATAAAATTGTCTATTTAAAAAATACATTTAATTTTATACATTAAAATAAGAGTTATAAGCTATTAGGTTGCTTTGATAAGTAATTGGGACATTTTTAATTAAGATATTTTTTTAATTCATGTAGATAATTTATATGAACTCTTTTATTTATTTATTTATTTATTTAATACTTTATTACACCAACTTAATAATAAAAATATATAAAGAAAACAATGGAAAAGTATGGTGTAAAGGCGGCCTTATCACCACAGGTGATCTCTTCCAGGCAACCCTTACCATTAAAAAGATCAGAGAATGTATGGATATTGGCTGGTGTACAAATGATGTAAAATGTTATTCTAATATGATATACCTACATAAAAATATACATTCTATATATTACTCTTTTAAGATCTCAGAAGTAAATTTACCTAATGTCATTATTTTTATAAAGAAAAATGCTTTTTAAATAGTTTCTTGTTTTTGCTATAAAACTTGATATTGAGAACTTGAAAAATATATTTTAAATACTACGCAGTATTTAAAATATATTTTTCATATTTAATCAATTAATCTAATACATATGTAATCAATTAATCTTTCAGTTTTTTTGTTGATGTATTGAAAAAATATATCTATACACTCAAAAATACTAGTCGTAAACTATAATACTAATAAAGAAAATGTTTTGATATGTATACCAGTAAAACATAAATGTGTTTCCAAAGACACATTGAAAGTGAAGGATTACCTTAATGAATAAAAAAATATTATAAGAAATTAACTACTAAATACACTTTTTTGAGAAAAAATATATATTCTCAAAAACTTGTATAAATTTATCAAATTTACAAATTTTTATGAATTTGGGCCATCTAGCGGCGAGCGGCTGAAATTTTAGTTCCACTTATTGCCAATAGATGGATGTACTCTGAGTGTAATTTCAATGAAGGTTTCAATAAAATAATATTTAAATAATTTCCTGTCAAATTAGATAATAGTATAATAAATATAGAGAATAATAGATCTAATCATCCGTAGCTAGTTTTGATTTAGCTTTAGTTTCAGCATATAGCTGTTGAATAACTTCATACGAATGTTATTTTATTTTTAATTTGCCTGCAATTAATTAATTGTCAATAATATTTTTAAAAAATCTAGAAAAATACATCACCCGTGTTTTAGTTGAACGATAAATTTTTCATTGAATAGAAAGAAAGTAACAGTCGGTGGTATTGATTGCCTTTATTGGAATAGTATATAGGTAAAAGCAAATACGCAGTAAAAACTGTATTTAAAATTTGTCATATAAAAAAAAATTGTAGTTTTTTGTGTATAGTCATAAATTAGCTAAATACTAAATAAAATATATAGATTTTTTTCTTTATATAGGTTTTAGCTTTTTTTCTTTATATAGGTTTAAATTATATTTATGTCAGCTTATTCTTAAAAAATATCACATAATTTATTGCCACTATACTAATAAATAATAAAATATACCTTGTTATTACATCTATCGTCTCTATAATAGGGACTAAACAATGTAGATGATGTCTTAAAAGCAAATCGGTAACTTACTGGATTATTAAATAAATAAAAAATAAACAATAATGTTACTATAAACACAACATTTAAAGAACAACAACCAATAAACAAACAAACTTAAGCTTTTACTGACTTAAGCTTTAAACAGTTTTTTTAAAATAACAAAATTTGAAACTTCAATAACACAATCATTTCAACCATTCAAGCAATACATAAAAAAATAATTAACACTAATTATTTTAATACTTTCAATATATTCGAAACGGAACTCAACGCCGCATTTTGATTCCACACTTAGTAATTTGGGCTTAAAAAAATAAATATATAGTTAGGCGTAGGTATATACCTAGTACACAAGTTTCAAAGTGCGACTTATCCTAGATTTACAGCTCTTAGAAAGATGACTAATTATTTTTTGGCACTGTGCCAGTTTCTATATAATGAATATGGGGCGGGCGACGTAGTTTCGAGTGGACATTGTGGTCTTGAAAAGCCCCTATATCCGTTATATTTTAAATACATTTTTTTGTTATTAATTTCAAAATAATTTCAATGTTTCAAGTAAGTTTAAATATGTCAATTTGATAGCTTTTATACTAAACATATATGAAGACAGTATCGTTTTCCTTAAAGCTATTTACAATGAACAAAAAAAACAAATGATTAAATATAGGTATATTATTGAGGCTTTTCGTGGCGCAAGGGCACAAAATATAAGTTTTTTGTGATTAAGCGATTTTGTGTGACAGGTCGTGGATTCGATTCTAGCTCGGGGTAATTAAATATTTAATATTTTCATTTCTTCGTTCTGGTGTCTGTCTGCATGGTCCGAAGCAAAGCGCGGCGTTGAGTTCCGCTACACAAAACGTAATGCCTCCAGAATTACAAACTTAATTACTATATGCGGGATACAGTGTGAATATATAACAAAATATATATTAACATTTTCTATACATTTTTTTACAAATTTAGTATATTTTGTTAACAGTAAACAAACAGATGCCCTGCATTTGCACCTGATTCTTTCTTATCGAGTTCCTGGGTGTGTCGTAAGCGCGATGTAAACGATACATCATGATAACCCAATTCCATGGGAACACACTACTCTAGAGTGCTCACTGACAAAATAAAGATTTCTTAAGTTTTCACATATTTTAGTTCAAAAATTAGGTTAGTTTAGTTCCCTAATGTTTGGAAGAGACGAGAAAATAGTTTATATTTTTTATATATTTTGATATCCGATCGAATGTTTTTATTAGTGATTTGTATGGTTATCTCAATTCTCAATATTATGACCATTGTGGCGACTACGCCACAATGGTCATGGGACCATGTTACTACTAAGTAACATGGTCCCATGTTTGAATATAAACGCGCCGGTTTTAGGTTCACTTGTTATTGAGAAATTTCTTTTTTGTTTCATTTTCTCACTTCGACAAGACAAAAGGCTTTACTAAGTTTCGAAACTCGACGACGCAGTATTTTAAATAGGTTCTCCAGTGAAAAAATCAATACACTTACAACTTAGAGACATAAGTAGTATCTACTGTTTAGTAGCAATTAAAGTTAAAACTCCACTTTACTCTCTATGTACGTGGACGTTCATCTTGGAGGGAACCAATTTTAATAATCTTATATTTTTTATTTTCTTTTGTTTCCATTAACAAGTTATATTTTAAGCAAATCAAATTTTGATATTATATTTAATTTAGCAATGTTTTTAGCGTTAATATACAAAAAAATATGTTAAGCACAAAATAAAATTTTAAATTTATTTTTCTCTTCCAGCCCTACCTATAGGGCAGGTGTTTGAAGAACTCTTGAACAGTACTCTCAAAATAACTGTAGCATGTTTTATTCTATTATACAAAATACACAATATATATATATATATATATATATATATATTATTTTTTTTTATTTTGTTGTATTTTGTCTATTTGTTTGTTTCAACTATTTCCAAGGTTCTAGGACAAGTGCCTTTGCATCATTATCGAAGACTCACCTGGTTTTTGAATAACCTGCTTAACTATCAGTCTAGACTACCTACTGATTACCTAAATTGTTGTGATAATTCAATTTCAAATGACATTAGTGCTTTGTTTTCGTATAACATAATTAAAACACAATAAGAACTAGTAGTACCATTTATTTTTCTAATTCAACAAAAAAAAGGTAAATTTTGGTGTCAAATTATACTTTTTAATTATATTTAAAAAAACATTGAGTTTCTATTATAATATATTTTAATGACATCATTAAAATATATTATAATAGAAACTTAATTCATAATATTATATTCATAATATCCTTATGTCAAGTGAAAAACAAATAAATACAGTTATTAAAACGACCATGCTTCTATGTACAACATTTTGCACACATGCAACACAGAACATAATGTTTTTTATTGACACCAGTATTAGCAACCCTAGACTAGGTAATAGAAATAGAAATTTTGTACATGTGTGCGTAGATTGCACTAGTGTTGTTACGTGTGCAATAAATAGTTTATGTAGCCCTCTCTTTCCCTCTCGACATTTCACTGATAGTTATGGCCTTGTCTAGTCGCATCTAATGCTGGCATTAGTCTGTTTACATTGTGTTTGGGGCAATCGTTTTTCAAGTTACTTGCCTGGTGACTTGTTAGGAAACGTGATTTATTTATATGTATAAACTCCATCAGTTGTATTTGTTGATTTATAGTTTCGTTATTCTTCTTTTTATTCGTAGGTAATAAGGATTTTAATGAAGTATTAATGAATTAATGAAGATTTTACATGAATGAGATCTGTATCTCTTATATTTTTAGAAGCACGAGAGTAATGTATGCTTTAGTTGTAAATTATAGCAAAAGAAAAATGAAATACTTAGATATCTATAATATAATAGACACAACTGTACTAGTCTTCTTGTTCCCTAATTTAAGCAAGGTAAAGTACCAATAATATATTTTAAATAATTTAAATATGTAATTACAATATTTCATTTCAAAACAAGTCATTATACTAGCTTTTCTAGGTTAAAAGGCGTTTCATATGTTACAGTTAATCCATATATAAACAGGTGGTCGAAAAAATATTTTTACGGCCAATGGCATACTTTATTAGGACTTTATTAGGTATATATGACAAAATTAAAGCAATTAGAGCATTAAAACTTATATATTTTTGTTGCAGGTGAGTGTCATTTGCGATTTAATTGGATGACTCTATAAATGTAAGTGAGGTAAGTGTTTGACAATTTTTTAAAAAAGTAAATATTTTTAGATTTTAGATACAAAGAGACTTATATAATATTACAAAATTTTTAAACAATAAAATATAACATTCAAACATATAAATCTCTACGACACTGCGTGTTTCAGCAGTACGCACCATAAAGTTTCAGGCACATATTCAAGTGACTGGCGCGAGTGCGCTAGCTCTGTAAACGCGCCTAACGTCCCTGTAGCGAGTGTTGACTGTGGCGGAGTGTTGACCGGTATGTAGGTTACCGGTCCCCCCCCTCCTTACCCTCCCCCCACGCAACCACCTCTATGATCCGTGCAGTTTTCAACAGAAAATGTCAAATGCACTCTTCAGTGCGATGCATAGAAATAGGTTAATAGGAATGCTGAATGCTTTCCTGTCGCGAGTATGTTTGCTAGGATGCGAGTATGTAGGTACATTTCACAAAATATAACACAAGAATCTTGTAGAGTTACGTAAGAAATGATTTCCACATTAGGATATTTTCCACGGAATTCTCAAAAAAAAAACAACGTTATGTTATTGAAACATATGCAATACATAGATACTATTGAATAATATACAATATTCCAATATATAACAATGTATTAAAAAAGCAGTACCTACACGCAAAGAAACACATGAACATCAATCCGCCACAATTCTATTAGTGGACGTGGGCTATTATATTTATATCAACCGCCAGTGTGGTCAGTGGGGCAAGTGCGCTCGCTTCTTCAAACTCGCAATAAAAATCGGACAAGTTCGAGCCGACCGTGGCCTGCGAATTGCCGACGCTTCCTAATTCGGACGAATCCTTTGCGGAGACCAAACTCAAACATTCAGTTACATTTATATTAGAAAATAAGAGTACAGAGGCCAGTCGTGGCGCAGCGGCACAAAGTGTGACTGTAAAACCGACTGGTTGTGGGTTCGATACCCACTCGAGGAGATGAAATTTTTACTTAAATTTTTTATTTCCATTTCTTCGCTCTGGTGTCGAGGCAGAGAGCGGCGTTGAGTTCTGCCCCTCAACACGCGAGCGAAGTGTCTTAACACTAGGTTCCCTCTGTCTACCCTGCTGTGTGCGGGATACAGCGTGATACTGAAAAATAAGAATACAAGGTTGTAAATAACTTTTACTTTTAACTTACTCGTTCCTTTGAAAATAAGTTTTCTATTCATATTTACAATCGCAACTGGCCTTTTAATTTAATTTTGTTTTGATGCCTTGTACTCTCATATCTAATTATCTTCAGCGATAGCGTCTGGAGTAATGCCGATAGCGACGTGACCATAATTTTAGGAGATCGACGCCCGGCCGTGACTCCGTTTGTGATACATATTGACATAAGTTTGAAGGATTTCTGCGATAGCTTGACACAAAATTGTAACAAACAATTTCCTACACAGTACTAAATACTTGTTCTATAAGCGGTATCTGTTTACAGTTCGAAATGCATTAGCTGGTATGTGGTTATATTAGACTGTGTTTAAGTGAAAGTGCATTCGGTATAGTCAAGGCTTCAACACCTGCATTCAACGTTGGTGCAGAGGATGCGTTCACATAAATTATTAAATAACATTTATCACTTTGTCGTGTCAATTAGAATCTCGATTTACAATTGTATAAAATTTTCAAAAAAAGAAACTTGGATTATGGCCAAATACGATGATGTGGTCTTTAGTCGAGTGATTTAAAAAAAAAACGGCGTGCAATGATCTCTCCTCATTATTATAAATTACCGCTACGCTACGGAGTGAGAGAAAGATTCACTTTCTAAAGTGTAAGTGAAATGTAGTCCGGTGGTTCGGCGCTTGCGACTGTCTATAGATATCTATAGAGTCATATAGGGGGAAAAATTGCGTAACGTTTCATATAACGCCATACTAGATTAGGTTAAACTCTATACATAATATGCTTAGAATAATGTTAATATTTTTCTTATTTTATTGCAGCTAAAGCGTTATTTATAACTTAAATGAACTTTACAGGACTTTACTTGATTTCAGTTAAAAAAGTCTTATAAAATAGAAACTTCTTTACTATTGTTGAAGTCATACTAAATTTATAGAACAGCTTCACTTTGTATCCCGCACACTGCAGGGTTGGCAGAGGAAACCTAGTGTTACGACACTCCGTTCCCCATTTATAAAAATATGTCTTTTTTATAATAAACTTATTTATTAACGACATATTCCAATTCTTATCCAATAAACATATCTAAAAAGGTTTTATTTAATTAATAAAATAACTGAAAAGTTACTCTGTGCAATCTGTCAAATGTCACGATACTTTTAACACGAGTTCATGCGAATTAACCACCGGAACGGATATGGGCATAATGTCACGTTTTAGACTTGTATGTATTTGTCGTTAAATCAATGGATATTATACGGGTTTTACCGTTATCATCTTTTTTTTCCTTCCTCTCTTTTTCTCCTTTTCCATTAATAAAGTAAAATGTTTTAATTTTATATTGGTACGTTATGCATAATAGTAAGGAAGGAAAATTAAATTTAAAAAATAAAAAAAAAATTAAATTAGCTTCACGCTGTATACCGCACACAGCAGGGTAGGCAGAGGGAACCTAGTGTTAAGACACTCCGTTCCCCACTTTCTGCCGAATTCTGGAGGCATTGCGTGTTGAGTGGCAGAACTCAACGCCGCGCTTAACCTCGACACCAGAGCGAAGAAATGGAAATATAAATTTAAGTAAATATTTCATCTCCTCGAGTGGGGATCGAACCCACAACCAGTCGGTTTTGCAGTCACACCTCGTGCCGCTGCGCCACGACCGGCCTCAAATTAAATTAATTATTTATTATTATAAAATGTAGTGTGTAGTACTATCTTATATAAAAATGTATGTACTTCTAAGTACAACACCTCTCTAACAAAAACTTAACATTAGGAGGCAGACTGAAATTTAACGCCGTGTAAGAGAAGGCAGATCTTGAACCTTTGTTCCAAGAAACAATTTTTCTTTGGCATCGTCACGCGCCCGAAGTCAACGCGGTGTGGTGTAAACATAAAAAAGAGATATACTTTTAAGAAATACTATTCTATCTATCCATGTTAATCTGTTAAAGCTTAGTGTTTTTCGCTTATAACTATGTATATTTGAAATTTAAAAATTTCAGCCGGCCAAAATTGAGGCCGGTCGTGGCGTAGCGGCACGAGGTGTGACTGCAAAACCGACTGGTTGTGGGTTCGATCCCCACTCGAGGAGATGAAATATTTACTTAAATTTATATTTCCATTTCTTCGCTCTGGTGTCGAGGTTAAGCGCGGCGTTGAGTTCTGCCACTCAACACGCAATGCCTCCAGAATTTGGCAGAAAGTGGGGAACGGAGTGTCTTAACACTAGGTTCTCTCTGCCTAACCTGCTGTGTGCAGGATACAGCGTGAAGCTGATTTATTTAATTAAAAATACATCAAAAAAACGGTTAAGTGCGAGTCAGATTTGCCCACCAAGGCTTCCGTATCATTTCAGGGTTGTAGGTCAACATGTTCTTACATGTTATAAAAGCTGACAAACTTAAGTTTGCGGTTATATGTAGTCATCTTGTATGAAATTAACTATGAAAATAAGCTTATAATGATATTTTTCTATGAAATACCTATAATTTTTCACTTTTCGGATATTTTCATTTACTTGTATTGTAAGTACTCACTTCGTGTGTTTCATAATTGTCGGTCTACGGAAAGAATCTTGTGTCTAGGTTTTGATTACGCGGCAAATTTGATATAAAGATATAATTGAAAATATGATAAATCTTTTGATTGTGTTCACTTCGAAGTTTAAATTTTTCTGTGCTTCAAGCGATCATAGACCTAAATATATGACATTAGTATTATTAAAGATCCAAACATCCACGCGATCACAAGATATTCTGGACAGACAGACAACAAAGTGATCCTATAGAGGTTCCGTTCTCGAGTTACGAAACCCAAAAAAAAAAACGTGCATTTTCCTTTACAAAATATCACACAATAACACATACTTGCATAGTAACAGGTAACTTTTATCGAAAACCTATAAATACAAAATCCGTTGAGGCTTATCACTTGCGGCAGCCCGCGGTCGGCGTCCGTCCTAGTTTCGCGCTAGGAATAGGCGCCGCCCCCGCCGCGCGCCCTGCTGCCTGCACCAGCTCTGGAGTACCACTCGTTAAAGGACTCACACTACTCCGCCGTACACACACGCTCCACTGGAACCCTTTGAAATGTCCCCCACGAGGGTTTAAGGCAAAGAGGATTTCAATACGTATACATTAAGCTTGAACTAGCCAGTTGGAATCATAGACAAATCAATAAATTCTATACATAGTTTCAGTTTGCTAAGATTTTATGATGATATTTATGTTTTTTTGGATATTTATAATATAAACGTAAATATGGCAAAATAATATATTTAATTATAACAAGTTAACAAGTGATAGAACAAAAAACTTAATTAAGTATATGTAATAACGAAATTCGTATTTGTAATCACAAAATTAGTGTTTTAAGTACCACTCGCACCATTAAACTAATTTAACGACATATCATCAGTATAATTTATCAAAATCGGTTCTCCAGTTCAATATTTACGCGGAAACAAATCGACGAACATACACACATACACGCTAAAAACAAAACTCTCTTTTTGGAGTTAGCCGCAGTCGGATATTTTGAGCAATTATATTCTGATTCTTTATTTGAATACAAATATTAGAAAAAAAACATTATAATTTCATATAATATGACCAATAATAACTATTGGTAAATTAAATAAAATTATAATAAAAAGGGAGAAAGGAATGACGTTGTATAAAACAATTTATTACAACAAATATTATTTTAATATAATATAATCAATATTATTTTATTTATAGAAAAAAAATATAGTTAAATCTATGGCTCTCTTGTGGTATGCTCCGCTCAGTGCATGCGACAGTCCTTCGTATACATGTGGACGTGTGTGCGTCCTGTCACTCACCTTTGCATGTGGTTGCGTAGATTACGTATATACACACCGCACACATTGACACGCCTAGATGCAGTTGACTACGCGCTAAAAATATTTTCAATTTCCTTTGGTTTGTATGAGGCAAATGAATATGTTATGTACAAAGTAAATTTATTTACTATATATTAAAAAAAAATTTTAATCAGCTTCACGCTGTATCCCGCACACAACAGAGTAGGCAGAGGGAACCTAGTGTTAAGACACTCCGTTCCCCACTTTCTGCCGAATTCTGGAGGCTTTGCGTGTTAAGTGGCAGAACTCAGTGCCGCGCTTAGCCTCAACACCAGAGCGAAGAAATGGAAATATAAATTTAAGTAAATATTTCATCTCCTCGAGTGGGGATCGAACCAACAACCAGGCGGTTTTACAGTCACACTTTGTGCCGCTGCGCCAAATATATATTTTTATAGTAAAAGAAATGAGTCAGAAATATTTTTTTATGTTTGTTTTAGATATTTGTCATTTAACGATATACATACAGAATAGTAGTAGAAAAATGTTATTCTTAATTTTCACTCACTTCAAATAATTATATGGTGAAACTAAATATATGGTGTAATTACGAGAAATCTCATGCATTATTATTATATAATATAGTATGCATATATTTATTATTTTAATATAAATTCCTTTTTCTTCTTTAGCGTCGCGTTTCCCTCTATAGCCAGCTAGATAGAGAGAACCTAGTATCTAAATATATTTTGCAGTGGAGGTCTGTGGTTTCCATGATTTAATGACAATGTTGTCCGATATTAAAATATTTGAAGTTATGATTATTTTTCAAATTCAAAATAAGGAATTGCAATTAAGTCTAATAAATGCCAAACTTCATTGACTTAAAGTGTTTTTATATATATTTATATATTTTTTTTTTTTAATTTAATTATTTTTCTTAATTTGCCGAATCCTACGCCTATAAGCCTAGTGTCGAGTTATACGCCTGAGTTGAACGGCGTAACCGGAGTGAAGGAAAAAATATATAACATATAAAAAAGGGTATTCCTGTTTCTATTATGACCGCATTTAAATATATACAAGGGAAAGCATAGATGATTAAATGCCCTTGGAGTGTAGCTGTGCAATGCAAAATCCGTTCACAAGAAATAATTCTTTATTATGCCAAAATTTTCAAAATTATAAGAGAACGTGAGGATTGTACAAAACTACAGATGGATCTAGTCAATTTTGATAAATATTGCACATCTAATGAATTATTCCTCAATCTTGACAAATGTTGTGTTATAAGTTTTTGTAGAAAGAAATCTCCCATCTTATTCGATTATATGATTCGTAACAGAAATATATCAAGAGTTTCCGTTGTTAAGGATCTTGGTGTATTATTGGATGCCGGTCTTTTATTTGACAAACACATTGTCAATATTATAGGAAAAGCATTCAAAATGCTCGGATTTATATTTAGACAGGGAAGTGATTTTAAGGACATACGCACATTTAATCTTCTGTATAATTCATATGTTAGATCTTACTTAGAGTATGCCTCGCCTGTGTGGAACCCACAGTATGATAAATATATATTTGCAATCGAAAGCGTCCAAAATAAATTTCTACGGCGATTACTTTACAAATTTAAATTAGACGATGCTCAGAATCTAAATATTTTATCATTAAGAAAACGAAGAGGATATAGAGATCAAATTTTTTTGTACAAACTCTTACACAACCTTATTGATTCCAACTATCTGCTAAGTAATATTCACATAAAATGTCCAAGTTTTAGTGCCCGATCTAGAGATACCTTCTATATTTCTGCTCGAAAAACTAATTATGCCAANATATATATATATATATATATATATATATTATGTATGTATAAAGTTCTTTTTTTTTTGTATTCACTCCATGTTTGATGTATAAGTGGAAACTTTATTGGCTAATGTAATGTAGATATGTATTAGCTTTACGTATTGTAAGTGCTGTTTGTTTCCCAATATAAAATAAATAAATAAAAATAAATAAAAAATAAATTATTATAACTTCTATTATTTAGTCGTGAGTCCACAGACACAAGTGTGTGACTGTAAATACGACATGTAGTGGATTCAATTCCTACTCGAGAAAAATAAGTTTTTATTATTTTCTTTTATTCGCTCTGGTAACCGAACCCGGCGGAAAATGAGGAACAAAAGTATCTTAATGAGAGCGGAGTGTCTTAATAACAGGTTCCTTCTGCGTACCCTGCTATGTGCGGGATACAGCGTGAAGCTAAAAGAAATATATAAAATATTTGAAAATATATTTTTAAAAAATTGTATAAGTACATATATTAAAATTAAGTTCTTTATAAGCTCCAATATGATAAATTACATCGTGGTATATAGTAAATCACACTAATTATTTCTTATTTCAAATGCATTTTTAATTATCCTTTAAGTTTATATCTAAAACCACAATATGAAATAAATCAATAAAGGTAATGCTACCAACTTAATACAAGCAAGCTATCCTTCCACCGCCAGAGGGCTCTTAATAATAACCATAAAATAAAAAAAAACAACATAAATCATCTAACATTTTACATAAGAACGAACAAAAAGTTGTGATGTAAGAACCAAAAATCTATTATTAGAAAATCAGAAGGGCTACGTGACCGAAGCGGGCAATTTAACCCAGAAACCTTCCAAATAAAATTATCCTGGATCAATACGGGTGACCCGGGTCTATAGGAGCATAGATATAGTATAGGTAATCTCTTCCTCGTGTAACGTGAACTTCGACCCGGGTTTTGGAGGTCATTAACATTTGGGCGGGCGGGAACTAGGTCGGTGCGTCAAATGCAGCGTTGCCATGGCAACGCGCTCCAGACGCGTCCAATATGGCGATTGGCGGCGTGTTTGTAAGCTTCTAGAATTTTCAATGGGATTTTAGTGTTTCCTTTTCCTTTACCATATGGTTTTTTATTTTTTTTTATTTTTTGATTGTATTTAAATGATAAAAACAAACTTGTTTTTAAAAGTTTTGTTTTGTTCAAAGTTTAGAAAAAGTATTTGATAATAAAAGTAAATTATATAATAACGAAAATATATTAAAGAAAACGTATTTATTATTACATATATTTGATACACTCTTGGATATTTAGATTTAATTATGAATTTTATTTGTATAAATTAGTACATTTACACAGAAAATCAAATGTAAAATAAAAATAGATTCTTATAAGGTTGCTCAAACCTTATAGCAGTAAACAAAACCTTGGAGCATATTTTTAACGAACTAAAGTATCATTCGCATCTAAACTCTAATCGAGTCATGGTGAACCAAATACGTAAAACACGAGAAGTAATGTATAACACAATAATTAAAATAAATCTAATTTCATTTTAAATTTATTTTAACACTAAAATTATAGTAACAGTCATTTATTTGCTTTCAAATTCTCACGTAGGGTCCTATTAATGTATTTGGATTCACTGATTCACATATTTTTTTAACAAATTTCAAGACGAAAATAGCTTTAAACAGACACTTTAAGTTATTCTTGAACGGGAAGTTCCCAAATTCCTTAATCAAAACGCAATATCCGCTTCAACTCTTTAATTTTTAACTGTTTTGTTTGCACTGTCATTTTACACCAGGCTTTTATAACTTTAAAGTCACATTTAATTTAATAATAATAATAATATATATTAAAGTTTACCGTCTGGACTATCGATATATCTGTATACGCGTGCGTCACGTTCCCTCTGGATGGCTCTGGAAATTAGGTCAAAAGGGGGTCGACCGTTGTCACTGCCATGCTATATTATGTTTGTATTCAATTTCACTTCATTATCTTGTTCTATCTACATATGTTCATATTAATATGGTGTTACGTGATTGGCTTATAACTTATTACGCAATTTCGTTCATCAAATTGATACTATATTTATCTGGCAATATCGTCTATTTTAATTGTTTTTAACAGTTTCCACAACATTCGTTAACTGAATTTCCTTTGAAATTTCTTTTTTTATTATGTTTTTATCAATACGCGCGGGTAATTGTAAACACCATAAATTTAATTTTATATTCCATATTAACAATAGTATATTTATATTTTAATCGTCAATATACATTGTTTTAAACGAAGAAGATAAGTACTATATTATTTTCTTAAATTGTAAATGTTCTCAAACGCTACTTTTCACTCATCCACTTCCAGATTTTTTATAGGAACACGTCCATTTTCATGAACAAAATTTTTTCAATATTTTTTTCTCATATATTTTAGTATAACAAATAATATTATATAAGTCATAGAGTAACTAATAATAGTTTAATTATCTTTATGGTCTATTTCAATTTAAAAAACTCTTAGGGCCCCTGACATTGGTACCTGACCTCACGCATTTGGCAGTCGCCTTGGCAATGATTGCATCGAGCTGAATATATTGAGTACCCAAAATTTTATACAAAGTGATTACTTCGTTTTAATTCGAACGACCTTTACCTTCGCCTTTTTGTCTTGACTGTTTATTTTCAGTTCATTTAATTGTTTTTAAGTCTTTGACTTTATTGAAAACAATTTGTGAAACAACATTATTTTACCTAAATAAAATCGTTTACGCACAATTATAAAAAAGTATTCTTGTAAATGAATAAATAAGTTAGTCACCCAGTAGGTACTTTGTAGATGCAAAAATGTGGCAAACAGATGTGCTTGTGTTATTGGAAAGCTATCTTATGATTTATATCTGTGTCATTTTTTTTTAAATATAAAAAAGAATATTAAAAATAAAATTCTCCCTTATTATCAGATTCACGCTGTAATTAACATATAGCAGTGTGGGTGTGTATGGAAGGCAGAGGAAACCTAGTGCTAAGACATTTCGTTCCCCACTTTTCGTCGATTTTCGAGAATTTTATTAAGAAATAAAAATTAATTCCCCTAAGTGGGGATCGAACCCACAACCATTCCGTTTACAGTCACACTCTTGTGCCACTGCGCCATGCCTCTATATAGAAAAAAATCATGCATACTATGCCAAAGCGTCATAACATTATGTTTCTTATTATATGATTTAATATTGTAGGAATAGTTGTTTTAAACAAATAGCTGTTTGTTATATCCCATAATCAAGGTTTATTAGATAAGGCACGAAAAAATGCTTCCGATCTCTTTAAAATACTTCCCATCGCGGGAAACAGGTAGCATAATATGATAAATAAAAAAAAACTATGAAAAAAATATAACCTAAAATCTTAATTCCAGATTAAAAATAAACATAGGATTAAATAAATAATTATTAATTAATTCACTTTAAACAAAACCAGTATTGTTTACGTTATTTTCTTTTATACCTGCATGCACTCTACTCAGTAACGAATTGCAATGCAACCGCCATTAATAGATAAAATTAGCAATTCAAAATGGCAAAATGCACTGCCATGACGCTTGCGCGGTGGCCCACTTCTGGCCCGAGGTCACGGGTTCGTTCCCCGGGTGCTATTGATCGTTACGTCCGGAAGTGGGACCGATGCAGCGAATGTAAATGTTTCAAATCATACCTTTATACCTTTCTTCGGGAAATTATCTATTTCTTTACAGCTTTATGAAGAGTAAATATTATTTGTTGGAATGTTTTTATTTTGTTTTAATGTGATAATGAAGGCCAATCGCGGTGTTACACAAGCGTGTAAATGCGACAGGTTGTAGGTTTGATTCGTGTTCGTGGAAATAAAGTATTTTTAATATTTTCATTTCTTTGTTCTGGTGTCGAGGCAAAGCGCGGCGTTGAGTTTCGCTACTCAGCACACAACACCTCCGGAATTCGGCGCAAAGTGAAGACCGGAGTGTTTTAACACTAGGCTCCCTCTGCCTATCTGCTGTAACAGGGCCCGGGGCACAATGTGATGCTGGATAAAAAATTATATTAAATTGTAAACTATTTAAAATTCCAGAAATGTGGCAAATTAATAATTATACTTTAATCCTTTTTATTTAAAATAAATAAAAAAAAGACAAATGACCTTGCTAAAATAATTTTTCACACCGAACTTTAAAGTAAACGAACGTTATATTAAAACGAGATTAATTGCAATAATCTAGTTACACTTGACATTGACACAAAATAGTACTAAAAGGAAAATCTGTTTAATTGGCAAAGTTAAGATCAAACATATTCATCTTATTATTAGCGATAGCCGTTTGAAAATATTTTTTTATATAAATTTAATATTAAAAATTAACATAGATTTTCTTAATTTTTTTTTGTATATATTTTACATATAAAAATATTTTTCAATGAATGTATTAGTAGTATGTTTCAAGCATATTAGTATGTTGTATATTGTTTATCTTGATATCACATGTATATAATTAAATTAAACAGATATACGAGGCCGTTATGGCACAGTGGCACAAGCATGTGAAGCGACGATTTTGGGTTCGAATCCACTAGGGGGAATAAATTATAATTTATTAATATTTTCATTTCTGCACACTCACACGCAATGCCTAGATAATTCACTAGGTTTTCTCTGCCCACCCTACTATATGAGGGATACAACGTGAAGCTGTTAAAAAAAACGAATATATAAATAATATTACATATATTTTCTTAATAAATATAAATAACAATACCAAAAAAAGAAAACATTCAATTAGTCGCCACTATCGTATCAGATATCCACAATATTGGACACAATCAGTCAGACAAACACTGGAAGCGTTATCACTGGGGTTGTTATCGACGCAAGTAGGCCTCGGAGGTGGGTCAATGACGGTCGTTCACCGCTGCACGGCACGTGCTGCCCCAGCACCCCCACCCCGCACCCTCGCTCACTCAACCCTAAGATTTTTACCTATATTATTGAGAGTGCAATCTGGTTTTTATTTTATTTGGAGATATTTTATTTGCAATTATTGTATCGTTTTTAATGTATTGACTTATTATTTAGACTTGTAAAATATAAATTGAATTGAAAAAAAAAATGAAAAAGGAAATGTATTTATGACAATTCTCAGAACATAATTTTCTTTTAATAATTTACCACAAGAACATACACAAACACATTAAAGTATAATTTATTCTTCGTATATTAATAATTAATAAATTAAAATATTATAATAATAATATTTATTTTATATACTTTTCCTTCATATATTATAACATTATAAAATTAGTTTAATATTGATTTTCGTTATATATCTTTATCTAATGGCGAACGTCGAGCGTTTCAATGCCATATTCCCGGTACGCTATATTTATCGTAGGTAGGTCAATGACGTACGTTCACCCATGCAGCCTGCGCCCTGAAACTAGGGCGGACACCCTATATACGCTATAGTCACATATATACAAGGCTCTTTTGTGCTGGCTCGGTCCTTTGATTTAGTGGCTACTTGTTTTATACATCGGTGTTGCTTTTAATAGTGGTGGCTATATGGGGGTGAGGTTCCCCTGCACTTTTTATTATGTATTTTTTTTAAATATTATGTAAGTGAATATTTTAAACTGATAAGTTTAACGAATAATTTTGATTATTTTTCTTATTGTATGTACGTTATGGCGCTATTTGTCGGCTTCAATAAATATTGTTTTAATATAATCCTAATAAATGAAGTAATTGCAAATTCTAAAATCTAGATTTGTTATTTTTTTTATTGTGGCATAACTCTCGCTTTCTTTAGGTAATGTATTGAAAACGTAGAACTATGTCACTCCGCTCTACTACTGTGGTTCTTCTAAATATAAGAGACTCCTATATAATAACAATTCCATCAAGTATTTGAACCAACAACCGTCCTGTCAGATATGCAAGTTCAGCCGTTTGCGTTTGCATTTGTAAACCACAATAATATGATAGGCAATTGATAAAAATGAATATTTAAGCTGTCCTTAAAATAATTCAAAATTATAATTATAAAATAAAGACAATATACAAATACTATGTTTATTAATTCATCAACACGTTATTATCAAAACAATTTAAAATTTTCATTTAAGCCATTAATTTAATAATCATCAGCTTCACGCTGTATCCCGCACACAGCAGGGTAGGCAGAGGGAACCTAGTGTTAAGACACTCCGTTCCCCTCTTTCTGCCTAATTCTGGAGGCATTGCGTGTTTAGAACACACTGCAGAACTCAACGCCGTTTTATTATTAATTTAATGAAAATAAAAGCCTATTTTAACATCAGCTTCATTCCAATAATATATCAACAAACAACAATCAAGTCTATTTCTAGTACCTATCTGTACAAGAAAATCGAAAGTGCCGCGCTCCAAACGAGAACATTTTATTATTACGATACTATGTGCAATATTTTATATAGTTGCATCGACCAAGTACAGAATACGCTAAGTACTAAGTACCGAAGTACTGGAGCCTCGTAAAAGTAGATAGAATGTCTAAGTCAGCCAGGCCAGTAGGAGCCAAGGCTAGGTTGTGCAATACTGCCATTCGAATATCAACCTTAACATGATAAAAATATGGTATAATAAACTAAGATGTGGAACCTCAATGACGTTCGTTGACTCGAGCGTTCGATGCCGGCGCATTGCTGTTTTCCTTCTCCGTTTTCATGCATTGATATTAGAAACTGTTGACTTTGTTTATTCCATAATACCACAGTTGTTTACGAGATATGATTGTTAGTTATGTTTGTTGGGGATATATAATATGTTATAATGATAAAAGTAAAAAAACGATCGTTTTTGTAAACAATTTCAATTAAATTATATTTTTGTATGACAGAAATAATTATAAAATAACGAAAAGCTTAACCGATTTTTTATCTCACAACAAGATATTTCGAGTTCAAATCGATGGTTAAAAACGTCAGGTTTGTTTCACTCATCATACTTACACCGCCAGTTTCAAATGAACTCGGTTACCGCCGCCGTTTCTGGTGGTTCGGCAACATTACTCTTGAACTGGTGGTTCCTATTAAACTGGTTGGTTCAGCCGAGGCGGTGTAGCTGGTGACCCAATTTCGCAGCTGGTTTCAGCAGCGACAGGGGGCGCCGCGGGGAAACGCGCGGGGGGCGGGCGGCGGGCGGCGTGTCAATGCCGAACGTTGACTCCGACAGCATCGACGGCCTCCGCCTTACATAACCATCGACAATGAGCACTCCGCGAATGCGTGTGTACCCCGCCGCATTCGGCGATACGATCGATGCGCTCCGGACGAACTTTGACTATTTAAATAATATATATTGCAAACTAAATATTAAAATTAGATTATATATATTTAATAGTTAAGAGGCCAGTCATGGCGCGGGCTACAAGCGTTTGACTGTGAACGCGACAGGCTGTGGGTTTGATTCTTACAACCTGTCGCGAGAACGACGAAGTAAAATATTTAATATTTTCATTTCTTCGCTGTGGTGGCGAGGTAAACTGCTTCCAGAATTCGGCGGAAAATGGAAAAAGGAGTGTCTTAATACTAGATTCCTTTTACCTATCTTTCTGTGTGCATATCCGTAACCTTCTGGATGCAACGGGAAGCTAAAAATAATAAAATTATTATACTTATAGTCCGACATAACCGTTATTGCATATGGGAAGCACGCGCGGTAGAATTGCGCAGAACGNTATTTATAGCAATCAATATTGACATTTCAATATTTTATCTACAATTAATCTAGATATTTTTTCCAAATTAGATACCATCTATTAAACGCAAATAAATAAAATAAATTAAAGTCTATTTGTTTTTAAATTATTTTATAGAATCGTGTAACAATTATAATTTAATCTGTTGCAAAAGGTCGAATGCGCTTGTGACGTATATTTATCTGTGCCTATTCATTCAGACAGAGCCTAGGCTAACAAAGAGCTTAATAACCTAAGTCTAATCAATAAACTACACGTGTGTGATGAGAACGTCCTGTACTGGCACCAACTTGTTTATTTTTACATAAAATATAAATAAAAAATAAAATCAAAGGCGATAATTATAATTGGAGTTGCTTTAAAAAAAAACAAAGCGCTAGGGAGGGCGCGAATTGAGAGGAATAGGGGCGGGCGGTGAAGCCCGAAAGTGAAAGATGTGCGGGCGCGAGGCGCGAGGCGTGGAGAGGGGGAGAGGCCGGCGAGGAACGCCGCGCGGCGTCGCTAGCGAAGCGAGTGCAGCGCGCCGCAGCCTCACGCAAACAAAACTTTAGTTACTAACCTACTTCCGTGCGGGCGCCAACCGCCAGCGCGACTGCACGATCGCTTACCGCCTAGTACTTGCTACGTATGTGTGATGGACGTTTTTTTATGAGATTGCTGCCTCGTTCTGAATGGACTGTATAAACCCGAGCGGACGACGGCCAATGGGCAAAATGTTTTACGGTGAGATGTGTACTAGTTGTACGGTTTTTGTTATTCTGTATTCACTTATGTATGTTGTAGGCATGCACTTGTATCGTCTTCTTCTCTATTTTTGTGATAAGGGTGCCACGCACACACCACGAACGTCCATTTGTTTTAAATAACATAATATAATAAAGGATTTATAGTGTAGCGGTAAATATAAATAAATAGATAATTTAGCTTAAGCTAAAACAAAACATTATAGAAATATATAGTTTGAATTTATGATAACCGCCAATATAGCGATCAATAATATTTTATTAAATATTCTTCGACTGTAAATTAAGTTTGTTATGTTTGGTTAACGTTTTTCATAGAGCTAATTGGCTTATTTATAAATAACAAAAATAGAAGACATATTACGCTATTGTTAAATAAATTAACCACATTTATTGCCATATTTACTTATTTATTATTAAATATTTCCCTTAAATGAATTCTTTTGCGTATATAATAAGTATAAGTAATATAATTGGCCGCCATATTGGAATTGCTTTAGTGGCGCCATCTACTGAAAAATTATAAAGCTTATCTAGAGATATACTCCTAAAACGTCAAATAAAATTAGATTTAGACCTATCGATTGAAAATTGAAAACAAGAAAGCAGTAAAATTATTCATTCATAGTGAACTTAATTAATTTTATTGAAACGTTTCGAGTCGAATTTAAATATTATTTACTCAGTACAATTATAATATTCACCTTCGATCTAATAATCGATATATATTTAATATGTATTTTTAAATATTATATATTTTGATTAATACCTTTTTCAACTATAGTTATTCTTGTACAAACAGCTTAATCAATTCTAAAAAAAAGTAAATGTCATTATTTGACCTATGAAAGGAACATTTTGTATTGTAAACGAAATTGTGTTCTAATTTTAAAAATAGCCTTACATTCGTCAGACCACTGGTAAAATAGGATCGACTGTAGACTGAATATTAGGCGAATACGCAAATAGTATGATCGATGTCGAGCCGAGAGTGTCTTAACACTAGGTTCCCTCCGCCTCCCCTGCTGTGTGCGGGATACAGCGTGAAACTGATTTAATTTTTAATTTGATGTATCGTATCTAACCATATATGCGCTTGCATCAAAACGTTTGAAGAGTAAGTGCGTATATTTTTTGACTAAAACGTGGACGGGTTCGCCGGAAAGTGGGTCGGTTCACTGACCTATATGTTTATCTAGCGATTGTAGCAACGTCCGTAACTCTTTATCATATCGGTGTTCGCGTTTTAGTTTGGGTTATCTGTGGGCAACCTGTCTCTTGCACTGTTTCTATAGATAGCGCTGTACAAACACATTTTGATACCAAAAATCTTTATACGCAAACAGTCTTTCTTTTCCTTTATGTGTCATCATTTTGTATGTATAGTATTAGTAGTATAGTCTTTGTAGTTTAAATTATAATGTTATAATTTAATTATAATGCATGCTGGATATATATATATANTAGATAATTAATACATTAAAAAAAACGTAACGTATAATATCATTGACATTTTATAGCGATTTATTGGCGTAGAAGTATTTATTATAATAAACAAGAGATAAAAATCATAAAGCGGAAACACACGCGATAAGCTTTTGCCGTGTTGTTAATACCAATGTTATCCTGTGGTAATAAAATGTTTAATTTTTTGTACTTATTAATTATTTCAAGTACTTATAAAAAAAGTACAAGAAAGTGGCCAATAGAAATATCCTAACACTACGTTCCCAAGTTCCCTCTGCATATATATATTCTTTATTGCATCAAACAAAACATACAGTAATATAAAAGCATATAATAATATAAAAATAATAAAAAAAAACTGGTACAGATATGGATAATTAAGTCTTGTATTCCATAAAACGCGTACAAAGCTCTGCGGGTCAATCATTCTCTTTTAACATTTAAAAGGAACTTTCTCTTAAATATCATATATTTGTGTCAGCATCTCTGCTCTCACGGATAAGATCCTACTGACAGCGTGTGATAAAATAATATTGGCGCGCCAATAAAATTTATAGTGTTGAGATAAGAAAAAAAAAACTACAACAAACCTCAAAAAAATATGTTAGTAATTATAAGTTATTTACAATAATTAATAGTAAACATTTCTGTAACCATTTTTAATGATAAAATCAACAAATTATAATTTAAAATCTAATTAAACCCAATAGAATAAATAATTATGTACAGACAGTACCTAAGTACAGACAGTAAAATAATAACAAAATAAATAATCAATAATTAAAAACTATGAATTTCTAATAAAAAAATATCGATTCGACCATAAGATGCAATACTATGATGTAAATATGTTCCTATTCAATAATCCCTGCGGTTCACGCGCTCAAGGACAGTGAAAGTAAGAGAAAGGATATGCAAAGCAGATGACGTCACGCCTTTACCGCTAGTGCCGCGGTAGTGCAAATTGTAAGTTAGACGAGACTTACTATAGTTAAACAAATATAATGTTTTCACGTTATATCCGGCACATAGCATGGTAGGCAGAGGGAACCTGGGAACATAGTGTTAATATTCTCCGTTCCCATTAAGACAATTCCGCCGAATTCTGGAGGTTATGCGTGTTGAGCTGTAAAATTGAACACATCCTCGTTACTAGGGTGAGGAAAAGAAAATATGAAATATTTCATTTCCTCGACTGAGAATCGAACCCACATCCTATTGCGCTAACAGTCGCACGCTTGTGTCACTGCGCCACGGCTGGCTTCAAATAAAAAATATATAACTTGGACACTGATTTGGAAAATCTGTAAATTTAAATTAGTAAATAGTTTTAATTACAAAAGTAGAACTGAGAGACATAAGGACAAAATCTAGAGCCTTTAATTGATTTTATCCATTTTTTAGTATAGCATATTACATTCTACTAATTAACGTTAAATTACTTTAAAATATTTAATAATTAAAATTCATCCTTTTTCCTTTTTTGAAGATTATCGAAAGCAAAATGAGCAGAGATAGCCCTTGTAGAGAAAGACTTTAGGTTTTTATTTGATGTTGAGAGCAGGTTGCACATTTATGTAGGTAATCTCTATTGTATATAGTTGTCAAAAGTAACTGTAACTTTAAGGTAATAACCTTAAAGTTACAGTTACTTATATTTTTAAAAATATAAGTTTATGTTAGTAACAAAATAAACTCAATTGCGAAATAAAATTATATAAAAGTATTAATTTTATGAAGTAACTCAAAAGGAAATTTGAGTTATAAATATAATAACGCACCTAACAACCTACGTAATACTAATAATAATGTAATATTCCATTGTTAATTCCACAAAAAACAATTAAAAAACAAATATTTATCAAAATAAACGATACGATCATCATCTGTCAGATATAAACCTATGCTGGTTACCTTCGAACGTTCAAAGTAACTGAGCTCAAGCCCTTCATTTTTGTTAGCGCCGTTCGTACTTTACCTTAACGAAGGTGAACACACAGACAATTTAATAATCTCTTATCTCACTCGCGTCCACCACATTTGCCGTAAGAGTGAGCAGTACAGAAGTTGGATATCGTTATTAGTTGGTCTAACACATGCCGTAAGGTCACTTGGACAAAACACAGATGCGTCAACAACCGCTCGCAAGGTGACGTATTGTATCTAGGTATGTATGTATTTATGCTGGACTCGTAATGGGTTGCCAGATTGAAAAAATCATTTTATTCATATACGTAACCGATACATATATGTATGTAACGGGTTTCTAGAACTATTCTAAATTATTATTTTTTATCAGATTCACGCTGTATCCCACACACAGCAGGGTAGGCAGAGGGTACCCTGTGTTAAGCCACTCCGTTTCCCCACTTTCTGCCGAATTTTGTTGGCATTGCGTGTTGAGTAGCAGAACTTAACTCCGCGCTTTGCCTCGACACCACACAATCGAAATATAAATTTAAGTAAATATTTCATCTCCTCGAGTGGGAATCGAACCCACAACCAATCGGTTTTACAGTCACACTTTGTGCCACTGCGCCACGACTGGCCTCTTCTAAATCTATTCTGAATGCAGTGTGGATACAAGTGAAATGGTACTCTTAAAACGTATTAAATAAGTACCTACGATATATTTAATATGCTATAGGAACTGGCATTAGAGTAATCTATTAGATGATTTTTAGGTTTTAAATTCTTATTTTTTCTTCTTAATTCTATCATTTTGAGTTAAGTTTGGGCATTTATTGAAAAACGACAGTTCTCCATTTTCCGCTTAACTAGAGAGGTTGTTTGTTGAGCCATTGAATTGGCGAAATCCAACGCCGGTCATTGTTTAACCAGACGGGTGAACCATACATATTTCAAATATAAACATTATCATTTTTCTCTTTTCTTCGTAGCCATTATTATAACATATTTAACCTTGTTTTGCAGAATACCAATTTTAGAATGTTAAAAGAAGAAACACAGGTTTTTTTATTTAATAACCTATTAGTATCAATTTATTTTATGTAATAAAGAAATAGGATCTGTTTCCAAAAAAAAATGTTCGCATTATTTTGGACAAAATATATGTGAAGTAATAGAAAAACATATTTCAACAATTTCCTCCACACTCATTTTCATTATGGTTGAAAATTTATTCTATTACATAACGCCTATGGGATGACGGACGCCCCAGTTTCGAGATACAATACGTTATAGTAGATACTAGTACTGTACATTATGGATATACGGACACGCACAATCGCCGATTACGCTGTATAAGCTAGCTGTCATGTCAGAAGACAGCTATTTTTTTTTTGCTTAAGGCAGAGATCTATTCTCTTCTTCATTTTCCGCCTAGTTCTGGTTCGATCATTGAGATTTTAATTTATTTTTTTGCTTTCTTCACGCTGTATCCTGCGCTATACTCTGCTATGCAAAAGGGACCTCAGAACCTAGTGTTAACCTTTGCTGTGTCTCCATTCCCCATTACAACACTTCCGTTCCGTTCCCTACTTATTACCGAAGTCTTGAAGCATTTTTTGTTGAGTAGCGGGATTCAACGCTGCGCTTGCCTCATAACTAGAGCGAGAAAATGAAGCGAATATTCTATATTTCGCCCCCCCAAGTTGAAATCGACCCTCCTACCGTCACATTACAGCCACAACCTTATGCTCAAGCGCAACGACGGCTTCTCTTAACAGCAATAAACTTACAAAAATATATTTTCAAATTTGATCATCCTAAAAAGAATTATTTACGTGCAATATCAATAATAATTTTATATTTAAATTGTCTGTTCTGTCTGTATATACATAACTTTAGTTTAGATAGCTCCAGTGCGGGAGTCGTCTTTAAATTAGGGTCAATGATGATATAGTCATAAAATCGTCATCCAACACCACACCGAGTTGTAAAAAGAGTGATGTGATACCAGCTTATATCATACTGTTTTATATATAATAGTTAATTAATTTGTACTCGCAATATTTATAATTATTTAACTTTAAAATACTGCTAAATTAAACGGATATTATTTTCTGTCTCAAAAAACGGAACAAATAAATTAAATAGTCTCGAGGCTAGTCGTGGCGCAGCGCCACGAAGTGTGACTTCAAAACCGACTGGTTGTGGGTTCGATCCACTCGAGGAGATGAATATTTACTTAAATTTATATTTCCATTTCTTCGCTCTAGTGTCGAGGCAAAGCGCGGCGTTGAGTTTTGCCACTCAACACGCAATGCCTCCAGAATTCGGCAGAAAGTGGGGAACGGAGTGTCTTAACACTAGGTCCCCTTGTGCCTACCTTGCTGTGTGCGGGATACAACGTGAAGCTGATTTATTTATGATTATTTTTTTTTGTATTTGGCATAAAATAAAAAAAATATACTAAAAAATTATGCATATCTAAATATAATACCACTGTAAAATCAAAATTTTTAATAAATATTTAATGGATGATACGATTTTTAGTAGTAAGCTACATTAGTGTTGGCCTTTCAGAAGGCTTTCTACAAATTATTGATAGACAAGTGAGGTTCACATGATAAGAATCAAATGAAAATTCGTGATTGATAGTAATACATACATATTATATGTAGTATTGTTTTGTGTATGACTTTAAAAACAATTTTAATATCAATAAGTATTTTTTAAAAAAGTAAAAACTATTTTTTAGTCTTTAAAGAAGTATTTTTTTAATATTGTTCACTATTTTCATTTATTCGCTCTGGTTGGTGACGAGACAAAGTGCGGCGTTCAATTCCGCAGCTATTAAGCGTATTAACGCAATGCCTCCAAAATAAAATATGAAAATAGGGAACCTGTCTTTATATGGAGTGGAGTGTCTTAACACTAGGTTCCTAGCTCTGCCTGCTATACGCGGGATACAGCGTGAAACTAAAAAAAAAGATTAAACATATTTACATAAACTTTACTCTTTTATATGAATATTTAGATAATTCTAGAAATTATTGTTAGATGTTTAATGTTCATAAGGGCAATGGATTTCCCACGCAGCGCAGGCGCTGCGGCCTTGCTTCTGAACCTTTACGACAATGTACTGGAGTCACGGACACTAATCTAATACTAGTTTTCCTCTCGTTCACAAGGATCTACTGGTTGTTGTTAGATTAATAAATAAATTTGTTATTTAATAATATTTAAAGTAATGAGGCCAGTTGTGGCGCAGGGGCACAAGGTGTGAGTGTAAAATCGACTGGTTGTGGGTTCGATCCTCGCTCGAGGAAATGATATATTTATTTATATTAACATTTTCATTTTTTCGCTCTAGTGTTGAGTTCCACCACTCAACTCGCTATGCCTCCAGTATTATTAAAATAATTTACATCTATTACAATTAATATAGACGCTATGCGTAATGACGCAGTTGATTGTTTCCTTTGGGTTCGGGTGGTGGAGACTGGAAAAAGCTTTTTGCTTTTTTTTGCCTGCTTTACTACTGAAAATATATGAAAATGATAGTTTGATTTGATTTTACTATATAATATAAATTTAAATGTCTATAAATAACAAAATATCACCAACAATTATAAAATAATAATATATCTCCCATTCACAATAAATCGCGTAATTGAAGCTGACATTCAGCGCTTTCTTAAACTTTTCCATATAAAAACGTAAAAATGTATATAAATACGTTACCTAAAAGTAATGTGTGATGAAAGGTGAACGATCTTGGAACTGAATACATTTTAAGCAAATATATTATGGAAAGTGAATGCAAATAATACGAATAGAATGACCTTTCGCTTCGAATGATGCGTCAGCTCAACTCAAGTGATGTAACACTCTTTATTTATATATTATAAATATATACTCGAGTGTAGGTACTTGTTGATGTTTATAAGATACCTGTTGTAAGGAGGAATTCCTTATAGGCCTCAATCGACAAGGAAAGTGAAAGTATATAATAATTATTTATAGTTTCAGTAGGATTTGTCTTAAAACGATATTTCATATAACTATAAAATATAAATTATATTATATACAGGGTAGGCAGATGGAACATGGAAACCTAGTGGTGAGACACTCCTATTAAGGCACTTTTGTTGCCCACTTTCCGCTGAATTCTGAAGTCACTTTTCCACGACGCCAGAGCGAAGAAATGAAAATATTAAAAGTTCATTTCTTCGAGTGAGAATCGAACCGACAACCTGTCGCGTTTACATTCTTGTACAATATACAATATTATATACTATTATAAAAGAAAACAGAAATAATCTATACTTCGTTATATTTAACATAGTAATTAACCTCTATCAAATAGATGTTTGTAAACATTGCAGTAACAGGAAACAAAATTAAGAAAAACAACTGGTACTGGTTCTAAATAAATAAATTTTATACTATATCGTAATATTATCAAACCCGTCTTACGTCGAGTGCCTTCTAACGAGCGCTTACATAGCAATATTTCTAAGCAAGTCATCATCACTCTCACTTTTCAAAAAGATCTTACGATATTTTTTTACCGAAAAATTGATTATTTCCTGTGAACTCGCGTGTTTTAATTATGTACAATTAATATAAAACAAGTTTTGTAATATATAAATTAGACGTTCAATGTTTATGTTGCAAGTAATTAATGTGGGATGGCGTCTCTTCAAAAATTTCACGTAAATTATTCAAAATGAGGAGAAAACAGCGGCGTTGAGTTCCGCTACTCTACACACAATGCCTCTAGAATTAAGCAGATCGAAACGGATTATCTTAACACTAAGTTTTCAAGTTCACTCTGCTCATCTACTGAATTTTGCGGGTTACAGCGTGAAACTAAAAAAAAACTACCCATTCGTCTTATCTTACATATCATTTTCTACTAAAAATAAACTAATAATATAAATATATAATAATAATTTAAATATCCACCTATAAAGAAAACCTATCCAGTCGTAGCACATTCCCACCTTACACACAGTACCGTAACCGTAGCTCACGCGCGGTACCGTTGCGCCGGCGCACGTTGCCCCGTCCCGCTTGCACCGTTCTTCAGTAGACCGGCAAAAAACGCTTTCGCTTTCCATTGAAGCTTTTATCTATACGCTACTTTATTACTGTATTTTATATTTATTGAACTTTCTTTATTCTTTTTAAGTTTTATTTTTATATTTTTGTTTATGTTTGTCTGGTTTTTTTTATTTATTATTTTTTAGTTTCACGCTGTGAAATTAGTGTTAATAAATTCCGTTCCTATAAATACATTTTTGTCACCCACTGTCTGCCGAAGTCTGGAGGCATTGCGTGTCGAGTGGCGGAACTCAACGCCGCGCTTTGTTTTGTTACTAGAGTGAGTAAAATAAAAGTATAAAATATTACATTTCCTCTAGCGAGATTTGAACCCACTATTCGTTCTAAGGCGACAGGCCTCATTTTGTTTTGTTCTTTATTGCATTCGTCTTTATATTTATTATATGCCTTTGAAAGTTTTGAAAATTCTGTAGAAACTTAAATGTTATATTTAATCGTTGCTATTATTTAAAAAAAATGGTTCACATATATTTTTCACATTCAATTATATACTCAGTAGGTGTATTTAATATAGAACAAAAAGCGATCGTGTGAAGCAAGAAGTCAAAACTTAAACCTTGACCACGGTGTCTGACATTAAAAACGCGTGTGCCTTTCACGGCTCTGGTGGACGTTGTATAACTAACTTTCCATTATCTTTCATTGATTTTGACTTAAAAATTAAAAATTACATTATTTAATGTTGATAACATTTTATTACAAATACACAAAAGTACTAGAGGCCGGTCGTGGCGCAGCGGCACGAGGTGTGACTGCAAAAATCGACTGGTTGTGGGTTCGATCCCCACTCGAGGAGATGAAATATGTACTTAAATTTATATTTCCATTTCTTCGCTCTGGTGTCGAGGTTAAGCGCGGCGTTGATTTCTGCCACTCAACACGCAATGCCTCCAGAATTCGGCAGAAAGTGGGGAACGGAGTGTCTTAACACTAGGTTCTCTCTGCCTACCCTGCTGTGTGCGGGATACAGCGTGAAGCTAATTTAATTTAATTTTAATTTTCAAAAGTACTAAACCAGGACAAAAATGAGTCAACCCTTTTTTAATATTATATTTATTTGAAAAGTCGAAAACAAAGTTATATATAAAATTCCCTATAATTTCTAAGTAAAAAGTAATTAAATGTATAACATTCTTCTTTTTGCTGAGTGTAAAAACATTTTTAGAATATTAGATCCTATGGAATACATATTTAAATCGTTTATGTTGCGAAACACGCAGACTCGCCGCACTACAAGTTAAGGTCACTGATATGTGGCAATTTTCCCATTTCGAAGAGAAGTCGAACCTTGACCTAGGAATTTAATTCCATTTCGTCATCCACTACACTGCACAAAATAATGATTAAAAATTACGCTAATTTAACATCGTGTTTGTTGGTAGTTTTTATTGCTTTTTGGCAGACATTCAAATTCAAAAAACACCAATATAAAAAAGTGAAATATAGTGGAGATGAAATGTTTAATTTATATGACTAACGCATGTTATTTATTATCAAATCAAATTCACACAAGCTTCGTGCTGTATCCCGCACACAACAGGGCAGAGGGAAATTAGAGTTAAGACACTCCGTTGGTGTCAGAGCGAACAAATGAAAATATTAATAAAACAAATAAATGCATTCTCTCGAGTGGGGATCAAACCTACAACAGTTACGCGTTACAGTCACGCCCTTGTGCCACTACGCCACGCCGGCCTCAATTAATTAAAAAAAAATTAAAATTAAATTAAATTAGCTTCACGCTGTATCCCGCACACAGCAGGGTAGGCAGAGGGAACCTAGTGTTAAGACACTCCGTTCCCCACTTTCTGCCGAATTCTGGAGACATTGCGTGTTGAGTGGCAGAACTCAACGCCGCGCTTAACCTCGACACCAGAGCGAAGAAATGGAAATATAAATTTAAGTAAATATTTCATCTCCTCGAGTGGGGATCGAACCCACAACCAGTCGGTTTTGCAGTCACATCTCGTGCCGCTGCGCCACGACCGGCCTCCTCAATTAATGTGTAGTATTAAATGAAAAAAAAAAAAATAAGGCACTATAGCGATTCCACTAGATGTCAGTGGTTGCGCGCGCGCACATGTTGCGCCACCTTTTGCGCAACACGGCCGTTCACCCCGGAAGGCGTTTTCCTCGGTTTCTTTAGCGCTGCGTTACTGTGGCGGTCGCGTGATACTCTTATATGAAGTACTTACACCTTCTTAACAAAATCTTAAGAAAGTTTAAATAAACAATATATAATTCAATTATAAGTATGTATCAAATATTTTTTGGCACATCTAAATTCCAAAAAAATCTTTGGTAATTTTTTGTTGTTTAATTTTTTTTTAAATAATTGAATACATGATTTTTACTGGCAACAACTTTTTAGGAAAAACAGCCGCATTAATAATGAAGACAGTTTTTGGAATACGCTATTAAAGAGTATCTCCATACATTTGTTTGGATTGTGATGGCATTTTGACAAAATAATGTGACGACGCGTCCATTTCGTATTAATGACTTGTTTATTTTATGTTGTATTTCAGTTGCGTGTTATCTGTTAACTCGTGTGTTCAATAAGAACATTATTATGAGTAACGTGTCATATTATATTTCGAATCTTATTTATTAAAAAAAACCAGTCAAGCGCGAGTCGGGTACGCCCGCCGAGGGTTCCGTACAAAAATTGGAGAACTCAAGCTTTTTACTTAGCTTAGCTTAGCCAGAGCTCTTCCATCTGGAACCTCACTTGAACTAGCGGCTTTAATACCAAATTTTATCATCTTTTAAGGCTATTATTTTTTAAAATTTAACCACAAATTTATAGTTTTTAGATTTTTTTTCCTGAAATACTACTGTAATAATACTAATACTACCTGTAGATGCTTACTGCCAAATTCATAATTCTAGGTCAATCGGAAGTACCCTACTAATTTTGATTCCCTTTATAGTGTTGAAATATGCGTTTTTTTGCGATATAAATGGCTATATCTTTTTCTTAAGTCAATTTAGAAATATGTCTTTTTAGAAAATTATGGGGCCGTAGATCTGATTATATCCAAGCGTTCCTGAGATAAAAGCTCTTGAAAGACAGACAGACGGACGGAAAACAAAGTAATAATATAAGGGTTCGTATTTTCCTTAAAAGGTACGGAGCCCTAAAAAACACAAAAATGATTTTATTTATATTATAGCTATTGAAAAAAATGTGTACAATATTTATTAATAACTTTAAAAACTTGAAAGGAAAATTTAATTTAAAAATTTGCAATTTTTTGAGACAAATTATTTTATACTATTTAAAATTTCTATATATAAACAATTAGAAAAAGATACATTTGTTCATTATTCGAGAACTTAATGGAATTGCATTCAAGAAATTTTAATACAGATTCACCGATTTATACGTAACATGAGTGTGTGCGGAATTTTAAATCAATAGCGAAGAGGAAAGTCCCCAATTTGGCTGCAAATCTCAACATTTACATAAGTATGACATTGTAACGCTTACGCAAAGATGCACCGGCAATTTACGAAAGTCACACAACACTAGTTAAGGAGTATACTCTTTAAAATAATAGGAAAAATCCATAAATTATTACTTAAAATAACTTTAATAAAAATATCTTGATTTCATTATCGATAATTTATGATAAATTCGGCGGAGAGTTGCAAGCGGAGTGTTTGAACACTAGGTTCCCTCTGTCTATCCTGCTACTTACTAAAAATACGATCTATCTTCATTTCGTAGATATGATTTTTTATTTTACTTTTGCTATACCTTAATAAACATGTAATTATCTATTTGAAAATCTATAATTTTTTATTTCATTTAAAATTAACTGCTCCTTGATCACAATCTAAGAAACTGTTCATAGTCGTGTCGAAATGTACCAGAGTTGTTAATTCGACACATGCTAAAAGCTTTGGCAATACAAATTGAATTGAAAGGTGATTTGAAGACACCTTTTTTTTTAAATTAAATCTTGTTGCACAGCACGCGCTAATATACTATAAATTATAATATTAATAAAGCTGTCCTAAAAAAACAAGGGTAAAGACCTTTTGCGTAACTACATGTTACGTGTTCCGGTGAGAGGCAATGTCAGACTTTGCAACCGCTATTATGACGAGCGAGCAGTTCTACCAAGACAATGCTTCTGTTTTAAACATTTCGCAGAACCGGCGAAATGTTTCACAGCAAATCGTGCAATAACTTAACTATTATAATTACAGCTTTTTCTTATATAAAAAAAAATCTTCTATTTATGTTTTTTTGGTTGTTATTTACTAGATATTTGATTTAAAAAAAAACATTTACTTAAAAAAAATAAGTTATTCTGTGATATCATCCAGCATCTGTAGCATCTCTAAGAATATTTTAATAAAAAAAAATAAGAACAAATAATTAAATAGTAGCAGTAAGAAACATTTTCATCATTCCAATTGCAATACATAACAATTGCATATCAAGGTTCCAAATGTCTCTATTAAAACTGAGTCTTTTGTTTCGTTACATACATATGTGCCAAAAAAGGTCAATGACCAGCCTCGACGTTTCTACAACCGCATTTGGTTACACGATAAAAGTGGTAAAAACCAACTTAACAGGTTTAATTGCGATAGTACTACATCTACATACGGTTCAATTTACAATATAGTAGTTCACGAACAAACAACCTTCTAGCTCGATAGTCGCTGTAAATTATATAGTAAGCTCCTTCGTAGGTTAGGGTTAGTTGCTCATGAGATATAGACTTTAAAATAATAGATTTAAAATCTATTATACATTGATATATAATGGGAGTTATGTTATTTCAAAATAGATGAGAAATGGCGGCCAAAATGTTGGTTTGTTTATCGTTCGCGCGTTCTTGACAGCGAAAAAGTGAAAACGACTGTGGTGGATGAGAGCATTGTGAAACTAGGCAACCGACGAGCCATGCGAGGTACGGTTGGTTGTCGGCCATTCGGTTATATAATGAGAAATGTGCCGTGTCGGCACACACATAATTGAAATGATCAGTGCATAACAATCTATTATATATTTTGTTGATTTATATTTTGAATAATTTTTCCACATATATTTTTATTTTGTTATTAATTGTAACACTTATAGTGTCTTTGTATAGAAATTTTAATGACCATATTCGTTAAGAATCTTATTTAGGACGTTAAATCGTCAAACGTCGAGTTTATTAGAGCCTAATTCTATATACAACATTATATTCATAACGTGTTGAGTGCTGCCTCAACTCAAAGCCGCGCTTTGTCTTGTTACCAGAGCGAAGAAATTTAGTAAATAAAAATATTGTTAAATAATAATTAATTAGCCCGAGGGGGAATCGAACCCACAACCGTCGCGCTTGAAGTCACACGCTTATCTCACTGTGCCACGACGACTACTAACATACAAGACGACTTGTTTAGTATATCTAAACAAGTTTTAAAAAACTGATTATTTCATTAAAATAAAAATTACAACTTTTCAATAGAATTAAAGATAAAATAAAATATATTGTAATACCACATTTCGTCAGTATTAATCACAGCCCACAGCCCACGGTGCTCGGTACACCAAATTCAACAGTTTTACAATAGCACTTTATGTATGTCATTGACATCTAACTATTGTTTATTGTATATTCTATGAGCATTCTTTCACTTTCAAAATTTGACACAATGGCTTGTAGACTATCTGATCACCATTAGGTATTGGTAACTATACTTCTTCCTCTAGATCTCTACATACAATATGTATGCTTCATGAGGCCAGTCGTGGCGCAGGGGCACAACAAGGTGTGACTGTAACGTGACAGGTTGTCGGTTCGATTCTCACTCGAGGAAATGAAATATTTAATATTTTCACTCTTTCGCTCTGGTCACGTTGAGGTCCGTAGCTAAACACGCAATGTTTCTAGAATTCGGTCGAAAGTGGGGAACGGAGTGTCTTAACATTAGGTTCCTTATACTTACTCCGTTGTATACGGGACTAGCGTGAAGCTAAAAAAAATAGTTTATATAGAAATAAATAGAGAATTATTAGTATGATGATGCCTTGAAAAAGACATATATTAAAAATTGTATGAGTAGTTATATTTCAATTCGTTTTTGATACGCTTGACCATTTAACTACTTCTTAAGTATATTAATACTGTATCAATATTAGGTATATTTAAAAATATAGTTTTCTCATATTAAATTTAAGTATCTGGATTGATACTTAAATTTAATATGAGACTAACGACTTAAAAAAGACAGCAGGAATCCGCTGGATTCAGAGGGCGCAGGACCGGGCGGAGTGGCGAGCATTAGGGGAGGCCTATGTCCAGCAGTGGACTTCGAAAGGCTGATGGATGGATGGATGATCTGGATTGATTGTAATCAGGTACAATTTGGAAATATTCCACATTTCCAATCAACTTAAATTCAATTTTCCAGTCTATTTCAATACAATTTTGATTTTTCAATAATAATTGTAAAAATTAAAAAATATCTTTATACACTATTATCCTGTTTAATTCATATATTTTTATCTAATAATTAATGCGATAAATATAAATATATGGATATCATAGGTTGTACTTTAATAATTTGTTGTTTGTTCATGCACAAATTTGTAAGGTCGTTCACATTTTTATCGTCAAATGTGAATTATCGCTAGAAGACGTCACTTCGCCCCAAGTTTTTAAGTAAAAAAGGTTTTTCTTATTTTCTACTTTTATGCTTAAGCCAATTTCGCTGATCTAATCTATTAACTTTATAGAACATGCTAGAGATAACTGCTGTCTGTACGTTTTATATATATATATATATATATATATATATATATATATATATATATATATATTTATCATTTATATTATTAACAATACTTAGACCAAAAAACGAACCGATATCAGCCACTATCAGGCAACGACCTTAGTACTCTAATTTAGATATCTGCAAATGTAGATCATCAAAATTCATGTAAGGTAGGTCGTTCAACTTGATTATGGTTTTTTTTATACTAAATTAATCAAGAAATACTCAACTGGACACTTAATATTACGTATGAGTTTTAAATCGCTTCTATAGTATCCATATAGACTTAACTATATTTTTTTATGTAATATTGTGAAAACTATTTGTAATATTTTATTCAATAATTCAATAGTTTTAATTCGATAAAGTGAAAAAATAATAAGTATCTTTTCTTTTGTCATTACTGCTATATTGAGTACTTATAAATCAAAATATTAGCCTCACGGTATATCCCGCACACAGCAGGGTAGATAAAAGGAACCTAGTGTTAAGGCACTCCGTTCCCCACTATCCACCAAATTCCGGAGACATTGCGGGTTTAGTTACGGACCTCAACGCCGCGCTTGCCTCGACACCAGAGCGAGGAAATAGAAATATACATAAACATTTCAGATCCTCGAGTGGGGATCGAATCTACAACCAATCGGTTTTACAGTCAGACTTTCTTGCCTCTGCGCCACGACTGGCCTAAGTTCTTATACATGTAGAAATATTACAAAAGAAGTTATTTTACGTTACTGTCAACTGAAATAAACCGAAACAATATCGAGTTAAGATATATTAAATAATGTACATCAATTTCCTGTTTGTGAATATTCAAATGGGGTTAGTCAGATCATTTTCACCTATTATTTAAACAGGGCGGTACAGTGCGTCAATACATGTTTTTGTACAGAAGAATAGTTAACCCAGTTTCCATGAGGCGTTCCTTGCTAAATATACACTACCTGACTGTCGGCGTATGCGACGCATGCCGTCGATGGCCGCATCGGCTATTGTATTTTTAATAATAACCTTTGGAAGAAACGATGCATTTATGATAACTTTTGATGTAATTTAATATAATATAAGTAATTTTTACACTATAGGGTGTGATTGTAACGCGAGTGTTGTGGGTTCGATTCCCACTCGAAGGAATGAATTATAATTTCTTAATATTTTTATTTCTTCGTTCTGACACCAAGGTAAAGCGTTGAGTTCCACCACTCAATACGCATTGCCTTGAAAAATTCGGCGGAAAGTGGGAAACGGAGTGTTTTATCACTTTTCTTCCCTCTGCCTTCTCCGCCATGTGCGGAATACACCTTGAAACTTGATTAATTTTTATTTACACTCAAATATGATAAATAATACAATTATATTTAGTAAAAAGAAGTTACAAATAATATAAATATTACTTAAATAAATTAATTATTTAAATAGTAAATTAATGAGAGATACGACACACCTGTGTATTGACTGTTCATTGTTAACACAATGAATCAGTAATCTAGATATTCACATATAGCGGACGGAGCGAATGAACTCTGTTTCACTGTAACCCAACACCAAATTGTGCCATCGGCCAGCCTAACCTTTTAGACAAAAAGCGTTGGTTTATTTGGGTTGCATGTATTTTAAAATTTTTTGGCAAATTTATTAATAAAATCTTCTATATCTTGTTTCTTTTTGTGACCAAAAACGATGTAATGTTTTTCAATAAAATATACAATCTAAATTTCAAATCTATATAAAAAGAAACCAATAGATTGAGATGGTAGGTAAAAAGTATTTAATATATATTGTGAAATTTTATATCGAATTTGAAGAAATTCACGAATAAGGACATAATGAGTGACACACTCGTCATAACGTAAAAATTCGTTTAACAAATCACGCGAACATATATGTGTGAAGCGGTCATGAGGAACAGCGCGTGCGCATGCGGCTGACCTACATTCGCGTCGTCGGTGACTAGTTCCCCTCCACCGGACCACACACGCCACTCTGCGTGCCCGCTGCCTACACCCGCAGCCATTACTGCAACTCATCCTAACACTGAAAGAAACGTTACTGCTGTATTTTAACGAAATCCCTTTCGTCAGTTCATCGACCCCGCTATCGAAATCCGCACACACACACACGCTCGTCCTCGAGCCGAGCTGTCAGATAAAAAAAAACGAAACAAAAAATATTCGATATAACGGTGAATGAGTGTACGACAGAGATAACTATATTTTCGGCGGTCGCCACGACGAATGTAAGGTCGACGAAAACCACTGACGCAATTTTTACAGCGTACGTAGTTGAGCGCTGGCAGAGTGCTGGCGGCGGTGTGTGCGTGAGCGCCGAGAGCGACGCCCGCGTCTCGAATATTTAGGTGAAAGTATTTCGAATTTCGACATGACAACATTCGCGCGCAGTAGTTATCGTGATTTTGCCGAATCGAGAGGTTCAGAGAACGCGACCGCGACCGCGAAGCGATACGGAGCTGCGCGCGCGCAACCCTTAAGTTCTTAAGTTCTCGTCCCGCAGGAAGTGCGCCGGCCGCGTGCTGAACGTGACAAGTGCTACGTTGGAAAAGTATGCTGGGAGATTGTGTTTCCGGAAATTTTCGAAAACGTAAATTGAAATAGTGATATTTGAATCTTGTAAGCGGTGGAACTTCGTGTGATGTGCGTGTTGGTGCGCTAGGCAAACTGTCGGCTGGCGACAACCTGGGGTCCGAGGCGCTAGACGCCTCCGCGCATGCACTGCAACTACAGACGATGACCTCAACAATGGGTGAGTATTTTATATTAAAGTGCGACATAGAAAAAAATATATTTTAACATTATAAAATTTACATTTTGAAATATGTAAAATATTTTATTTATTTTTTTAATATATATATATATATATATATATATATATATATATATATATANACTATTTTTACAAGAACATATGAAAAAAAGAAATCTGTGAGCAAAATTTACAATTAGCGCATCAGGCGTTCGTAGCTTGTCATGTTCATGTCGTAGCATGGCTACGCGAGCTACGAACTTAGGTTTATAAGCTTTTGTCATGTACTATTTTATTACCTTAAAATGAAATAATGTAGGAAATCTTGAGAATACAGTTTTATATAGTAAATTGTATTATTTCTATTTATAAAATATTCGTTTTAAATACACATCACTATAATACGTTTAAGAATTAGCTTGGGAGATTTATTTCCTGTAATATTTAAAATTAACTGTAAAAAATAAATTTATAGTTCACATACTTTTAACATCAATAAAGTACTCTTGCTTTAGAAACAACATGTTTGATCGATATGAAGCCACCAATAACTCTATAAGGCTCGTAATATAAACATACAAACACATAGTTTTATCTACAATAAATATTATACAATATACCTTAGAAGTACATCCATATTTTTATAAATAAAATAAATTTATAAGCAAAACTCTACATTTATTAGAAAAAGGTATATACTTTATTTTATCCCACTTCAAATCTTTAATCAGAGGAATTTTATATAAAGTAGTAACCTTTTTTAAACATTTTTAAAGTGTTATTCCACACTTAGGAAAAAAAATACTTATTTAGAAAACGTATAAAAATTTCAAATTTTTATACGTTTTCTAAATAAGTAAGTAGTAACCTGCTTATAACTTTATATATAGAAATTCAATGTTTTTTATAACTATTACAAATACACTATAATTAAAATAAAATAATAAAATTAACTAATATTTTATTCTACTAAAACAGCCATAAATTCATATGTAAATATAAAGTTTCCATAATACAGTACTTCATACACCTCTACAGAACAAGTAAATCTGAATTAAGCAATTCGTTCAATGTCTTATTGGGCAAACGATTTATTCTGAAACAATATTAATATTAAACCTGCATACATTGCAAAATAAAAGCCGCCAGTGGAACTAACCATGACATTCCCGAATCATCTCGTGAATCACGAACGTGTTTTTTATAAGGGCTGGCACATACGAAACTTAAAGCTTATTATATAAATTAAATTTTAAAAAATCAGGATACACAGAGGGAACCCAGTGTTAAGACACTATATTCTCCACTTTTTAAATTTAAAATAAAAACTAAACTTATACCATTTCTATCGCATAAATATTTAAATTAGTACGTTCAACCGCAGCTATTAGTGTGCTATTAGTCTATGGTACTCTTACTTTCATTATATGGCTGCCCTTTGTTTATGGTCTATGACTCGATGGGGTCGACGGCCTCACGGCATTTGCCGTTGCCAAAATACATTTTTAACGCTCACTTTCCAATGCGGTGAAAGCGAAAAGGTACCGAATGTCACTGCTTCCTTTCAAAACATTGTAGTGGGAGGATGTTGGTTGTATTCAAATAGATCGTAAGATCTATTGTCATTTGGGTCTATTATGGTTTGGTTATTTGTTTTTTTTATCAGCTTCACGCTGTATCCCACACACAGCAGGGTAGGCAAAGGGAACCTAGTGTTAAGACACTCCGTTTCCCATTTTTCGCCGAATTTTGGTGGTATTGCGTGTTGAGTGGTGGAACTCTATAATTCTGTAAATACATTAATCTAAGCAAAATAACTTTATACCAATTATATTTATACATATGCATATTTAGTACTCGGATGTATGTATGTCTTCGAGATTCCATCAAATGAGGTTTTATATCACATAATATATGAAATAGGAAGTCGATAGATCGGAAGTGTATAGTATTAAATAGAATGGCAGAACGATCGTGCTCTCTGAATGTCAAGGTATTAAGCCGAAGGCTAAGTCGCAACCGACGCCGAAATCCTGCTCAAGATCATTACTCCAGCTTGTTTATGTAAACATCTTTTTCTTTTTAAACTGAATCCATTTATAACTTTAAATATTTTATCGAGTCTTTTTTTTGCAACAGTACTTTGTGCTTGCTTTAGAGATAATAGTGCATTTTTGTGACTTATTTTTTTATTAATTTTATGTTTTCTTTAGTTATGTAACTTTTTATATATATTTATTTCTATAATATAACTTAATTAAATTTAAAATACATACTACTCGAGCTTATCTTGAAAATTTCAAACGTTTGTCGCTACAAGCAACTTTATGAAAATTACCCTTGTAAATTTTTATTTTTGTAATTTTTTAAATTCAGGTAGTAAATTAAGACGGATCACGGCTGTTAAGTTAGCGGGCGGCCTCGTATCGGCACTGACATTGCAACAGGAACCTCTCAGACTTCCTACTGCCCACTTTAGAACATTTTTATAATTATTAGTCAGAAAGAAGTACACATATGTGATATTTTTATATTAAATATTTGTATATTTTAAAATTTATTTAATAATATAATTTCAAGGTTTTTTATACGATTATTCCGGTACTTTAAATATTAGTGTCAACTGAGGTACATAAATGCTCTTTTGTTCTTTATAATAAAAATGGTCACATAATATTTACACTTCCGTAGCTTTCAAAACCTGTAATTTATAATAAAGAAATATTAATAGGTACTCATAAGATTCAGCTTAAAATATCTATAGAGGCCGTCGCGATGCAGTGGTACAAGCGGGTGACTGTAAACGCGACGGTTGTGGTTTCATGGAATTATTACTTATTTAAATGTTAATTTCTTCGCTGAGGCATAGGGCGGCGTTGAGTCCCGTCACCTTACACGCAATGCCTCGAAAATTCGGCGGAAAGTAGGGAACGGAGTGTCTTAACACTGGGTTCCTTCTGCCTGCCCTACATGCAAGATACAGCGTAATACTGAAAAAAAAATACGTAATTAGCTTAAGGAAGAAAAAAAATGTGATGAAATGTCCGCAAAGTATTATATCAACAGAAATATTATACTTTTTAAATACCAATCTTAAATTAGTATAGAAAATACATATGTATTAAAAATCTTAATTATCCATTGGACGGAAAGCGTTCGTGTATTGAAATGGACGATAAGCTGACGACCATGGGAGAGGACGTAATACTTCCTAGTGCCGGCTCTTTTAGAAGCTATGTAAACATATAGAAGGCTTGCATTTCCACCAAAACTACAATATAAATGATTGAATATAAATATTTTATAGCGTAATATACAAAAAATACGATTCTATTGTAAGTTAATACTGATTATGATTTGATTACATTATCCTATATCAGGTAAAATTTTCTAAAGGTATTTAATAATGAACTAAATTTCAAATAACATTTTAAAAGACCAGTCGTAGCGCAAGGGCACAAGCGCGCGACTGTAAACTCGGCACTCGAGTGAAATGAAATATTTCATATATTCATTTAATTGCTCTGGTGTCGCGGGAAATGCGCGGTGTTGAGTGCCGCCACTCAACACGCGATGCCTGCAGAAGACGGAAGAAAGTAGAGTGTCTTAACACTAGGCTTTCTCTGCTTACGCTGCTGCATGTGTAAAGTTGAAAAGAAAAAAACTTACATTAGACAGTCTAAAATATTTATATATTGTTCTGAAAATCTGATTTTATTCTAAATTGGATATTATTAACTGCAAAAACAAAATGCTAATATTTAACTAGCGTCAACAAAAAAAATTAAGATCCGCTATATTGTTTACTTTCACGTTAATTATAACGTAAATATTTTTTTTATCGTACAATATGAACTGTATGAACTGTACCAAACATTGGATCAGAGTCTAAGTTGAACAAATAACTTCCGTTTTGTGTTTACCTCTTAGGTTCAAGTTCAAACAGCTCTTTGTCCGAGCTACGTGATACTGTCGAGGTTGAAGTTAATATATATTTTGTAAGAGTACCTTTAAAGTTACACCTTGTATTGGTACCTTACTTTTGGTACCTGTTCAATATATTTTCTTATCAGATCTGTAAATAGCTTAAAGTGGTACATATAATTCAATGCTGATATTACTTACGCTACTATTTATGTAATAATGATGCTACTGTTCATATTTTTTATTACTATTTAGTAATAAAAAATATGAACACTACTTTAATTTTAGATTAAACTGCCATAATAAATGTCTTTTCAATGTTCAAAAAAAAGTAAATTTCACGCTGTATCCCGCACACTGCAGGGTAGGCAGAGGGAACCTAGTGTTAAGACACTCCGTTCCCCACTTTCTGCTGAATTCTGTAGACATTGCGTGTTGAGTGGCAGAACTCAACGCCGCGCTTATCCTCGACACCAGAGCAAAGAAATGGAAATATAATTTTAAGTAAATATTTCATCTCCTCGAGTGAAGATCGAACCCACAACCAGAGGTTTCACAGTCACACTTTGTGCCCCTGCGCCACGACTGGCTCCAGTTTTAATGTTTAATAAAACGAATATTACTACTACTAATACTAATAGTAGTTTGTTTTTTAATGTTTAATAAAACTATTTAAGCCAAAAATGATCGTCAAGCGACGCAAAATACATATATATGGATGGATTTTATAAAAAAAAGACATTAAATTATATGTTGTTCATAGTCCATACATATTTCCTATAAACTTTACGGAAGTTTTGCATCGACCTCGTGTTGCGTCGCAAAAGAAGCGACACACACAGCCGCAAAATATTTTATTCGATTCATTTAAAATATCCCACTATCAAGGTCTTTTACACGTTCATTTTATATTAGAGCTAGTTTATCTTTGAATTGCCGTACATTGCACTTACATATAGAAAATACGCTGCGTAAAGAACCCAAAATAAGTTTCTTTAGTCACTCGCTTACGTTTTCGTTGTGAATAATTTACAAACGTAATAAACGTAAATTTATGTTATTTTGAACGATTACATTGTCTAATTATAATATATTTAATTTTTTTATGAATTGAAATAATTTTATGTATGTTCTTGATTATCTTTTCAAATATATATTATAAAAAGATAGTCAAAAAATTTAAATAATAAAGTTATAGTAAAATTGAGGCCAGTCGTGGCGCAGAGGCACAAAGTGTGACTGAAATATCGGCTGGTTGTGGGTTCGATCCCCACTCGAGGAAGTAAAATATTTATTTACATTTATATTTTGATTTCTTCACTCTGGTGTCGAGGCAAAGCGCGGCGCTGAGTTCCGTCACTCACCAAGCATTGCCTCTAGAACTCGGCGGAAAGTGGGGAACGGAGTGCCTTAACACTAGGTTCCCTCTGCCTACCCTGCTTTGTGTGGATACTGCGTTAATCTTTAATTTTATATTAAAAATAGTTAAGTAAAATCAAATGTTAAACATATAGCTTCTTATTACGATTATTTCGTATGAATCAACCTTTTTATGTATTTTCTGATAATGCACTTTACACCGTAAAATTTTACGTCATGTTTCGCGTAGAACATACGTAAATCAATTCAACAAAAAATGCATATATATAGATATATATATATATATATAGTAGCCTATACTACTTGATAAGCTCGTAGGTATAGCAACAACACCGTAACATTTAGGTCGTGATAACGTCAAATTCATATAACCAGTACGTAGGTGTGTTCTGTAAAAGAAAATTAAAATTTTCTTTGCAAATTATTCAGCTTCGCACACAGCAGGGTAGGCGGAACCTAGTGTTAAGACACTCTGTTCCCCATTTTCTGTCGAATTCTGGAGGCATTGTGAAGAAATGGAAATATAAATTTAAGTAAATATTTCATCTCCTCGAGTGGGAATCGAACCCACAACCAGTCGGTTTTACAGTCACACTTTGTGCCCCTGCGCCACGAATGGCCTCAAATTGTTGGGAGTTCAAATATAATGTAAAAAAATAAATGTATTTTTTTTTCTCAAATTAAAAGTTATACAATCGTATATAAAATTTTAGGTAGACAGCACCAGTTTGTCAACGGACCTTTGACACAATTTTATCGTGCGCTCCTAAAAGCGCGGATTCAAATCCCACAAAACTCGAAACATTTATTAGTCAATCAATAAAGAACCAGCAACCCACTATACACGGGAGTTACTCCTGTGGTGGTGGTTCTTTTTTTATTTTTAGCGTTTCACAAACAAAATAGCTATATTAAGCAATAATAGTTCCCAGGAGGCGCGTGTTCAAATCCCACTACGTTCAAAATTTTATACGTTCCCTAAATAAGTATTTTTCTTTTCTAAGTGTGGAATAACAGTTTAAAAATGTTAAAAAAATATCGCTATATTTATTCACTGCACGACATACATTTATAAATGTTCCAAGTTCACTGGTACAAAAGAGACAAGAGAACAGAACGGACGCCAAGGTCGAGGAACTAATTATTGTACGTGCATCAATATTGGTCACAATGACGGAAACCGCATATTGAAATTGAATGACGTCGTTGACTTTGATGACGCGCACACACACAAACAGACACACACACAAACACACACACGTACACACACACACACATTCATAATACATAGCTTTCGCTGTGTGTGCACAATATACGCAATAGTTTTAGGTATCCTATAGCTGTAAGGTAATAAATCATATCGTTGTATAAAAGCATTAAATAAAAAAACAATAGTCGCATAAGTTTTTTATACGTGGATTTGATATAATCGACAATTCGGTTCCATGGACGGTTCCTGTCTCGTTTGAGGTATTAGGCGTTATATTTTACTTTTTTTATTATTAGACAAATCATACACTGAGCGACTTCAAGACAGACAGACAAAACATAAATACATGTATAAAAAATCATAAAAAAATACTAAAATAGAATAAATGTATGTCCAAACAGATAAAATATTAATTTTATAAATAATATAGGTAATGGAAAAACCCCCACACTAATCACTGTTTTTATTTCTCTAAAATACTATTAGTATTTTTTATTTTACGACTTACTATCATATATGACAAATACGTAAAGAACTTAACAGCTACAATATACATGATACATATATGCCTCAAGAATTCCTCGGAAAATGGGGAACGGAGTGTCTTGACGCTAGGTTCCCTCTGCCTACCTCTTGTGTTTGGGATATAGTGTGAAATTAAAAAAAATATTTAAATAGAGTATTTAGATAATTTCAACATCATTAGGTATACTAAAATTATCGGTACAAAATAAAACGCAATATCCACAGTCAACTAATATGAAATATTAAATCAATTTGAAGTTTTGATCCACTTTGATCTTTATCGTTGTCTGGAAAATTTATAAATACCTATTCATTTCCTTGTTTTTAAAATTCAAAATATAAATAAATAAAAATATATTTTGTAAATATGCAAATAATATATTTTTTTAATTATCTTACTTTTAAGAATGTTCTTGAATGGGAGATCTAACTTGTACATATATTATTTGTATGAACTAAGGGCTTATATCGCAACGCTCAAAAAAAACTTACTATAATTTTGATATTAATAAGTAATAACCTTATTACTCATACTTCATATGAGATTTGGATTATGGGATTTCTAAAACAATTTTAATATTTTCTTATAATTCTAAATGCCAATAGAGATTCCGTGTTAAATTTCCAATTGAATCGTTTCCATCACAGTTATAAAAAGAAAAATAACGTTAACGTTAACGTCATAGTTCGGACCACGTATAGTGATGTCATTGAGTATTTGCTTACGTGTGGAAGGTTACGCTCCATGAAAATAATAGTGATAATGCTGTCGTAAAGTTGTGGTAAATCGAACGGTATAGGAATAAATAGGCTTTCTCTTACCGTCTATACTTAGGAGTAAGCGATATGCAATATGGAACTCACTGAAATAGTCGTGACTGCCAAAATATATTTTTAAATAATATATTATATTGTTTTTTTTTCTAACAATATTTATATATTTTAATATATTATCTTTCGTATGGATAGCAACCATCCCTTAATTACGGGGCCGTTCTTTGTATCTCGACCTAACATGCCTCCGGGATGTAGTGAGTGTATTTTAATATAATTAATAAAATTATATTTTAAACACTTTTTTTATTGGTAAGCTACGTATTTGTGTCTTAATTAACATAAAAAAAGCTTTTTTTTAAATTTTATTTTCTTTTGTTCAAAGGAATAATGACACTCAGCCGCGGCCCGTGTGACCTGGACAACATGAGTCTGTTCCAAGACCTCAAACTAAAGAGGCGGAAAGTTGACTCCCGATGTAGTAGCGATGGTGAGTAAATTTTAATATAATTTTACTTATATATTATAATCATAATAATAAAAAAATATAGTAAAACTAACAGTAAATACGTATAAATATAACTAAACATATTTGAAGAACCAACACACGGCCATGTATTACGTCGAAAAAGACCAAACCTGTAGTTGTAGTCACTAAGTGACTTATGTCAGTTATGAATTATCTATTATAGTAAGATAAATATTACGATATTATTTTGGGCAAAAATAAAACTTAAATCAAAGCAAAAAAAAATAAACCAACATAAAAGATTATTTAAAATTAGTAATTTATTAAAAAAAAATACTCATTTTAAATTATTTATATTTTTAAAACGATTACAACTTATAATAACTTACAAATATTCAATAAACACCGCTAAAATTGAAACTGACAATTGCAACTTGTCGACAATTTCATTGAAGTCACTCACTTTCACTCGAAATACAAACGAAAATACGAGAATAATTTAAACATATATATTTTTTAAATGAAACCAAAATTTCAACATTTTTATTTTAGTGTAAGGTCAGGAACATTTATTTATTATTCCGAACCAGTCAGTACCCGATCAGATCAGTGTGTGCTTATCACTTTCGAATACGATAGTGAATTCGAATGCTGGTAATCGTATTCTGTTCAGACGTTATTACATCCTTTGCTTTAAAGTAAAAGAGACAACGTTACTTAAATAATAAAAAAAGTATAAAAAAATAATTAATTATAATAATAATATTTATGAGGCCAGTCGTGGCGCAGGGGCACAAGGTGTGACTGTAAAACCGACTGGTTGTGGGTTCTTCAATTCAATTTACTTAAATTTATATTTCCATTTCTTCGCTCTGGTGTCGAGAACAAGCGCGGCGTTGAGTTCTGCCACTCAACACGCAATGCCTCCAGAATTCGGCAGAAAGTGGGGAACGGAGTGTCTGAACACTTGGTTCCCTCTACCTACCCTGCTGTGTGCGGGATACAGCGTGAAGCAGACAACAACATTTATTAATATTTTCATTATTTCGCTCTGGCACCAAGGCAAAAGTCCGAGGTTAAGTTCCACAACGCAACTCGCATCGGCGGGGAGTGGGGAACGGAATGTCTTAACACAAGGTTCCCTCTGCCTTCCCTGCTATATGCGGGGTAATATAATAATTATAAAAAGATCGTACAAGTCATTTTAAGTAATAATCACTTAGAATCACCATTCCAATACAATATTATTTCATAGAGATGCAATGTCATGTATTACACAACACATTAATATGTATAAATATACATCAAACGAAAGTTAAATAACAAACGGTGTATAATCCAAACGGGTCGTATAAAATTCGCTAACTTTCACTCAACTTAATATTATACAAAATACAGGTTCCACAAGTCCAATGCCATTGTAAGATTGTATATGAACTAAAATGTTTTTTTTATTACTTTTACATCTTGTATCGACATACTGTGAAAGAAAGAGAATATGTAGGTACAGATAGAGAAATATATAGGCTGTCTTTTACTGAAAAAATTCTAGCTGTAAATTATCTGAATATCTCGGGAACTTACATAGAGTTTTTGCAAAAGTTCTTTTTTTACATTATATAGCCGTCATGGTGCAATGGTACGCAGACTGACCGTAAACGAGATGATTACTAGTTCAATTCCTACTTATAGCTGAAAAATTGGGCGGGAAGTGGGGAACGGAGTGTCTTATTTTTAGGTTCCAAGTTATAAACGTGAAGTTGAAATAAATATTGATTACAATTACACCGCTATAATGCAAATATGATAAGTTATCGACTATAAAGATGGTTTACGGTTCAACAAAGGGCTCTATTTACTAAAATACAGCGTACAGAATAAAAATAAAAATTAAATGAATATAAAACAAAATCCGTGTTTTCAGCGGAAACTGGGGAAAGAAGTGTTTTGACACTAGGTCACCAGGTTCCCTCTGACTACCTGGCTACGTTTTTGATATAACGTGAACCTAACAAAATATTCTCTACCTTTTTGCTAAATATTAAACAACATATAAAAACGGCCTAATCGTGAATAATCATCACAATCATAATATAATTAACTCCTTAATGGCGGACATTAAAGTGTCACTTCGAATAAATCATTGTGTCACTTTCCACAACGACGTGTTTATTTTACTGGATTGAGGCATGTCGTCGCTGCTTTAAAATATTTTGTGGGGTTTTTTTGTGGGAAAAGTAATAAGCTTTATGAATTTTTTACAGCTTCAGGCTGTATCGCGCACTTAGCAGGGTTGACAGAGGGAATCTAGTGTTAAGACAGTCCGTTGCTCAATTTCCACCGAACGAATTTTTCGAGACATTTCGTGTAGAGTGGCAGAACTTAACGCCAGATTGAAGAAATGATAATATTAATAAGTAATCAATCATTTCATCGAGAGGAAATTGAACCCACAACCGTCGCGTTACAGTCACACCCTTATACACCTGGTCCACGAGGAGCTTTAAAAATATTTTAACACTATTTAAAATAAATAACAAAGAAGCCTTAACATTAATAAAGTAAAAATGATCGGATCGTATATAAAAATTGAAAATAGAAAGTAATTGCGGTAATCACTTGACCCTGTGAAAAATGAAACTGTGAAAGATGTCTATTGTTAACTTGGCAAGTCCGCACGCGGGTGCGCTAACAAGAGAGGGAAGGATAGCGTTGAATTTATTAATAGGAATTTAATAATAAAAGTGAAATTAATAATAATAATAAAAAATAATAATAATAACGTAAAAAAAAATTACAAGTTATAATAATAGGGAACTTGTGGAATCAGGAATTCTCTTGGTTTTAGCACAACTAGGGGACAAATACAACCGTCCTTCAACTTACAACCAATATTCGATTTATAGTCCGTCCGATCAAAACATTGTGTGTTAAGTGGCGTAATAATACGCCGCGCTTTGTCTTGACAGAGCGGAAAATTAAAAATAATTATTTCTTTCTATACAAGTGGCTATCGAACCCACAACTATCACGTTTACAGACTATCTTATTGTGCCATACATCGATCAATTATAAGAACAAAATTTTTATTCATTTTGATTTATAAGAGAAAAAAAAGCAACTGGTCATTATTTGTACTAAATATATAATATTAACTAAACGGTGTGGTATGTCATCATTTCTACGTTTGCGTGAATCTCGATAAGATTCAAATGACGTTGGAGTGACGCCGCGAGGGGCGTGACGCGGCGTGACGAACGCACCCGACGTGACGCACCCTCGCGTGTACTCAGCACAGTACGTATGTGCATTCGTTAACGAGACAGTATTTCAACGTGGTTGTGATTTACTGTTATTGGAATTTATTACGCTTTACAGTTTATGTAACGATTGGTTTAGATAAATTGAAAAAAAAAATTCAATTAAAAATAAGAGATACTATTTTATATTAAAAATGAACATTTAATGAGTTAGCACGCCAATTTTGAAAGCTAAATATTGTGTTTGGTTATGTAAGCACGCTAAAACAAAAATTTAAAAAAAGCAACCATATGATACAAAGACATTAGATATAATATTTTGGTAATATGTCAATTATCAAAGATATTTGGTAAAACGTTAATCAAAAAACTTAACAACTGTTTACATTTCAATTATTATCCATGGATACTTCTAATTTAAATTTAATAACCAATAAGTAAAATCACAGAAATATTACAAAATGAAATAATATTATCAACAGGGACAATCGATTTTGTCTATTTATATAACATTGTTGCCCGGAGAGATATATATTTTCCGTAGAGCACTATATACACAGGCCGCTACTCGCAAGTCGGCGCATCGACACGTGGCGCTTCAGCGACGCGGTGGCCGGGGGAGGCCGGGGGCGTCCGGGGAAGGTGGGATGGGCGAGGGTGTGACCTAGTTCCGTACGGTCGCTGACCGCATGCGACCTTCGCCTGCACCGATCGAAAAGATCGACTATATGAAAGAATTGCAAGTTGCGTAACCGCCTTTATTATTGTTTGGAGTTGATAGCTTCCGCATATACTATACAAATTGAAATTTATGAAATATATTTAAGGTTATTCAATAATTTTCTATTATAAACAGCATTATCTATCTGGAAAAATGATATAACACTTGTCGGTATATAATAAGCGGCATTCGAAACCAGTACTTATCTACGAAGCGATCTTTCCTAGGACCTCAGCGACTGCCTATTGCATCACCGGGCTAGAAAGATCGGTCCCCACCAATGATGTGGCAAAGGACGCGGAGTGAAATAGAGATCGTCCTCGAAGCGAGAGCGGTGCACGCGCTGCACCAGTCATTGTGCGGTTGCACTTCGTACGCACGGCCGTCTGAGTGACCTAATAGTGGCTGGAGGGAGGGACCGGGAAGGCGCGGGGAGCGGCCCGCGCTGCCGCTCGTGCGGTAGGTCGGGCTCACTGCGCGCGCCCGCCGCCCGTCGCTGACAGTGGAAAACTTTCTTCGCAACTTTTCCTCGCGTAAACAAATCCGCGCTAAGGTTCCCGTCGAGCCTCTAATTGACGCACCAAATGGTCGTAAATATTACATTTTTATTTAAATTCACAGTGAGAACGCTAATAATGTTATGGTTTTGAGTTTAATGAACGGTGTGTAGTTGGGATGTAAGTTTTGGAACTGGAGCGGGTAACCTACGCATATGGATTTAGTTATAAAAAGTCGGTAATTTTTTCTAATTTTATTGCTAAATAGTAATTCATAAGTAATATTATTTGAATCCAGTAGTAATATGTTTTATAATACAAATATATTTATATAATATTATGTTAACAGTAAGTATACTTATTTGATGAATATTTACTAATCTAGACTTTGTATAATATGTATATTTGTGTATAATTTCATCTATACAACGGACTGAAAGTATCAGTGACAATTACAATAATTATACTATATATCACCTGACCATAGAACCCTTTGTGGTGTTGTTGTAGCTGTGGGCACAGGCGCAACGCTTCCGGGCGCCGCATCTGCGCCCGCGCCGCTTTCACTTTCTCTTCGCTCGTAGCGCCGCATCTCGCGCTCACCCGTTGCAACGTGCGATCGTACTTCCTACATTTTCCATATAATTTTTCTTTCCGCGTTCCGCGTTACATAAATAAATAATTCAAGTAATATTATATCTATAATATCATATTAATATTTTTTTCGTATGTAATATATGGTACAGTGTGTTGGAGTTACAGGGCCTTGGAGGTTAGCGAATAACATTGGTACTGAAAATAGATAGCCTTTCAAAATGTTTTGCAATTGCATCCGTGAAACAAATTAGTTTTCTATCTGTTGGGAGCCTCGCTCACATCGTGACGCAACCGGCTAATCTAGTCGGCGGCGGGAAGTGCAGTGTCGCGTCCCTGCGCCGCACCCCGCGCTTCTAGCTACGACCACGCCGCGCGGTCGTTGACATTTCACCTAGTTTCTATTTGTCACTTATTAAAAGCCCGTCGTGGTCTTACTCTTCATGGAGATACGGAAGTCTGTGAGTGTTGTTAATCACGCTTTATGTTCCCACAGGCGAGTCGGCAGCCGACACTAGCACGTCGTCGCCAGATCCGGGCCCACCGTCGCCGCGCATGGCCGAGGCCGGGTGCAGCACGCCGCCGCACCCACCACCTGTGTTTGACGGCGGCGGATCGCCCACGCCCTCGCCGTCGTGCCATCCCACTGTGATCCGCTCTGCACCACCTTACTCAGTCATCAAGTTTGAGGGAGCCCCGGCTGTCAAATCGGAGAGCTCCTCATCTGTCAAACATGAATCTAACCCCTCATCCCAACTTTCATCTGTAAAGCTTGAAGCTTCTCAACCCGAGCATCTTCAGCCGTACAGACCTCGTGCTCTCGCTCCACCACCACATAGCCCTCATACAGCGCTGTCTCCAGGACACTGGCCACCAGCTGCATGTATAAATGGTGTCAAGCCTGAACTTATTGGAGGTCATTTTCCACCACAACCATTAGAACCGAAAGGAGGATGTAGAAGTTCAACGCAATGGCGTGGGGCGCCGGCTGTAATTATGGGTGAATCAGGAGGAGTGAGAACAATGTTTTGGACTTTACCAGCCCCGGCCGCTAGTGGTGAACCTGCAGCAAGTGCATCGCATACACCAACTCCACCGACGCCAGATCCAGGGTCGTGCAGCGAAGAATCGGCCGCACGATTGTTACTTAACCTAGGAGGAGAATTAAGGCGGCCTAGGGGACCAAGATTGGATATGGAGCTCCTTTGGGCAGGAGATGTATCACAACTTCCAGCCCATCAACAGATACATGCGTTAAACCTAAGTGCAGCTGCGGGAAATGTGCCAGGAGTCCCTGGTGTGCCAAGTGCAAGTCCTTTGGCAAATCGGTCTGAACTTAGGACGTATGCGCCCGAAGCAGAACGTGATGAAGATGAACAACCAATGATTTGTATGATTTGTGAAGATAAAGCGACTGGACTACATTATGGTATTATAACATGTGAAGGTTGCAAAGGTTTTTTTAAAAGAACTGTACAAAATCGACGTGTTTATACATGCGTCGCTGATGGTGGCTGTGAAATCACAAAAGCGCAACGGAATAGATGTCAGTACTGTCGTTTTAAAAAATGTATAGAACAAGGGATGGTTTTACAGGGTATGTATATTGCAGATATATAAAATAAGTCAATTTAAAGATAGAAACATTCACATTTACTTATAACAAAAAATATATATTTTATAGCTGTTCGAGAGGATCGAATGCCAGGTGGTCGGAATAGTGGCGCCGTGTACAATCTGTACAAAGTTAAATATAAGAAACACAAGAAACCGAACACTAAGGCAGCAACGACGGCCAGTCGAGCATCTCCACCTGAAAAACCTAAGGACCCTTTACCACCCCTCCCACCGCACCTCGTTAACGGGACCATTTTAAAGACTGCATTAACAAATCCTAGCGAGGTAATATTTTTTGACAATTTTGTTATACTAGATAATAAATCTAGAAAGTTAAATCTTTAATAACGTTCATGTTATTTCACAGGTAGTACATTTAAGGGCAAGGCTGGAGAGCGCGGTATCATCCTCTAGAGATCGAGCCGTACCTTTGGAACGAGCGCTGCACATGATACGAGCGCTTATAGACTGTGATGCGATGGAGGACATCGCAACTGTTCGCCATTTACCTGATCTCCTTCACGATACGTCCGAAATTAGCGACAAACTTTGTAAAATTGGTGATTCAATTGTACATAAAATGGTCGCGTGGACGAAGAAATTACCATTTATAATGGAAATTCCTATGGAGATTCACTCCAAATTATTAATGGAAAAGTGGCATGAGATCTCAGTCCTGACTACTGCAGCGTACCAAGCGATGCACGGGAAGCTTGCCCACGCGCCGCCTTCTCCAGATCATGAACATGATTTCATGCAAGAGGTAATTATTTTTATATTTTTTAAAGTTCCGTACAAAGACCTAAACCTAGACAGGTTCTTGACAGGTCTTCAGGACAGGTCTTTGTATGGAACTTTTCTTCTATTATATTTCTTTTAATAAAACATGGCTTAAAACAATTATACGGACAACCTCCACCTCTTTATGTAATTAAGTAAGCTTGTAATCTATACACCTATAAGGTATACACATTACAATCTGGTTAGCCAGCCCTCGATTATAAGTACTGAAATGATCACATTCGCTCCCAACACTTCCGCCACATGCGCCAGCGCAGTTACGTGATCTGCATGGTTGCGTAACCGATAGAAAGTCGCCTCAGACTGCACTCGGACGTTAGCGCTGCATCGCCGGCTCTATTAGAATCGTAAAATGCAATAGTTTCTATTAGCCAGATGACAGAACGAATAATAATGGGCAACCAACGCTCTAAGTGCCGTCATTGTTTTTTGGGTTGCGCCACAGAATTGAGGGCCGTTTAACTTAATGTCATTTGAAAGTCCTACAAATAACTTGAAATATATAACTATCAAGTAAAAATAAAACAAATCAGCTTCACGCTGTATACCGCGCATAACAGGGTAGGCAGAGGGAACCTAGTGTTAAGACACTCCATTCCCGACTTTACTTTTAATACTATAACTAATTTCGATCAAAAGGACAGAATAAAATAGGCAAACTTAAAAGCAAATTTAAACGCAAACCCAGCGTATATATTACATAAACGGCGTGGTAATGCCGGCAGTTGCACAAAAAGCGTTTCATTGTCTAGTGCATTTCCTTTACAATTATATATTACAGTGTTACTTAAATTTAAATTAATAATGTATATCGTGCCGTGCCTTCGTAATCCTAGATAAATTCATACATCGATGAACTTGAATATATCTGCATAATAACTATTTCTAATTGCAATCAATTATTAGAATATTTATAGTACCTGAATTCCGCTATACTAATGTTAACATATTTTTTTATCTTCGAAAGTGTATAATGTTTTACGCTGTATTCCGATTGTAGCGGGGTAGACAGAGGGAGCCTAGTAGATTCCGCTTACTTTCCGCCGAATTTTGGACGTACTACGTGTTGAATGTTTAGGGAGCGAGTTGTGGGGAACTCAACGCCGCGCTTTGCTTCGATACCAGAGCGAAAAACTGAAAATATATGTTATTATTTTTAAAATATAAAAAAAAATACAAGAAAAAAGTCTAATTCACAACTTTATTACAGGTGAACGCCAACTTGAGGACGTTACAGAACTGCTTAACATCGTTAATGGGAAGACCTATAACCCTGGAGCAACTTCGGCTAGACGTCGGGTTGGTGGTGGAGAAGATGACTCAGATTACATGCGTGTTCCGCCGCATTCAGCTGAGGATGGAGGAATACGTATGCTTAAAGGTGTACATTCTTCTTAATCAAGGTAGGCTTAGCCATTTCTTTTCACGTGATAATACGACGTTTTAACTTATATATATAGGCCAGTCGTCGCCCAACGCGATAGGTTCTGGGTTCGACTCTCACTGGCTTCGAGGTAAAACGCGACGGAGAGTTCCGCCACTCAAAACACAAAGACTCCATTAAAAATTAATAACAGATAACGTTTGACTATTTTGCTTATATAACGGTACAAAATATAATAATACTTCCAAATTGCACTTTATGTTAAAATACAATTTTTATATATCATTCTTTGATTTCCGATCCACAGATTTAAATTACCAATATTTAAAAACCAGTATCGATTCAGAAACTGTTTGAAGTTTCGTAGTGCATTAAAAATGCATTAAAATCGATTGATTTCACTCCACAACGCGGTAATCCACTTATAGTCTAGGGTGCATCGCCCCATTATGTAGGTCAGTTACAATTTGCTATTATATAAGCTGTGCAATTTTATACTCCGAGCGCAAGTGGTTATATTGTGATTTTCCGCATTTATTTTAAAACATTTTAGATAATTACGGTGTTTGAATTCCTGTGTACGATTTATAGAATATGGTATTTAAAATATTATTGTATTTTTTTTATATTAAACTAAATGCGGCATGTGGGTTCGAGTCCCGCTCGGGTTAATATTATTTTTTACAATATTTTCGGCCGTCATGCCGTCTACATATGACTACATAAACGCGAAGTTTGTGTGGACTCCCACTCCCACCCCCACTCGGGGGAATTATTTATAATCAATTAATATTTTCCATTTCTTCGCTCTAGTACCAAGATAAAAACGCGGCGTTAAACTCCGCCTCTCAACGCCTTGAAATTTCGATGAAAAGTGGGGAAAAAAGTGTCTTAACACTAAGTTAAGCCTCTGCCTAAACGCGGGATACAGCGTGAACATAAAAAAAAATATCTTTTTGCGTGTGAAGTAACTATATTGTGGTTCAAAGTATATCAATTCAATGGGTTTACTATATTATGTTAAATTGGCTTAGATACGGTAATCAAATCAAAGCGCCCTTCACTAGACTTGCGAAGCGGTCGTGCGCAATTGCTTTCGAGTTTCTTATTTGACTGTTTCCAGGATAACAGTAATAGTAGTAGTAGTAGTAGTAGTAGTAGGTTGTAAAATAAATTAAAAGTATTACATAAAAGTAATAAAAACGTTTAAGAAATTTCAATGTAACAATTTCAAATAAAAGAAGAAGGAAAAATACTCACCACAAATAGGTATCTAAGGAATTAAATTACAAAAATTTCTAATAAATTATGCAAAAGCAACCAAATTATTTAGCTGTAATATTAAATGTTTATAAGGAAATAGCAATGTAGGCAGATGGTATCTAGTATTATATACCGAATTCTGAAGGCATTGTGTGTTGGGGGAAATCAACGCCGCGCTTTCGGCTCGACACAAAAGCCAAGATAAATCAGTTTCACGTTGTATTCCGTACACAGCAGGGTAGGCAAAGGGAACCTAGTGTTAAGACACTCCCTTCCCCACTTTCTGCCGAATTCTGGAGGCATTGCGTGTTGAGAGGCAGAACTCAACTCAATATATTAAAAATGCTAGCTCAAAATATTTAAAAAAACAAGAAATAAACTTCAAACGCCGTCTTACTCTATACTATAGTGCAGGAAAAATGACATCTGCGTTATCGATGCTGTAAGTGGGTCACGCGCACACACTTCGAAATAATTTTCACCGAGTCGTAATTACAATGTTTGTGAAACAAAATATACATCAACGAGTTATATCTGGAAACTAATTTTAACATAACAAAAACGTTGTTTTAAAATAACAAAAACGCCATAAAAAAATAGTCTTTTTTTTTAATAAATACTAACAAAGCAAGTAAAATACAATTTGCTAGGGACTGACCTACCAGTAAATATTAGTGAGAAAGGAAAAGAAATAAAAATCAGCTTCACGCTGTATCCCGCACACAGCAGGGTAGACAGAGGGAACCTAGTGTTAAGACACTCCGTTCCCCACTTTGAGCCGAATTCTGGAGTTATTGCGTGTTGAGTGGCAGTAGTAGCTTAGTATTTTAATATTTTTTTTACTATTATATAATACAATATTAAATTTAAAAAAATCCAAAAAACGTAGTTCAATATCCATAATTATAACATAAATTCAATTGTATACATTGAATAAAAAAATCTATAATAAATTATTCTCATATCAAAAATAAAAAAATATTTCTCCTTCCTTAGTATAAATAATATCGTAATAGAACCGATTTAAGAACGAAAGTAGTATTACAAGTGAGATAGCTGTAACGTTGGCTGCGGTGAAATGGAAAGCGCTTGCGCAACGGTTCCGCGGTCGCACGTGTATGCGTGTACGTGTTTGTGAGTGTGTGTAAAGACAATAAGCTGTAAGTTGAGCAATACATCGGAATGTTATAATAGTTTAATTTTAACATTTTTACGTTATTTTGATTGATATTAGATGAAAATGTTACAAATAAATGGATGTATTGTTATATAAGTGCCTCAATATGTCATGAATCACAAATTAACAGTAATAACTTATTTCTAAGTTCATATGTACTAAGAAATAAGCTATTTAGCTGGAGTCGAAATAACTGATATTATGTAAAATTATTTTATTTCCATTGCTTTTTCTTTTATATAACATAAAAACTAAACTAAAAACTAAATGATAAAATACTGTTTAATTTACAGTAAAGCGTGAGCGTGGCTAAGTCATCACCAAAAGGTGTTAAGGGCCGAACAAAACAACGTTATTACAGCAGTACTCGTATAATAGCCGGGTTACGTCAGTACTAACGGGACTGCATTTCACTCTCGGCGAAAAGCAGGCGGAAGCAAACTTTCTCTTTTGCCGCGCTCGAAAAAAGCGGATTAACCGCTCGTCTCGCTCGCGCTTACGTAACCTGTGCACGTGATACGAACGATTGTATTAATTGATTTAATTAAAATATCGATAACAATATAAAATAATATGTATTGAGTGTTTTAGTTGAAAAAATCTTTATATACATATAAAATTCAAGGCTTTTTGCAGTTCCTTTATAAATTTAATTCTCAATAAGAAGATCTTAATTTTTAATCTAAGTTTTAATTCAAATAAATATTAGATTACGTTAAATAATTTACAATAACAATATAAATAATAATAATAATAAATATATTATATTCCAAGAACGTCAACTTCCAAGTACCGTGGAACACGTAGCGTACAATATCGTAAAGCGTGCGAGCGAGACGGCAACAGCTTGAGGACGCGCGCTCGCTCGGGCGGAGGTCAACGGCTAGCCGCGGTCGTTGCCCCGCTATCGGAGTGACCTACTGAGCGGGTGACGTCACCGCCGCACCGCGCGTTGGCATTGCTCGCTCGGAACAAAGTGCCGCCATCTTGTGGCGAGTGGTGGGACTAAAGGAAATGTTTCTACGTAATGATACAGCCTTGGTGTTACCCATGGGCGTAGGAAGAGGGGGGAGAGGTATCCATGCCCACCACAGAATAGTCTGGTGCCCACCCCAGAAGATTTGCTTACACAAAAATTTGCCCCGAAAAATTTTATCATGAACATATCTGTTCAAAGGTAAAGTCCAGGTCCCTCCTAGAAAAGATCTCTAGATACGCCAATGGTGATATCAATAGTTGTCTGTTTGTGTTGAAGAATTTGTTTTACGACAGATTTAAGCCAATTTTATCTTTCCAGAAGTGGAGTTAGAGAGTATACAAGATAGGTATGTGCAAGTGTTGCGCAGTTACTTGGAGCACGCCGCTCCCCACCATCCGGGCAGGCTCCAGGAGCTTTTCGCTCGGATACCTGAGGTATGTACTATCATTTTTTATTCAACAATAATAATACATCACTCTTTTTTAAAAACTCTATTTTAAAAAAATTAGTGACAAAGGAAACTTGAAGTATTTTTAAATTAACCTTTTACTGAAATACCTAAAGGTAAACTATTCATGCATATAAATAACATAAAAAATTTAAAATGTGTAAAAATGGACTCCAAAACGTGTTATATTCAATTATTACCCAAAGAATAAACTAAACTTTAAGAAAAATAATCCAAAAACATCAATTACATTTTTAGAAATCGAAACATATAATAACAGCATTTCTAAAAGTAGTTTCGCATTGTCAGTTATCTTCCTATTAAGCGACTAGAGTACTAAATCACTTTCCACAATAGAAAGTACCCAACAAGAACGAAAGCTTGAAACGTGAAATATTGACTCATTATATCGTTGCACTTTCAGATTCAAGCGGCGGCGAACCTGTTGCTCGAGAGTAAGATGTTCTACGTACCTTTCGTGTTAAACTCCGCCGAGATCAGATAGTACATGGCCCAGCAGGGTGTCTAGTTCTCGATGTACGAGCGGCTAGCCCCTCGCCCTCGTCCCAGCCAGCCCCGCACCCTCGTTACCTAGAGTACCACCCTGTGTTCACCGCTCACTCAGCGTTCAACTCCGCAAGTCTACATCCAAAATGGACACATTCGTTGAGACACCAGCAGTGCGTACACTCTGTATAGAGAAACTTCTTTAAATTTTGTGGAGTGCGAGTTCTTGTGTGACTGGCTTATTATTTAGTAGCGGAATTCAAACGTCCCAATCGACAGACTGATTTATCATATAATAACTATTATTTAAGTACCAGGGACTCGTGTTTTATACGTGGTAGTGTATACTACTTAGTGTTAAATAAATTAAAAATATATAATTATGTTATTTAAATACGTCAATCGTCAAAATGATTGCATAATATATTATTTCTGTAAATATAGAATGTAATTTACATAGAATTTTTGTAAGTGATGTCGTTGTTTATAGTGTAATTGTTTCTCTTGTAAATGAAATATTGCTGTTTTAGTTTGCATTTTATATTGTCTAGGTTAATAATAAATTAAACCAGTAGTTATTACTGGGTGTGTAATATCGAAGATTTTTTTTTAATTTTTATTTTGTATGACTCGTTCATAATATATGTAAATAGCACTAAGAACCTACTCTCAGTGTTTACAAAGACTGCTTGTATACAACTATACTGTTTTTACGCTATAATATTTTAGCGCGGCGACGCGCTCTCTGTAGTCACAATTTATGCATTTCTATTGCCAATATTTTGCGAGACACCTGTGCATATGATGTTGATCTAAATCTTTTACTTTACTCTGGTCTAACTAGATATAAGTAAAAATTGACTATACGCGTCCATCTCGCGTGTTTTTGAAAGCGTACTAAGTTGGTCGTGGGCGCTTATTAACTTTTCTTCAATATTCAAATTTAATTTCTTTTTGAACATCTCCTATTTGTGATTCAATCATTTGGAATAAAATTTGATAATAAATTATAAAAGTTTCAATTATCTTATCAATTTAAAGTATTAGCCCACGTCCACTGTAGTTCATTGGTTCGTCTGCCGACATGACTTGGAGGGAGATGACTCAAGATTCTCTTATGTATTATACTTTGCTTCCTTTGATGTGTTCAAATGTAATTTATGCTCAATACCATTAATTTTCATCAGACGTCTGCATGATATCACCTGTGGAGGCGTATTGTTTGCATTTGAAAAAAAGGAATTATTTTACTTATAAATCGCTTTCAAGTCTGAAATCGATCTTGAAATGCCGTTTTTATTCATAGATATATAATTTGTGAATGAAAACGAGATCTCAAGATCGATCTCAGAATTGAGAGCGGTATATAAATACGACGCCTAAATGCTAATATCAACAAATTACCAACCACCTATTGTCAAAGACTGCGTGGCCATTTTTTTTTATATATAAACTGTGGCATATGTCAACATTCTTTATATTTTTAACTAAAAAAAATATAGAATTAGAACATGCAGACAAATCGAACTATAAACTACCTATCATCTTCAAGGTATCCAATTCCTGTGCTGGTACCACCAAAATACAATTAATTAATAAATTACAGCCATACAAGATTCCATACACGCACTATGTAGCATTCCTTTAACCATTCACTCTGACGTTTCTTTAGGTATTTCCTGAAATATTTCAAATCACACTTGACTTTTGTGTCGACCAAATGCAACATTTTCTATGAACCATCCGCCATTTCCATAATGATAATATATTTTAATAATTTTAGTATTAAATATGTACCCATTATTTGTAAGAAACAAATGTTTTTCTAATGTCACTGTCAATAATCACTGCCTGTATGAAATAAGCTGTTATCAGTGATAGCGTTTGTAGTAGAGACTGTATACACGAGAAATAACATTTTTTTCTTGTATTAATAGCAATAAAAACCACTAAATTTACATATTGAATTTAGAATTTTTTAACTAAAACTATTATTTGTACTGTAATTTTTACTTGCATCTTGTTTAGGAGAAACACAAAAAAAAAAACAGATATCAAACATACAAAACGTGTATACAGATTTATGTTTTAATGTTTAAATTTTTTTTTATTATAAACGTTCCAACAACGGTGAACAGTTACCATTAGGTTAGGAATGGCGACAAGAGTCGTGCTAAAAATTAAGTAATTACAACCAAAAAGTTCGTTCTAAGGACTTAGGTTCTAGATTTATATCATGCCTTAGATCTCTATAGATCGGTGTCAGCATACCTGTATACTATACTTAATCACATACATATAATTTCTAGATTTTTCATTAAAAATAAGATTTTTTAGCTTTCTTACTAGCAACAAAACCTAAATATATCTCCAGTGACTTAAATAATATGAAGGGTTAACTTTGTGATATATATGTATGTATGTATTCTCATTTTCGCACTATTTTTCAACTTTTTATTCAATATACAAACGAATAAGTTTTGTTAGAGTAACAACAAGAAATATTATTTTGTTTTAATTTTTTTTTCAATTTACTTAAACTTACAAGTTTTCATTATCAATATTTTTTTTATTAAACACTTTTTTGTCGTACTTTATCATGGATCTGCTAATGTCATTATAATATAAACTCTTGAATTTTACGTCCGTAGTACCTTTGAAAAAGTAATAGTTTAAAATGATCTACAAAAACTTTTACTTACGTTTACACACATATATTTCCGACGTTCTTATCAGAATTTTTAAAAAAAAATCTTAAACATAAATATATAATAAACTTGTTCCCAAAAAAAAAAATTAGAAAAATCCTGTTACCTGAACGAGCGTCACGTGTCCGCCGCTCGTTGCGTTACCATTAGTTAAGTTAGTAATAATATTTTGTAAATTGTAAATTTATTAGTTCCAAAACAACCAGTTACGACACTGCCATCAAATGCCTAAATAGATTCTTACATCATTTTGTTATACATATATATATTAAGCTAGTAGTTTTCGTGAAATTATTATATATAATTGTGATAAACAGTGATTGATAGATTGGATGCGCAAGAGTTTAAAATCGATATGCGCTCACTAAGTTTTGTTTCGATATTGAAATCCGATACAAATCGATAATTGATTTCCGGCTTTGAAGCCGCACCCACTGACAATTGGTTTATACTTCGCATATTTATTTATTTGTTAATATCTAACTTAAATTATAATTAGTCGTTACGAAACGCCATCAGCGCGACGGTGTTAAATCTAAAGTCTGAGGTAAAGATGCCTTTATAGATTTTTAATTATGTATGAAGGAAAAGGTAAGTTAAAAATAGTCGCGTCGTTCTACTAATATGTTAACGATATTAATAATAATAATATATATAATAGTAATATAATAATATTGACATTTATTTTGTTAATAACGTAGCGAAAGAGTAAAGGGATAAGTGAAGATTTAGATTTTAAGAATGTTATTGGCATTGTACAAAGGATAGTATTGTTAGTGAATATTGAATTGGCGCATTACTGGCGAGTACCTAATTAGAATAGTACACGAAAAGCCCACGGAGGCTATACATTTGTTTGTTTGTACATACATTTTTATATATATGTAAAAATAGCGATTCGCTTTTCGTTGCTCTCCTAATAAAATAGCTGGTCTGTATGTTTATAAATTGTCTGTTGCCTCTCTGTATTTCATGTATTTTGCAATGCTTATATTGGGTAGTGAAATCAAAAATTTTAACATTGTAAGTAACTACTTTGGGATACGTTTATATAGTAGTTGGTCTCAACGTTCCGGCATACGGAACTAGCAGTGGACTCGACTTCAGAATTTCTCGCTCCCAAACATTTAATATTAACTAAGCAAGAACTGATTAAGTAGTTAAATCCATTTAAACTAAACACCCGCGAGTAATTCGGGGGTCGACATTCTACGACGTTCATGCGAAAATATTTTGACTGATATGTTATAGTAATAAACATAACGATGTTAATATATTTTTAAGAGTGTAAACAAGAACTTCATGCATTTCACACTTTCTATAAAGTCCATACGACGTTAAGTACATCTAAGATATTGTGAAATAATATTTTCACATTCTTAGCTAATAAGTACCTAATATTAATAATTGTTGTATAAAAAAAAGAACCTTGTGTTTCACGTACTTTGGATAAAAGGAGGGTTGACTTGTGTAAATTAGACTGTATTTAAAATAGTTATGAAATATCGATCGATCGATTGTAAAACCGTAAGAGAATATATATTTGGAAACGTTGACGTGTGTTTGTTGTATGTAAATTACGCCGCAGATGGATATTTGAACTCTAAGTATATAAATATATATATATATATAAATATTAGATATCTGTTCTACAAGTTATACATCGTGTTTTATTCAAGTATCATTAATAGTTTTTGTTACTATTTCACAAACACGTTGCGCTTGTCTTGATGATTTCATATAAAAATTTTGGATTTAACATTAAAAATAGAAGCCACAATGTACCAATGTACCACGCAGTCTCACAAGTGCCTCAACACCTAAAAATATGAATAGAATTTGTAGATTTCATAGAAATGGAAGTGGTTGAGTGCTGCATTTCACGTTTCATATCGTTTATAGTACGCTCAATACCAAGACTTGTCGCTTACGGGACTAGAGTTAAGTATAGGGCTCCACGTTCACTTAGCCATCACTTAGTTATTGGTTGCTTTGACAGTTCTCGGCGTATAAAGGCTGTTCTTTTATATTTTCGACCAATTTAGTGTACGATGTCTGTTTTAGATAATTCTGATAATGTTTGTAAAGTTTTTAATGTCTCGTTCGAGTGGTGCGCCGGGTTTGTGTTAGTCATGAATGAGCTGGTTTGCCAAGAGAAGTTACCTACAGTTGTGTTTAGTTAGCGATGCATAACGTGTTTGTACTTTAATTTGTTTTTTAGTTGTACTCTTGGAAATCAATGGTTAAATAACTTAAGAGAATAAAATGTATGTGAAATATTACGTTTGTTTATTTTTCTGTTCCCTGTTGTGGATTAACATTAAATGAATATTATTTATATTTTAGCGAAGCGTTGAGTACTGTCACTCAACACCCAATGCCTCGAAAAATAGACGGAAGGTGGGGAACGGGAAGTTTGTTAATATTAGGTTTCTTCTGTCTACCCTGCTATATGCGGGATACATCTCCAATCATATTTAACTCATTTAAAAAAAATATATATTATAATATAAAATTAAAATACAACTTTTTTCCAAAGTTATAAATAATAATGATGTAATTAAGGTCTAATTATTTATTATTTTTAACGATAAAACTTTTTTAAGAAGAGTCATCTTACGGTGATTAGCAAATATGAAATAACAACAAATATAGATGGCAGCACAAGTGAAATATGCGTGATAATTTTTTTTTTATTTAATTAATTATTTTTTGAATTCTAGCAGATGCTTTACTATTTTCTTTAAACAATATTACAAGGTTGTAAAATATTATAATTTTTATGCATATTTTACAAATAATATATGCGCTTTATACAATTTCTAGACGAAAACGTCACTATCTATGGGGCTGTCATTAATACAATTCTTTTGTACATTAAAAAACTGTACCGCCACATGTCACTGTTCAGCATTTTGTGATTAATTCTTAAATTTCCATTTTTAAAAAAGGCAAAATGGTAAGTTAATGATATTTTAACTTCATATAATAAAATTTTAGACATTTATAACGAATAAATTGTTATAAACTTGTCTTAAGTAATTACGTGCAAACAAAAATATACATTTTCCACAACCTCGAAAAATATTAATGTTTTATGTATTTTGCAGAAACCTCTTATGTTGCAAGGGCATGAACGTGCCATAACGCAGATTAAATACAACCGCGAAGGAGACTTACTGTTCTCTGCGGCTAAGGATTCCAAGCCTAACGTGTGGTGGTCTTTGAACGGTGAGCGTCTAGGTACTTTCAATGGACACGGTGGTGTTGTTTGGTGTCTTGACGTTGACTGGCAGTCCATCAATCTTATAACCGGAGGTGGTGACAGTTCATGCAGGTATGATAAGTGTGTTTATTATTTACCTACATATTTATGCCAAAATGGTGTCCTAAAATTGTATATTTTTAATTCGTTATTTCATATGTATTTTATAGGCTGTGGGACCTAGAAACAGGCAAAAATATAGCAACGATAAAGACTAACTCTTCGGTAAGAACATGTAACTTCAGCTACAGTGCAAACCAAGCAGCCTACACTACTGATAAAGCTATGGGCCATCCTTGTGAAGTAAGTCTTTTTATTTATTTTCTGTTTTTAAAGTGACTAAATAAACATTATAATTTAATGGAATCCACATCTCTTGGAAACTGTTCAAACAATGAAAAAACTTCACTAATTTTGTAAAAATTGCAGAAATTTAGATATTAACATAGGATTAGGATTAGGCAGAAGGAAGTCAGTGCTAAGACATACCATTTCCCACTTTCCTCAATTTTCTAAACTGATTGTTGTTAAAAACTCAACTCAACACTTTGTTTTGTTACCACAGTGAAGAAATATAAATAACTCATTACCCTGAGTAAAAATTGTATCTAAAAAGTATCTTATTTACAGTCAGATGCCATGATGGCCTCTTCTTATCTTTGTTCTACATAAACATGTTAAAATATCAAATTATTCCTAATTCCAGGTGTTCATAATTGATACTAGAACAATTGATGAGTCCTTATCAGGACAAGGACCTATATTGAAATGGGAGATTACAGACTCAAAAGTTACCTCAATGGTCTGGGGTTGCCTCGATGAGACCATCATCACTGGTCATGAGGCTGGAGATCTCATCCAATGGGATCTAAGGGTATGTCTAAATTAACTATTGATTATTATTCTCAAGATGTGTGACATTTGTTGTTTCTGAGTATAATAGGTAATGATAAGTTGTGTTTATAATTTAGTAATTATTGTGATTATTTAATATTTATTAATAAAACAATGTTTATATTTGTGCATATATTAATGTCAATATTTCCTTATGATTTTATTGTACCAACTAAATTAATGTCTGTTCTTATATGATAGATACATAGCTAAGTTATTAATGGGTCTTAAATCACAATAATCTTACAGACTGGCAAGAAGGTCCACTCGGTCAAAGAACACACTCACCAAGTAAATGACATGCAACTATCAAGAGATGGCACCATGTTCATTACAGCATCTAAAGATCAAACTGCAAAACTTTTCGACACCAGCTCCCTTGAACTCCTTAAGGAGTACAAAACTGAACGTCCAGTAAACTCTGCTGCTTTAAGCCCCATTTTAGACCATGTAGTACTAGGAGGAGGTCAAGATGCTATGGAGGTAACAACCACTTCAACCAGATCTGGAAAATTCGACGCTCGTTTCTTCCATCTTGTTTTTGAAGAGGAATTTGGAAGAGTCAAAGGTCATTTCGGACCTATTAACAGTTTGGCTTTCCACCCAGACGGTAAAAGCTTTGCATCGGGAGGTGAAGACGGTTATGTAAGAGTGCAGAATTTTGATCAATCATACTTTGATTATACTTTCGATTATAACAGAGATTAAAAAAGATATTCTGTAAGTCCTCAGTATTGTAAACACAAATAAATATATGAAATATCTTAACAAAACATATTTTGAAGTGTTTTCTGTTGCATAAAATATAACTGATCATTAGATTTGTTAATCTGATAACAATTTTTCACAAAATAAAATTTAATTTCAGGATTTTGGTTTTATTGACAGATTCTATACAAAATTATATATATACCTTTGATGACAATAATTTTGATGTTTTTTATATTTTGTTGTAAAATTAATAGTACTACAACACAAAAATACAAATTGCCTTTTAAATTATATTGTATTATGACAAGTACATACAGAAATGAACAAATAAATCAGCTTTACGCTGTATTCCGCAAATACCAGGGTAGGCGTTTCCTACGTTCCGCGGAACGTTTTAAGGCGTTGCGTGTCAAGTGGCGGAACTCAACTCCGTGATTTTGCCTTGGTGCCAGAACGAAGAAATGAAAATAAGAATAAATAATAATTCCTTCCCCCGAGTGGGGATCGAACCCATAACAATTGTGTTAGTCACTTAGCTTCACAATAAGTAATCTCTTAGTTTAGACTGTACCCATAATTATAGTAAAAATTATTATTGTCAAAATGTATCCGAAAATTTGTGTTAACTAAACAAGATGGCTGTGGAAGCCATTTCCTCTCAGTTTAATAAATTCTTGTCAGTTCCTATCTCTGATAAAACAGGTAATGCCAAAACAATTTTAGTAGTGTAGTAACATTAAAATAATACAAGGCACATTAATAATTATTTAATATTTTATTCATAAATTTATTTTACAAAAAAATCTGTAATATTTAATATTTATAACATGAGTACAATTACGCCTATAGAAAATATGGAGTAGTGTGTTGTGGAGGCACCTCCCTCTCACTGTCAGGCACTGCGTGGAAGATTTTGGCATTCCTCTCGTATACTGTCTTGAATTCCATAATGGATGCTACATTACCACATCTGTAGCAATAGTTTGGTGCTGACCACACTGTTACTAATTTTTTGTCAAACATATATTTATAACCTGAAATAAATAAAATTTGTTTATATAATTATATAAATTGGATGATATAAAATAATAAAAAAATATTTTATATTTTTCCTTCTTAATCTATTTTTTTCCAAAGTATCAATATTTTTAAACATTTTTAAAGTGTTATGGTAAGACTTTTTAAACATATAAAAATTTGAACGTAGCGGGACTCGAACCCGCGCCTCCTGAAAACCGACCATTTTTAATCGCGCCTCCTGGTCGGTTTCCAGGAGGCGCGGGTTCGAGTCCCGCTATGTTCAAATTTTTATATGTTTTCTAAATAAGTATTAAAGTATCAATATACTACTTTCTGCACAAATTTAATATCAGTGAGTACATTATTTGAAAACCTAAAATTAAACATGTATAACATTTTCATATGAAAAACAAACTCTTAAGTTATTAATAAAATACTGCATACAATATGCAGTATTTTATTAATGGTATCCCACTGCACCACTATGGCTTACCATAGTGGTGCAGTGGGATACCATCTGACTGTAAGCTGATATTTTAAATTGGATCTGAACTTGAGATAATGAGTTATTTCCATTTACATCATTCTCGCAAGACAAAGTGCGATGTTAGGTTCCACCACACCCAATGTCTGGAATATGGATGGTGAGAGAAGAATGAAATATGATACTAGATTCACTGTTTACCTGTCTATGGCAGAAAAAGTTAAACTAAAAAACAGTATCTAATTTATTTAATTCTTTAAATATTACCTTCGTTTACAAGCTGATGTGCTCTACATATTAAGGTAAGATTATTTTGACTCATAAAGAGTTCAGTTACACAACTACCAAATAACCATCCAGCTCCTCTAGGACTAACAGACCTGAAAAACGTAAAATAAATATTTCATTTTTTTTTTCATTAACGTTGAAGATAGATAAATTGATTTTTTTTGTGCATTTGGACAGTATCATTAAGAGACATCCCTTCCCCACTTCTGACGACAGTATGTGTAGATTGGCAGAACTCAACACCACAGTATCAGATTAGAAACACAATGGTTGTTAGTTTGATAATCACTCAGGCCAATTAATTATTTTCATTTCTCTAATAGGCAATGAAAGGGATTGAGTTTCATCACAATATGCAGTATTTTATTAATTTATAGTGAATTTATTTTATTACTTAAATAATATTTTTACCCCTAAAAAAAATTATTTAATGTAAGGCAAACAAGTGTACGGATCACCTAATGGTAAGTGATCACCATCGTCCATGATGGCAATGGCCTTTAATGTGGATAGACAATTATTAAAGGTACCCATGTCATATAGATCTGGAAGCACTGCAGTATTTCAAATTTGGGTGGAAAGCAGAAAACAGGTTGTCTTACCACTAAATTTGGTTCGGTTTATCAACTATGCTATAGTCAGATTGAGGCCGGTCGTAGCGCAGCGGCACGAGGTGTGACTGCAAAACCGACTGGTTGTGGGTTCGATCCCCACTCGAAGAGATGAAATATTTACTAAAATTTATATTTCCATTTCTTCGCTCTGGTGTCGAGGTTAAGCGTGGCGTTGAGTTCTGCCACTCAACACGCAATGCCTCCAGAATTCGGCAGAAAGTGGGGTACGGAGTGTCTTAACACTAGGTTCCCTCTGCCTACCCTGCTGTGTGCGGGATACAGCGTGAAGCTAATTTAATTTAATTTAATTTTTCTATAGTCAGATAAAGTGTAAAAGCTATAAAATTTAAAAAGTCATGCATACCATGTCTTAATATCAGATGGGTCGGACCATAGTAAGTCACAAAAGGCACCTTTGTGTGGTATTTGTTGATTTCTTTCTATTGATCTTATTTGATCAATTGTGGGTATTTCTGGAGATAGTCCACCATGAACACATAGTACAGTCTCATCTATTAGCTATTATAAAAAAATATTATTCAATAATCTTATTAGAATCTATTCTATATATAAAAAATATTCAAGTAGCCTATGTACACAAAATATTATTATGTTGATTCTGTTTGTTATTTCTACTGTATAAACTTATAATATTTTTTGTCTATTAAAAAAAGCAATAACTTAATTCCAGCTAACAACAAACACAGACAAAGAGACATGGAAAGCATTTTTTTTTAACCAAGTTATTAAAAAAAATTACTGTTTTAAATATACTATCTACTAACATGATTTTTTTTAATAAGTTGTTTAGGAATAGTTGCATAATGTTTTCAGTGTCTCTTTTAAAGTTTACGCAGTAGTTAGCTAGTATGCAAATAAATTATAAATGATCAATATATAAAAAACCATAGTGTATTTACCGCTGCAACTGTTAGCATGTCAAAGACTCTACAGCAATCCTTCCAAGCATTTGCATTTCCATATTTGTTTAAACATTCATCATAAAATCCATAAACTTTAGTTATTTGACAAGTCTCATGGTTACCTCTTAGTAAAATTATCCTAAAAGTTTATGAATATTAATAATTGATTGTAATAATTACAAGAGAGCAATTAAGACATACCTATCTGGGTATCTCGCTTTTAGTGCCATAAGAAGTGTAAGAGTTTCCAGGCTGTAGTATCCACGGTCTACATAGTCACCCATAAATATATACTTTGTATCCGGTACTTGGCCCCCTATGTGAAAAAGTTCTTCCAAATCATAAAACTGAAAACAATTAAAATTTATAAGATTAAGAGATAAAATATTTCATAATAAGACACTAAAGTTTTTAATAAACATAAAAAAATTACTTTTTAAATTTAAATTACACAAGTATTTTCCTTAATGAAAATGTTGGTTGTATTTGGTAAAATTAAAACGGATAATGACAATGAGATTTACCTGACCGTGTATATCTCCACACACTGTTACAGGTGTTTCTACCGGTTGAACATTCGGTTCCTCTAGCAGCAAGTCGCAAACAATATTACACAGCTCTCGGAGATCATCTTCGGGTAGATACTTACATCTTTTTGCTATTTCTATCCACTTATCGACGTCTCCCATCATTTTTTTGGTTACAAAATTTAAAATAAATTTAAGATAAGGTCCCCGAACTTCTAAGATCCAACAGTTTTCTTTCTTCTTTCTTGCTGACAGTTGACACTTGACAGTTTTTGAAGCATAACATCACTGTCCTTGTCAATTTTGTATGTCAAATCGAATTCGTTTTAAAACAATGAGTACATTACAATTAAAATAACAAAAACCAACTTTGAATTAACTAAAATATGTTATTAAATAAAACAAAATATATTTAAATTTGAGTCCAATCGTGATGCAGGGGCTCAATCCCCACTCGAGGAAATGAAATATTTACTTACATTTATATTTTCATTTCTTTTTTTCGTTGAGTTCTGCCACTCAACACACAATGCCTCCATCAGAACTCGGCGAAAAGTAGTGAACGGAGTGTCTTAACACTAGATTTCCTCTGCCTACCCTGCTGTGAACGGGATACAGCGTGAAGCTCATTGATTGATTTTTAATAAGAAACAACCGACAAAAATTAAGACCATTTTAGTATCGTTCGAATACGGTAACAAATTTTCGCTCTTTATGATATTATAAATACATTTGTACATAATACGTTGCTGGAAACTAAATTTCAGAGATGATACTTTTACATGAATAATGATAATTTTTAAGAGGTTGTGAAAATTATTGCTAACATTTAAGTTTTTACGCAAATTTAGTTTTTTTTATTCCGCACAAAGCCGGGTAAGCAGAGGGAAACTAGTGCTAAAACCAGTGGCATAGCGAGCGTAACTCGCGTCCGGTGCAAAATACCTTTTCAGCACCCCGCAGGCGAACCTCATATAATTGTATATATAAAATATACTCCCAATTTAATAAATTAATAATGTAAAAAAAACATTAACAAGACGAAATGTATGTAAGACGTTATGTATGATCCTTACATATGAAATTGGCGTCTGGTATGGGACAAAAAGTCGAATATTTTGTAATAATTTAATATAATACATTTATTTAATCAAAGTATGAACTTTTATTATCTATGTACTTTCGCTATCTGATAAGTACTTCATTGTTCCCTTTACTAAAAAAACCATTCGGGCGGGAATCAATAAAATCTTTAAAGACGGTTTGGACTGTCCCATCGGAGTTGAATTTGTTCCAAGAAGTTATCCAAATTAAAAAAAAAAACTGGTAATCTATTGCAGCAAGGTCGGGGGAGTACGGTGGATGTCTTAGATATTCCAATTGAAGCTTTTCTAATTTGGCATCCGTCTGTTGTGCAGTGTGGTCTTGCGTTGTCGTTAAGTACTCGTAGTAGTGGCGATTAACCAGCCTCAGTTGTGTAGCAGCTAAATTTTCCATCTTTGTTTGCAATTGCCCACAATAGATGTCTGCCACAATCATCTGGCCAAATTTGGGAAAACTATAATGAACGACACCAGCACTAGTCCAGCAGGGGCTTACAAGTAGGTAATTTTTTTTGGGTCAGTTTTCGTTTGAGGCAAGATTTGTTTGGTTTGCCAAGGTCCAGTCATTGCGATGTGCTGACTCGATTTAAAACCCTTCATTATTGAGCCGGTAAAGTTAAGTAATGCAGCAGTTGACGTGCGTTTGCTGGTTTGCTTCTATCAAACTTAATTTTCCCTATCCCTTTGCTTCAAGTTGAATAAAACAGTTTTATCACTAACACCGCAGCCTGCAGCAAACTCGGACATGCTTGCGATGGATCCGCTTTCACAATAGCCTTCAATTCTGAATTCTTCCGGACAAGCCCGAGTCCCCGTGCCGCTGCGCCACGACCGGCCGGTAAATATATTATAAAAGTATAATAAGAAATTCTAATGGGGTTTTAGGTTCAATTTCTTTTCTACTGTGGAGTAACATTATACAATCCCTATTTCAAATTTATTTTGCATTGAAATCTTTTATAAAAGAGAATCTTTGATAAAAACTTTTTTATTGATAAAATCGACATCTACATACCTAACAACTTGGGATATTTGTTCACGATGAGAGATATTAGGAGTTGAACCAAACAAAAGTCCATAATATTCATTTCTTTTGATATCGTTATATATAGTCGAACTGTAGATGCCAGAAAATGAATGAATTCATTTTGAATATGTGGTGACAAATATGAGATAGTTTTTGATTTAATACGATTAGACAATAAAACTGAGTTACAAATCTAAGCAAAGATAATAGTTTTCCTACATTTGTACCCCGGCTTTTGAGGCCGGTCGTGGCGCAGCGGCACGAGGTGTGACTGCAAAACCGACTGGTTGTGGGTTCGATCCCCACTCGAGGAGAGGAAATATTTACTTAAATTTATATTTCCATTTCTTCGCTCTGGTGTCGAGGTTAAGCGCGGCGTTGAGTTCTGCCACTCAACACGCAATGCCTCCAGAATTCGGCAGAAAGTGGGGAACGGAGTGTCTTAACACTAGGTTCCCTCTG